>CM057837.1:8661155-9130208 GCA_030068075.1 Paguma larvata | reverse complement strand
GTTTTGTTTTCTTTTAGCGAAGGACTCTGTGTATGTTGACTTGGTATAATCCAACTTCCGGCAGCATTTCACACTCATTTTATATTCAAAAATAACAGCGATAAAAAAGAGACCGGCAGAGTATCTTGCACACTCCTAAGACAACTACAGCTTTGGAGCTGCCGGCAATTCAGTTTCTTCTCCTCACAGTAAGTGGTGTTTGCTCATATGACACAGCCCACTGCTCCTCTAATTGCTACACAACAGTACCTTTGATCTGTTTTCATTTTCTATCTAATTAAATGTAAATATTATTTCACATTATAAGCCAATGGAACGAGGTGTCATTTTCCCACCCTTCTCTACATCTTCTTCATTTCCTGGAGCAGGTGCCATAATAGATATTCAATATAAATACCTATAAAATAGAGATAACAGTAATGTCACCCTCGTAGTCTTATTGAGAAGTTTAAGTGAGATATTATATGTGACAATTCTTTGTAAAAAGTAAAGCCCTATGGCCCTGCTCACCAGCTACTGTACTACTAGGTATTTACTACTCGGTAGTAACACTATTAGGTATTTATCTAGTATTTACCTAGGATACAAAAACAGATTCAAAGGAGCACATGCACCCCAATGTTTATAGTAGCATTATTAACAACAGCTGAGATACGGAGAATGCCCAAATGTTCATCAACTGATGAATGGATAAAGGAGATGTGGTACACACACACGCGCACACACACACACACACAGGAATATTACTCACTCATCGAAAAGAATGTAATCTTGCCATTTGCAATGATGTGGATGAGCTAGAATGTTATTATGTTAAGCTAAATAAGTCAATCAAAGACAAACACCATGTAATTTCACTCCTATGTGGAATTTAAGAAAAAACCGATGAACATATGGGAAGCGGGCAACAAAAAAGAGAGGGAAACAAATCACAGAAGATTCTTTTTTTAAAAAAAGGTTTATTTATTTTTGCGAGAGAGAGAGAGAGAGCGAGCGAGCGTGCGCGCACAAGCAGGGTAGGGGCAGAGAGAGAAGGAGACAGAGAATCCAAAGCAGGCTTTAGGTTCTGAGCTATCAGTGCATAGCCCAACATGGGGCTCAAACCCACGAACCATGAGACCATGGCGGAGAGGAAATCAAGTCAGACATTAATTGGCTGAGGCATCCAGGTGCCCCAAACCATAAGAGATTCTTAATGATAGAGAACAAACAGGGTTGGTGGAGGGATGTGGATGGGTGATGGGCTAGTTGGGTGATGGGCTAGTTGGATGATGGGCATTAGGAGGGAGCTTGTTGGGATGAACACTGGGTGTTGTATGTAAGTGATGAATCACTGAATTCTACTCCTGAAATCAATATTGCACGTATGTTAACTATTAGAATTTAAATAATTTTTTTAAAAAGGCACTGCTTACACATTATGGATTATTTTGATTACAAATGTTAACATTATTTATAAGATGCTGCTCTAAACATTGTAATGGATACTAAAAAGAATCAGAACATTTATAAAGCATAATATCATAATTCTTAGTACATAATTCTTCATAAACACTTATTGAATCAAATATAAAATCTATATAATACAAATAGAACACAGTGGAATGTTGGTACAGAATAAAGGGTGAGCCGGAGCCTCATGAAACTAATGTGGAAAGTGGGTATTAAGGTAATTTCTTTAAAAGATGAGAACTGCAGTTTCATACTTCGGCAGAGGAGACAACATAAGGCAAAGGCCATTGGCAAAATTAAAAATGGCGGGAGTAATTATAGGCAGGGAACCGCGATGATGAAGTGCAAGGATTTAGACAGTAACTAAAGGATCACAATTAGAGTATCTGTGATGATGATGATGCTGGAATTTTTTCTGTATATAAATCTAAGAAAAAGAGGTAAGGCAATCTAGGAACTGAATAAGAGGTAGTTCTTTTCCACACAACTGTCTCAATGAAGTGATCTTTGCTTCACTTTAAAGATAGCTTTTCATCTATTTTCCAATCTAATCTTTCAACTCTAGAATTAGACAACTAATTATTCAGCATCCACACGTGCATGACTGATATAAGTCAGGGCTCAAAGTTAATGTGTCCAAGAATGAACTACTGCCTCCCTGCACCCAAATCCTTGGTGCCCCAAGTCATCGTCTTCTCAGGAAATGGCACCACCTTTCCCTCCTTCGTTAGGCGAACATACTTGGAAACATTTTCAACTTCTTTGCTTCACTTAAAACCCAAATCAAAACCATCGGCAAATTCTATCAGCTTTCCTATCAAAATATTTCCTAAAACTGAATGTACCCTTTCTCATGCTATGCTACACCATTCCTATGCTACAGTGCTAGTCACACTCACAAGTTACAACAGCCTCTTAAATGGCCCCCATGCTTTCTCTCACTCTCCACTGTCTATAATCCAAACAGCAGAGCAAATTACGCTCTTAAAACATAAAAAAAAACTAATGCTACTCTCTTGCTCAAAGGCCTGGAATTTCACTTAAAATAAATTCCGAACTCTATCCTGATCTAAAGAATGATATGACCCCAGCCCTAACCTTCCTCCCTTACCTCACCTCCTCTATGACTACTTGCCCTTTAGCTCCCTGCTCTCCAGCCACAGTGGCCTCCCTCGTTCCTGGAAAACACCATGCAACACATTCCCACTGGGGCCGGGGTCAGTGGGGAGGGTTGCATTTGCTCTTCCTTCCATCTGGCACACCCATCCCCTCAACAGTCACATGTTTCCTTCCAGTTTCTGCTCAGATATTACCCCTTCAGAAAAGTCTTCTCTGATATCTCATCTAAATATTAACCTTAAGCATTCTCTGTCCCATTACCAAGCTTTATTTTTCTTCATTGCAATTATCATCGCAGACCCTGCCCTTTGTAGAATTTGTGTACTTGTCTATAGTACGTCTCTCCCTGTTACAAATTAAGCGGCAAGGGACATGCCATCTGTCTTACTACAGTGTTCCAAGTACCAGCGCCTGGAATATAATGGGACACTCGACAGATGTTTGCATTTACACATATTAGTCTACAGAGCCTTACTTGTTAATCAAGACAGTATGTGTTGATATTTGTGATTTTTATAATTACCATCATATGAACTGAATCCTACAGGTTTTCAACAATGCCAGTCAGGCATACATTTAGCATTAGAGAAGTGAGTCACTACCGGACCCACTGCACACATTTCCAAGGAAATCAATGTCTGCATCCCTGCAGGTGAGACTCCAGAACAAAGTTCTATTCTGCATGAACCCAATGGTCCACTCCAGCTTACTGACTTTCCTGTGGTCAAGAGATTCATGGTCGGCCCACATACAACACCTGTTTGAATAACTGGGCAGAACCAATCACATTCATCTCTTGAGAGTTTAGAAACAGGAAACTTTGAGATTGGAAATAATGAACAGAGGTGGATAATTCTAAGAGACTGAAAGCAGAAGCAGCCATTCTGGGCTGCAAAAGACAAAGAGCAGGATGACGAGCAAAGGTGCCGAAAAATGCCAAGATTCCAAGTGGTCTTCCAGGAGAGTCCTAAGAGGGACATAGAGAAGAGACCACCTTCCTAATTCAGCTCCAGCCTTTGTGTCTCTTAAAAATAAATCCTTTCTTTCTTTAGGCATTGAAATAGACCATATTTCCTTGAACCTAAGAGAACCATGTCACAATCTGCCTAATTAAAGATAAGACTACAGAACATGGAACATCACCATAGTCTTCTTTTGTTTTTGACGGGAAGGGCAATTACAGGCTAAGTAGCAGAGTTCTGTTAATGGTCTACAAAGTTTATGTGGCTTCATGTTTATCCGTAAGTCACACAAGGCACTCTACTTGCCTGCTCCTTATCCGTGAACTTAGATGTTGTATTCACCTTATAAAAGTGTAATGAAATCAGCTACCAATAAAAGTTCCAGGGATGAATGTTTGAACTGGAACCTCTGAGGCTACTTGCTGCTAAGCCATGCTTCCCAAGGTTAGCTCTCAATTAGCAAAGCAAAATATAGATTTGAAGCAATTATCTGGATAATTCAAGCAAAAACATTACTTTGACTTGAATTGCCTGAATAATTGCAAGTTAATAATCTCTTCACTACTGACTTCCTAGCAAGTCAATTGTCCAGGTAATAGAGACAAAGCATGGTGGTAGCTTAAATTACCCAGATGATTGCATGCTTGCTTCACTCAACCTTATCAATGAGTCCTGGCCATGATGTAAAGAACATGAGTGGAGAGATGACCTGAGTTGATAGCGAAGGCCAGACCTATTAATGGGAGGTGAAAACTCACAGGACAAAAATGAAGAAGGCTTTGTTAGAAAACTCAATGTGTGTGGAGCAGGGACTGCTCAAGCAGGCAGACCCAACTTACTGCATGTAACTTGATGAGGATGGGAATGAGGTGGGGAACGGTGTACTCTGATGATGAGGAATTCTCATAAATGTGAGATACGTGGGGCAATAAAATGGCCTTCTAAAATCCCCAAAGAGTCCACTATACAATAGGTTTAGCTATGGATTAAATCACAAAAGTTTAAACATTTTAAAACTTTAAGTCAAAATAGTGTCATCCCTGTGTTTATACACTGAATATTTTTAAGTTTATTTATTTATTTGAGGGGGGGAGAGCACGGGAGGGGCAAAGAGAGAGGGGGAGAGAGAGAATCCCAATGAGGCTCCACACCGATGTGGGGCTCAACCCCACAAACCGTAAGATCCGAAACCAAGAGTCAGATGCTTAACTGACTTGAGCCACCCAGGTGCCCCCATACTGAATAATTTTAAGTATACTACTAGTAAAATTACATTCCACAAACTAAAAACACAAAGAAACACTCTCTACTCATAATTTATTTTTGTAGGTTTTTTCTAAAGTGTGATTTCCTCAATTTGCCTCTCTCTAATACTATCTACAGAGAAGAAAAATAGGTGACCTTCTAAATATAAATAATCTGTGCTGCACTAAATCAACAATGACCATATTTCTAGAACTAAAGGCATTCATGAAATACTGATTCTATCTATAATGCTTTAAATCCATCTTCCAAATAAAATAATTTCTACTGAAAGGCTGGCTGTCCTGTGAGATACTGATCATTTGTGTTATGAAGGTTATAACCAAATTATAGTTTAAGATATATTGATTTATCATATTCATCCAACAAGCTTTTATTATACACCTACAGTGTAAGAACTAGTGTGCTTTCACATATATGATCGCAATCATTTATTTGCACTATAAAGCAAGTCAAATAGTATCAAAGCATTTCACTACGAGCCACTTTACTTTCTGTTATCAAAGCTGCAGCTTTTATATTAAAGCAAAACAGAAATCCAAACAGGACAGTGATATAAAGGGAAATAGTATCTGAATATTAATCCAGACTCTGTCCAATGACTGTGTTTTCTATACAATGAGCTTGTTAACAGAATGTCAAGGTCTCCCTCCTACTAAAATTTCTGACTCTTTTTATTATTACCAAGTCAATGGTATGCTATCAGTGATTATTATTATTTATAACATCGCCGAAGTCTTTTTTTCTTACATTCTACGAACCAAATGAATCTCCCTGATCATACTGGCAACAGATCTGCTTCCGTGAAAGAAGCCCTGAAATACGCAGTTAAGAGAGTTGTTCAGAATTACCTGAGTTTTTTGTTTTGATTTGTAAGAATTATTCCTGCTTTAATTTTTATAAATTAAATCTATTAATTTAATAGATTATATAATTATAATATAATTATAGATTACATAATTATAATTATAGATTATATAATTATAATATAATTATAGGTCATATAATTATATTATAAATACAGTATACATGGAAATATACCAAATTGCTTATGTCTCCATTTGTTATAGATCCGTTTTGTTTTATTTTGTTTTGTTTGTCTTTAACCGATCGCTCTAAATTACCAGTGTTCCTTTACTTGTATTTTGGGACACATATACTCATATTTGAGGACTCAGTGTTGTAATTTACTGTGTCTGATGCACACTCGGTCAGATACGGATACTAGGCAAACGAGTTACCCAAGGTCACACGAACCGCTGCTAAAGGCAGGCAGTGAGACCTTATCAGAGGAAATCAGCAAGCATGGCACAGCTCTGAGTTTACGTAACAGGAGACAGTAGGGTACAAATAATTGATATGCCAAATCAGGTAAGGATCAGCTCTGGAAGCCACCCTGTGCTGTATAAACAGCGTGTGTGTGTTCGGATGTCTGCCTTGACCATTTTCCTCCCTTTTTGTTCAAGGAACGCAAAAGCTTCAGGCTGATTGATCCCAGGAAAGAAGTCAAATGGGCTGCATGACCTACTTTGTGGCTCTGTTACCAATACCACAAACGCAATTACATTCCACTAGGTCGTACTGATCCTGCAGTTTTCATTGGCTCTCGTCTGAAGTCTGCCTGTGTGCATGTGTGTGCGCCGGCACATGCCCACCTCTCCCTCTCGGTCTCTCTCTCTCTCCTCTTTCTCTCTCGTTCTCTCATTTCTTACATAGTAACACTTCACAGTTGGCATCGATATCGGCCCTAGTAACGAAATCCTAGGCCCTGGAGACAAAATGCTACGTGCACACGTTTGCTGTGAGGCCATTCTGGAGGGATTATCAGGAAGGGCATTATTAGGAAAGTATTCCCATTTGCATTTGGTTCAATTTGGCTCTGGCTCCGTCCACGTTTGTGCTTCGATTTTTTTTTTTTAACTGCTATGCATGTTGGAGGGAAGCTGGATGACATTTTATTTATTTTAAGTTGTCTTTTTTTCCCCCTAAGAGCGGCAAAAGGAAGGATGTTTTTGAGAATAATCTTTTTTTAGTTACTGATTTCTACAAGCAAAAGATTTTTCTTATATTTAAATAATTCCTTTTGTAAAACAGACTATTTAACTTGGAAAAACAGCTGCTATACACATGTACTGGCTACTCACCCTAACAATTTTCTACTCTGCAAGGTGTTCCAGGGCTATGTACTATCTTATTAAAAGTACTGTCCAGAGCGCACTGGTAATCGAAGTCTTGTATCTATTTGACAATTACCCTATTCTTAGCCTTTACGCTGAAAAGCATCATACGACAATCTGACGAAACTAAACATGAAGCGGCACGGTGCATCTTAAACGCATGACGGATGGTACATTTGAGTTGGTGTTCTTTATTAAATACAGTCATTCTTTTCCCCTGTTGTTCATTTTCAATATTCACTGAGTGTCTACTGTGTAGAAGGGACTGACCTGGGACACCGAAGTGCACAAAGCACATAACTTCAGTGAACATGCCATCTATCACGGAAAATAAACTAGGGAGACAAACGCTTTGCTTCTGAGCCAAAACATAACGTACCCACCTCCGGGAGGAGGAAAAGCTATCTTCGAATCGTGGATCTGAAGAAGATTCCCCAAGGATATGGCATTTGAGGGAGAGGATGTTTAGACCTTACGCATGGGAGATTAAAGGTTGAGAATCGAAAGTAAAGAAAGGGACCAGAGTAAGGAAAACACAAGCTGTCATAAGTCACTAGGAAGCCACCTGTTTTGATGAAATCATAGAAAAAATGATATAAGAGGAAACTCAAAGGAGAACCAAGATTCAATCGTCATAGGTGTTGCGCACCCATCGCCCACAAAACAGAAAGAATAAAACTGATGTCCAAAGAGAAGGAGCGGTAAAGAGACCATGTCCCTCCGAAAGGAAAGAGCCTAAGAAAGTCAGCCCCTTGCAGCGTTCATGTCCTCCCTCCCCCCGTTGTGAGGCCCAGATGCGTGGCTGACTGTACATAGGTCTGGGACATCTCCGTGTGTATTTTTTTTAATTCATGTATACACAGGTTCTCATATCATAACCCTCTCCTTTACTGTCTCAAGATATTTGCAGTGTTTTTAAACTTGCAAATGAAGAAACATTCATAAAGCCAAAAGTGAAACAGGACAAGACTCAAGGGAAGCTCTTACCTATCTGCATAAGTAGCAGGGGCTGCTAGAAGCAGTACATGAAGAAAGCACAAAGTTGTTCATCGCCAGATACAGGATGGCTTAAAGGTCTGCTGCTAAGGACGAAAAGAAGCTCAGAATAACCAACAGGAAAACTAATGACCCAACAAGTAAAGGAAAAGTCATTTGCACGTTCTGCTTCACAGCGACTTCTGTGTGCACAAAGTGGTCACTTACAGCATTTCAGAACAGGAATGATTCAATCACAGTTTGGACTTTAATTTTATTTTAATGGGCATGTTTTAGAGGCAAAAGGAAAGGGTCTCTAAATGCATCCTTAATTACAAAGGTCAAAAACAGAATATAATGGATTTTCGGCCCTACTCAAAACCAAACCCTAACATCCTTTCAAGATGACACATCAGCTAGAGAAGCGACGTGGTCTTTTGAAGTTCTCAGATTTTAGCAAGCATCAAATAATCTGGGCAACATAGTTAAGATGCTGTTTTCCTAGGCTTCGCTCCTGTGTGTTTTGATTCAATAGATCAGATGTGTGGTCAAGAATCTCCATTTTTAACAAATACTCCAATTGATTGTGATGCAGAGAATCTCTGAATGAAGCCTTGATAATTTTTTTTAAGTTTAATTATTTATATTTGAAAGAGAGGACATGCACAAGTAGGGGAGGGGAAGAAAGAGAGGGGGAGAGAGGGGGAGAGAGGGGGAGAGAGGGGGAGAGAGGGGGAGAGAGGGGGAGAGAGGGGGAGAGAGGGGGAGAGAGGGGAGAGAGGGGGAGAGGGAAAGAAGGAGAGGGAGAGGGAAAGGAAGGAGAGGGAGAGGGAGAGGGAAAGGAAGGAGAGGGAGAGGAAAAGGAAGGAGAGGGAGAGGGAGAGGGAAAGGAAGGAGAGGGAAAGGAAGGAGAGGGAAAGGAAGGAGGAGGGAAAGGAAGGAGAGGGAAGGAAGGAGAGGGAAAGGAAGGAGAGGGAAAGGAAGGAGAGGGAAAGGAAGGAGAGGGAAAGGAAGGAGAGGGAAAGGAAGGAGAGGGAAAGGAAGGAGAGGGAAAGGAAGGAGAGGGAAAGGAAGGAGAGGGAGAGGGAGAGGGAGAGGGAAAGGAAGGAGAGGGAAAGGAAGGAGAGGGAGAGGGAGGGAGACGGAAAGGAAGGAGAGGGAGAGGGAAAGGAAGGAGAGGGAGAGGGAAAGGAAGGAGAGGGAGAGAGAGGGGGGAAAGAGGAGGAGGGAGGGGGAGAGAGAGAATCTTAAGAAGCAAGCAGGCTCCAAGCTATCAGCACAGAGCCTGATGGAAGACTCAAACTCTCAAACCATGAGGTCATGACCTGAGCCAAGGTCAGATGCTCAACCTACTGAGCCACCCAGGTGCCCCAGGCTTGAGCATTCTTGTCCCTAATCTTTAGTAAGCAGCTTGGGCCAGCACAATAATCACTGGTCTCTATGTCAAGGCTATTTATCCAAACTGAAAAATATTACTTCCCTCCCTCCCATTTCACTCATTGTCAAGTTAAAATAATTTAATAGACTATGATTACAGTATTCATTGATTGCTATTCATGTTACAAGTCACCAGAGTGAAAGCGTGCTGATTCCATGGGAAAGTTCCTTGAGTATCAAAGGAGTGCATGACTGCGATTCTTAACAGGTACGAATTCAACAGCAAAATCAAATGTTTGCAGGGGGGAAAAAAAACTCTCTTTGTTTTGATATAAAACTGGTTTCCTTTCTCAAGGCCTCATTCTTTCTCAGTGGCCAAGGGTTAACAAAATCATGACATTTCCAGGTATTCTTTTTTTCTTTTAGTTTAAAACTTCACTTCCTTTGGGTAAATATTCAGTCAAATTCAAGTATTATTATTTCCATCACTATCCACAGCGCCTTACTTCCCCCTGACTGAATGGCCTTCACTTCCCACACTTACTTCCTTTTCTCCAGCTGCTGGTGCCTCTCTACTAGAGCTGCAGGTGGGAAAAGGGGAGTGGACGGATGGGAGTGTCCTCCCTCACAGAGAGACACCGCTTATCTGGTCTGGGTGGTCCTCTGCCTTCTACTGTTGCTGTCAAACCTCAGTCCATCCCTGGAACTGGTTGTCTCAGCCTGGACGGCATCTGAAGCTAGGCTCAGCATATGAAGCATTCCATGTGTGTGGGTTCCCCGCTGGGCCCCAGGGCAGGGAAGCCACTGCAGAGGGGGTTCCAGGCAGACCCTCTGGTGACAGAGCTCCCTTAATGCCATGGGTGGCCCTGTGAGATGGCTAGGAAAATGGCTGCCTTCCAGATTTTTTCACAGGCAACTGTAGGCCTATTGGAAACCTATGAATCAAACTCAAATTTGAGGGAAATTGGGGATCATCCTTGCCTTTTCCTACCAAGTTCTGTCTCTCCCCAAACTCTACTACTCACACTGCCAATCGCTGCACTTGTCTCTAGGCAGGCTTTACTGCCAGGCAGACATCCCTAAACTCTAGTCCCCTGTGCCCATAATAGCCTCTCCAATGTCCAGCAGTGACCCTAGCAGCCCCCATTTTTTAGCAGAGACAGGTTGAGCACACAGCTCTCACCACGGGGACCAAGAAAAGTTCAGTCTTCAACTTTCCTCGCTACTGCTTCTCTCTTTCCCTAGCTAAATTGTATTTTTATCTCTTATGTAATAAACTAAAACAAACGAAAAAATTATTTTTGCCTCATTCATATTTGGTTTGAACCAATAGGCTTCCAACACCAGTGTGGAGTATTCCTTTGGAATTCCCTGCTGCGTTCTGTCTCCGGAGAAGCCATGCATTTTTAGTGTGGTTTCCAGGCATGATAGGGAGTTTACTTACTTCTTCAACACAACAAGTGATTAAGGAATTAAACACGCTGCTTATGCATTAAGGTATTTACAATTGAATGGATGACCTAGGAAGACAATTATAACACAAGATGCTGATGACAATCACAGAGATGAGGGCAGGATTATCCTGGGAGTTCGCAGTGGAGAGCCACTTGGGCCAGACCTTGAGCCCTGGGAATATTTCTCATGAGAAAGTGCTATGCAGTGCAAGGGGGTCGAAGTAAGGTGGTGGATGGAAAAAGGCTAGCAGAATGGCCAGCACAAGCAAGTTATACCACAACCTGCTGATTACTCGCCACGAGTCACCCATTCAATTGCAAATGCCTTAAATATATAAGCAGTATATTTTAGTTTGTCTTTTATCAACATTTCTGTATCAATGGTACCTAACACTGAAACTTGGTAGAGGCTCCTAAATTTTTTTTAATTACTTTGCTAATATATTAATTACGTTAAAACTAAAGCAAATACTACTACTACTACTACTAGATAATGAAATACTGCATCAAAGATTTGTCATGTAGTATATAAGAACTACTTAAATCTAATGGGAGGTTTGGCGGGCTCAGTCGGTTAAGCATCCAACTTTAGCTTAGGTCATGATCTCAAGGCTCACGGGTTCAAGTCCCATGTCGGGCTCTGTGATGACAGCTTAGAGCCTGGAGCCTGTTTGAGAGTCTGTGCCTCAATCTGTCCCTTCCCCACTCATGCTCTCTCAAAAAAAAAATAAACAAAAAAATTTTTTTTAAGTCACCAATGAGGGCTCCTGGCTTGCTCAATCAGTAGAGTATGAGACTCTTGATCTTGAGGTTGTGAGTTTGAGCCTCACGTTAGGTGTAGAGACTACTTAGAAAACAAAATAAATGAATTAAAAAGAAATAATAAATAAATAAATAAATAAAAAGCCACCAAGAAGGTGCCAAACACCAACATTAGATCCTAGCTCCTGGAGAACAAAGATGGCTGGTGAATGGCCTTTCTGTCTAGTGGCAAAGACACAGACAATTCTAGTCAATGTGATGAGGGTTCTGTGGAACACATAAAGAGATATGGGGAAAGGGAAGGGCCAACCTTACTTAAGGAAGTCAAAGAAACAGGTACACAGAGCAGATCTAAACAAGAAAAGAGTTTGCAAGGAAATGAAAGTTACAGCCTGTGCCAGCACAAGGAGATGATGAAAAGCCCATTCTGAGGGTCAGAGGGTGGCAGGTCTGGCTGGACCATGTGTTATGTTGGCTCAGGTAGGAGATAAGGCAAGAAAGAGGTGTCACATGACACAGAAAGCTAATAATAAAACTAATATTGATAGTGCACGTATGAGTACCCACTATGTTTAAGGATTAGGCTGAAAACAAGCAGTGCATGGAGTCTATGCTTCATCTTCACAACACGAGTATTATTAACTATTTATATGATGTAACGCTTTGCCCAGAGCTTCATTCATTGCTGTCCATTATGCAACAAACAGAAGTTGGTTAATACTGGTTATATTTATTATTAAATTCTCACTGTCCCAGGGCTGCATAAGTAAGGATATTAAAAACTCGAAGACAGGAAATACAGCCCATGCTAGTCCTCAAACAGTTAAGATCCAATTCTGTGAATTCATTTGAGAATACTAAGTCTCACCTTCAAATGAGATCTACAGTCTTCCTGCCCAAAACCTGATATGAATCCATATACTTCCGCTCTGGATTCATTGTCAAAGCTTCCAAGTTGTACTTCTGTTCTGATTCCCTACCTGCGTGACAAATCCCCAATGGGACTGGGCCTGTGGGATGACACATTGCCATTTTTGCTGCGGGGCTCTGTCTGTTGCCCCTGATGGTGACTTAGAACTAAGTACCTCAACTCTTTCCCATCACCGGATAACTAGATGGGCTATCTTGGAACCCAAATAATCCCCTTTAAACGTTTGCAACTGGTACTGATGCTTACCCTCTTTAAAGGTCAACTTTAAGGTATACTCTCCCTGAACACCGGCCCAGATAACTTTCCTTGTATATTCTTTCCAGACCAGGTCATCCTATAGCCTCTTCATGCCTTCTGCACAAACCCATGATGGCTATGGAACTGAATATGTTTTAAGAATAAACAAATAAGTAAAAAGATAAATAAATATATATGTTTACATTTAATATATATAACAGAATAACGGCCTCCCCAAAAAGTCTACATTTTAAATCCATGTAAACATTATTGTACATGGAAAAGAACTTTGCGGAAGTGATTAAAATAAGGATGGGGAGATTCTTGAGATAGAACATTACCCTAGATTTTCAAATGGACCAAAGTAATCATGGGGAGCCTTATAAGAGAGAGGCAAGAGGGCCAGAGTCAGAACAAGAGGTGCACAAATGGAGTCCAAGTCTCGAGTGAGGCACTGGCAAGCTAGTGGAAGCATTCTGGCACCCAGGAGCACAGAGGGCCTTGAGAAACTGGATAAGGCATAGACACGGGCTCTCCACTGGACCCCTGAGTAGAATACAGTCCTGCTGACACTCCTGACGCCTGAATGCCAGGACCATAAGCAAAATAAGTAATTAGTAATAAATATAATTGTATAATAAATATTACTATAATATATAACACACTATACATGTAATAAATATATATATATACACACACATCATGGAATATTTTCCAGCCATAAAAAGAATGAAATCTTGCCATTTGTAACAACATGGATGGAGCTAGAGAGTACAATGCTAAATGAAGGAAGTCTGTCAGAAAAAGACCATACTTGGGGCACCTGAGTGGCTCAGTTGGTTAAGCATCTGACTTCAGCTCAGGTCATGGTCTCACAGTCTGTGAATTCGAGCCCCACGGCCTAGATCCTGCTTCAGATTCTGTGTCTCCCTCTCTCTCTGCCCTTCCTCTGCTCATGCTCTGTCTCTATCTCTCTCTCTCATAAATAAACATTAAAAAAAAAAACATACTAAACAAGCAAAGGAAAAAAGAGACAAAAAAAAAAAAAAAAAAAAAAAAAAAAACCAGACTCTTAACTACAGAGAACTGATGGTTATGAGAGAGGAGGTGGGTGGGGGGATGGGTGAAGTAGGTGAAGGGGATTAAGACACTTATCTTGATAAGCACCGACTAATAAATGAAATTGTTGAATCCCTATATTATACACCTGAAATTAATATAACACTGTATGTTAACCAGACTGGAATTGAAATTTAAAAACTTAATAAAAAAAAAAAAAAGAATCTAGGAAGTAAAGAGCAAATTGAATCTAAAATAAGTAGAAAGAAAAAAGACTGAGGATGAGGACAAATTTCAATGAATAAAAACCAGAAAGCGAGAAAAGTGCACAATATCACAATGAATTTCTTTGAAAAGACTAATAAAATTTACAAACTTCTCACAAGAGTCTTCGCTCCGCAAAAGAAAGCAAGACAGAAATTGCCAGTATTTGAATGGAAGAGTGGCTATAACTTCGTATATTTTCCTAAAGCTGCCATAGCAAAGGACCACACACTTTGTGGCTTAAAGAACAGAAACTTATTCTCTGGAGTATAAAATTCCAAACACAGAAGTCTCTAGAGAGGCTCCTTCTTTGCATCTCTCTGGTTTCTGAGGGGCCCAGGCATTCTCTGGTTTACTAAAGCGCGACTGCAATCGGTGCCTCCCACTTCACAGGGCCATCTTTTCCGTGTGTGACTCTATATCCTCACAGAGTGCTCTCCTCTCTGTGTCTCTCTTCTTCTGACAAAGTCATATTGGATTAAGGGCCACCTTGCCCCAATATGAACTCACCTTAACCTAACTAATTATATCTGCAATAACCCTATTTCTAAATAAGGTCATATTCACAGGACTTCAACATACCTTCCAGGTGGCCCCAGTTCAACTCATAATACACTACAGTTGCCCTCTGAATACTGCAGGGGCCGAGGCGCTGACCCTGCACAGTTTAAAACTCCACACATAACTTTGACTCCCCCAAACCTTAACTATTGCCTACTGTTGACCAGAATACTTAGCGATAACATGATAACATGAATAGTCAATTAATACACATTTTCTCTGTTATATATTATATACTGTATTATTGTATATATTCCTCTAGTAAGCTAGAGGAAAATAATGTTAAGGAAATCAGAAGGAAGAGAAAATACATTTACAGTACTGTACTGTAAAAAATTTATCCATGTATAAGTTGATTATGCTGTTTAATGCTCAATTGTATAAGCATTAAAAAGATAAACTCAACACTAAAACAACTTTATTTCAATAAATTTTTCAACTATAATGGACACATTCTTTGAAAAATGTAAATGGTAAAACTAAAGAAGGAAGAACTAAGAAATTTAAAAAGCCTTAGATTAGATTTTAAAAATATAAATGAATAGCTAATATCTTAACATAAAGGAAACTTCAGGCACAAATAGTTTTACTAGTGGCTCTGTCAAACATACAGAATTACACAAACTCTTTTAGGGAGTAAAGGAAGAAAGAATACCTCCCAAGTCATTTTATGATGCTGGAATTACCCTGCTACCAAATTAAGACAAATTTGATAACACTATAAACACGGTAGGCAAGTGTCTCTCAGAAACATACATGCAAAACGGCTTAAAAATACTAGCCAAAAAAACCCAAACAGGCAATATAGAAAAAAAAGGAAGCACATCATGGCCAAGTGAGGTTTATTCCAGAAATATAAGTTTAGTTTAACATTAGAAAAATCAATCATTTACTTTACCACCATGAGTGAATAAAGGATGAAACACCAAGTATCAGATAAAGCAGGGGACTGAGTTTGATACTCATTAAAGATAAAAAAAAGAAAAAAAGAACTGCATAACAAACCAAAAATGGTAAGGTACTTTATCAGCATGGTAAATGGCATTCAGGAAAAACATATAACTAAGTTCATATCCAGTGGAGGGCTGCTATAGGACCCAACTCCAATTTACAAAATAATCAACTGTATCTCAATAGAGAAGCAGTAAAAGTTGAAAAGTTGAATTATTTTTGTTTTCACATTTATTCATTTTTGAGAGACAGAGACAGAGCGCAGGTAGCGAAGGGGTAGAGAGAGAGGGAGACACAGAATCTAAAGCAGGCCCCAGGCTCTGAGCTGTCAGCACAGAGGCTGACTCAGGCCAAACCACAAGATCATGACCTGAACTAAAATTGGATGTTTAACTGACTGAGCCACCCAGGCACCCTGAAGTGGATTTTAAAACAGTTTCACCTAGAATAGCATAAAATATATAAAACATTTAGGGTTCAATTTAACAAAGATGTTCAAGAATACTACAATGAAAATTACCAAATGGTACAGAAAAAAAAATTTTAAGACCCAAATAAATTAATGGCTATATTATACCTGCTGACTGAAAAACTGAAGATTACTAAAAAGTCAATTCCCTTCAAGATGATGTGTAAATTTAGTATATGTGATTCAAAATCCAAATAGGCTTTTTAATGGAAATTAAAAAGTTGATTCTGAAATTTATATAAAAATAAAAGTGACCAGGGGCACCTGGGTGGCTCAGTTGGTTAAGCGTCTGACTTCAGCTCAGGTCATGATCTCATGGTTTGTGAGTTCGAGCCCTGCGTTGGGCTCTGTGCTGACAGCTCAGAGCCTGGAGCCTGCTTCAGATTCTGTATCTCCCTCTCTCTCTGCCCTTCCCCTGCTCATGCTCTGTCTCTCTGTCTCTCAAAAAATAAATAAACGTTAAAAAAAATAAAAAAAAAAAAACAAGAAAACAATCTCTCTAAAAAAAATAAAGATAAATAAAATAAGTGACCAAATAAACTTAAATAGCCAAAGATTAGTTAAAATAAATAAATATAGCCAAAATAATCTCTTAAAAATTTCAGAGGTTTTACATAATGCAATTTTAAATTATTTATCTACAGTAATTATGGGAACCAATATTGTATAAGAATAAACAAATATATTAACAAAATAGATCTAGTCTGTGAATAGAACCATTCATATGTAATTAACAAGCTTTCAATGCCTGTGATAATTAAATGAGAAAAGAAAGTCTTCCAAAAAGTGGGGCAAAAACTGAATTCACATTTGGGAAAAAAATTTCATTTTTTAAAGTTTTATTTTACAGGGAGAGAGAGAAAGCATACAAGTAAGGGGAGGCAGGGGAGCAGAGGGAAAGAGAGTGAATCTTAAGCAGCCACTATGCTCAACGCAAAGGCAGTAACATGAAAAAACATCTTCATGAATTGCAGTTAGACTAAAAACATCTTAGGATGAGAAAATTATTAGTTATAATATTTTTCATGAAAATTTGATTTCATTAAAATCAAAACTTCTCCTAATCAAAAGATACCATTTAAAAAATGAAATGGCAAGCAACAGGCTGGAAGAAAATATATACATTCAATGACAAAGAATATATAAAGATCTCATAAAAAAATAATAAAAGAAAAACTTGTATCCGGAATATGTAAAGAATTACTACAAAACAATAATCAACAGAAAAATAACCCTTATGTAAAGGGGGCAAACCATTTCAAAAGACACTTCGCAAAAGAAGATATATAAATGACCAATAAGCACATTAAAATATGTCCACATATTATATTATTAGTCATGAGGGAAACTAAAATTAAATCAAAATGAGATACCATTTGTCAAACACTCAAATGGTTAAAATTTAAAAAGAGGTCAATGCCAAATATTGCAAAGATTTGAAGCAACAGGAACACGTTTAGACTGCTGGGGGACGTGTGTGAACTGGTTTAACTAGTTGGGAAACCTTTCTGTCCGTGTGTGTGTGTGTGTGTGTGTGTGTGTGTGTGTGTGTGTTAATAAAATACACATCTGTGCATGGAGCTTGGAAGGAAGGAAGGAAGGAAGGAAGGGAGGGAGGAAGAACATTTTTCTTTCTTCAAAAAAACATACATTTTTTAGCACATGATCCTGCAATTTCATTCTTAGTATCCACACAGAGAAATGAAAACATATGTCCACCAAAACTATTGCACAAGCATGCTCGTAGCAGATTCACAATAACTCAAAACTGGAAGTAACTCAATTCCCACTAACAGACACATGGATTAGCAAATTGGACATTTGTGGGATGAGAATATTTAGTTTTAAAAAATAAACTGGGGCGCCTTCCTGCCTCAGTCAGTAGAGAATGTAACTCTCAATCTCAGGTTGTGAGTTCTAGCCTGATGCTGGGTACAGAGATTACTTAAAAAAATTAAAACTAAAATATAATAAATTAACTCGATTCAAAGTATTCTTAATAACAAAGGTAAAAACTAACTTTTCAGAAGAAAAAACTGGCAGACATCATCTTAACCAGGTATCCAATGTAAACATCACAACTAAAGGGGCAAACTGACATTACGAGCCTCCTGATATGATGTATTGAGAAAGATACATCATCACTCCTATGCTATTCCTGCCAAAAAATGCACAGCCTAAATCTAATAATAAGGAAATATCAGACAAACCCAAATTCAAGAACATTATACAATGCCTCCACTCTTCAAAAATGTCAAGGTTATGAAAGAAAATGTCAGACTGAGAAACTGTCCCTAATTAATAGATCCCAAAGAGACCACTAAAGTAAATGTAATACCTGACCCTGGATTGGCTCCTGAACCAAAAACAAACAAGCAAACAACAACAACAAAAAAGCCAAAAACCACTTTTTCCCCTTATCTAATAAAGGAAAATATTGGGATATTTGGTGGAATTTTAATAAGGTGTCTAGATTAGATGTTAGTATTATATCCATGTTGATATTCTGAACTTTGATAATTATACTAATGTTCTCCAAGAGAATGCTGTTTTGAGGAAATACACAGGAAATATTTAGGGTTAATGGGGCATAAAGTCTACAACTTACATCAAATGACTCAGAAAGGGAAAGAGAAAGCAAATGTGGTGAAATATTAACAGTTAGCACCTTGGATGAATGGTATACAGAAATCTCTTGAACTGTTCTTACAACTTTTATGTATCTTTGAAAGAAGTTTTCAAAAAAGCCCCATTGATAACACACAGCACAGAAGAAATTCTTTATTATTATGTTGAGTGAATGAAGCCAGACACTAAAGTGTACATACCATATCAAGTTCAGAACAGGCAAAACCAATCTATGGTGTTAGAAATCACAACATAGTTTTCTATGGATGGTGGGGATGGACTGCAAAGGGCTCTATAAAACTAAGAAAAAAACCCATGAAATAAGGATATTTCAGATTATACTTTGCAATGAAGGAGATACTAAAGTAAGCCCCTCTCTGGCCCTACCTTAACAGCCTAAATGTTCTGTCATAGTTGATTAGGTGGAACATCTTTCTTCCAGAGGCATCATATCAGTTAAACGAGATGGAAGAATTTTTATTTTGTTTCTTTTCTTACTGACTTCTTGCATTACTTTGCATTACTTTATATAGCTGAAATTTGGACTCTTTAGGGAAGCTGTTTCTGATTCTTCTAACCAAATATTTTTTAAAGAAATACATGCTTTAAAATGTGTAAAAGTAATAATAAATTAATATTGTTAGCAGTTCACAATTACTGATTACTTAGAACATGACAAATACCACGGAAAGTATTTGGTATGTATCATGTCACTCAATTACTGAGATTATTCCCATTTTACAGATAAACTAAGGGTCAGAGAGTGTAAGCAACTATGAGTTTACATAGAGGTAAAGCTGGGTCCAGAACCCAGATATTTGTTAACCCAGCTGTCCTTATTCGACAAATATTCAGTATATCTGTTATTCAGGGTAGATGGTATTAGTACCACTTCCTTTCTGTGACCGAGTCCACGAAAACAACAAGAACCACATATCTGATTCTTATCTTTGTAGGAATTAATAACACTAAAGCTCTCGCATGGATTACAGAGATAGGATAACATGTTCAGTCTTGCTGTGCATCATTTCAAAGTAATGTTAAAACACTAGTAAAGACCTGATCAAGTATATTTGTGTTTATTTATTCTATTAGGAGTTTAAATAAAGTATGCATTATGTTGAGGCTCTTTTGTGGTTTTATAATCTCGGATGAAATTCACTAATACCAGTACCATCAATGCCAGGGCATTTTTTTCTGTTTACTAGAGGATCTAAGTAATATCAATAAAGAAAACTGGAATGACCATTTTTCATTGCAAAACACTTTTTTGAGAGAGAGAGAGAGAGAGAGAGAGAGAGAGAGAATCTTAAGCAGGCTCTACGCCCAGTGGGCCAGGTCTCAATCTCACAATCATGAGAACATGACCTGAGCTGAAAGCAAGAGTTAAATGCTTAACCAACTGAGCCACCCAGGTGCCCTTGCAAAACACTTTTAAATCAGTGCAACATGTCTACTCTTTAGGGCCTCCATGTGAATATCATTCTGCAGAATTTCAGTTGCAAATGTTTCCTCATTTTCAATATTAGGAGAAATTCGGCTGATTTCCAGTGTTTGTCATACTATTTGAATACTATATCAAAGTGTAATACATATATATTATATATTTTTTTTTGAGAGGCTGAGTGACTAGCCCAAATTTATTGAGACATACATACACCAACAGATGTAGACTACCTCCTGAAATTACCTCTTTTTTCCTGTGTTTTTTTTTTTTTTGAGATTCAATGGACATATAACGCTGTATTCATTTTATGTGTACAAATAATGATTAGACTTATGTAAACATTGTGAAGTGATTACCAAGTAAGTTTAGTTAACCCCCATTATCTCACAGAATTACCATTTTTTCCTTGTGATGAGAATTATTAAGATTTATTCTTTCAGCAACTTTCAAATATACAATAGAGTATTACTACAGTCACCATGGTATAGATTCTATCCCCGTAGTCATACTCATTGTTGTAAAACTGAAGTTTGTGCATTCTGGTAACTTTCATTCAATTCCCTCACCACTACCACCCTCCGAACTGGCCAACCACCCATATTTAACTCATTCTTTCACCCAGGTTCTTTCACAGGGTGTAGATAAAACAGGTTTCATTTGAACAAGGTCAAAATTTTATTTCTGAAAAGAGAAAAAGATGAGGAGACTTTCTATTTTCACACTCTTTTCTTTCCACCTTTTCTTGTCCTACAAATATACAGCCATTGGGATGGCAGAAAAGCCAAGAAAAATCTACAGCAGCTGATACAAAACCCTTATATTATTGAGTTGCTGAACCAATTTGGGAAGTACTTCCATCTACATTTCTTGTAATTGGAGATATCTGTCTAAAGCCACAGTTACTTAGCTATGTTGTTATTTTCATTCTCAACACATTCCTAATACAATATCTTTATTAATCTCTTCAATTCTCCTTTCCATATACCTTCTGCAGGAATTCTACCCTTTTTTTTAAAGATTCTATTTTTTTTAATTTTTTTAAATGTTTTTATTCATTTTTGAGAGACAGAGAGATACAGAGTGCTAACAGGGGATGGTCAGAGAGAGAAAGAGAGACATAGAATTGGAAGCAGGCTCCAGGCTCTGAGCTGTCAGTACAGAGCCTGACACGGGGCTCGAACCCATGAACCGTGAGATCATGACCTGAGCCAAAGCTGGGCACTTAACCAACTGAGCCACCCAGGCACCCCTAAGATTCTCTTTTTAAGTAATCTCTACACCCATCATGGGGCTCTAACTATAACCCTGAGATTGAGAGTCGCATGCTCTATGGACTAAGCCTATGAGGCGCCCCTCAATTCTACTCTTTCTCAGAGTACAATTCACCACTCCTCAGGGCCTTTTTATGTATGCGTAAGTGAGTCTGACTTTTAGTCTACCCCAAATGAACCAATAAATGAATATTTTTGATATGTGTTCACCTTGTCCTTTATTTCTAGTTTAACTATTGTTTTTTGTATTATATGTATTCTTTTATCCTTCCCATAAGTCTTGAAATAAATGCCCCCCTTTACATGGCTAAAGCTAATTAGTGTTGATGTCCTTTGTTCCCATCCTTAAGGGCATCTGTCTCCACAGCTCTCATGTCCTGTGCTTATTTTCTACTGTGCTTCTCGGAATCCGGAGTCAGGTGAACATCACCTTCCCCACGGAATGTTTTCCTCCCTTCCCTTCCTTCCCATGAGCTACAATATACTCCCCCTGCCTCTCTCTGAGCACCCTGTGATGTTGCTCACTGACTCGCTCACTGAGCACTCACTGAGCACTCACAGATGTTGCTCTAAACATTTGCCTGCGGCATAGTAAGCCTCAGAAGTTCTTCTCCCCAATGTGCCCTTTGGGGAGCACACTCATTCTCACCATTTTGATGGAAATGGGGCTGGTCTGGGAGCCCCAGTCAGGTCCCCATTCACAGGCTCATTTCTCAACATCTCCAGATCTCAATTTTTCATTTGCCAATGAATAGTTTTGTTTATGGCAACTGTTAGTTCTAAAATATTCAGCAGCTACTGAAATCTGCATCTCAGATCCTTCCTTGTGGCCATTTCCACTCCTGTTCCACTGTTTGGTTTTGTTTTTTTCAAGTCAGTATGATTAAAACCAACCATTTCCTCTTTCTTTTCCTAACTTTTTCCTCTTCAGTTGGTCATTCCTTCTTCCACTCGTGTGTCTCCTCCATGATTATACACTCTTTCATCTGTCTTGTTTTCATTACATACGGTTTTTATCACAGTACTTGGCTTTTCTGAAAATTTGATTAACTTTCTTTTATTTAAGATATTGAAATTAACTTCTGTTTTCTCACATTTGGTACTGTTAATAACCTGGGCTTAGTGTACCTGTCAAGAACATTCTCCACCATTCTCCTTTACTCTCTGCACTTCTAAACCCAATTCCCTTGAGAAAAAAAAAAAAATCACGTTTGTCTTTTGCTCATAGTTTTGCAGATACAGTCTCCTCTTAGAAAATTTCTCCAATATCCTGTAAACATCTAAATGCCTATTTGAAAACCCCTTTCTCCATGACGTCTTCTAGGAATGATCTGTGTTATTACTCATTTTACTCTTTTTCTGAAATCCTATTCAATAGATGATCACCATATCACAGATAATTATTATTCTTAAGAGCTTAGACTTCACATCTTAGACTTCATTTAAGTATTTGTTACCCTGTATGTTTGCTAAGTGTTTCATGTGGGTGAGTGAACATTTCCAAGCTTCCTACAGGCATCCCTGGGACAGGTCATGCCCCTTGTGTTTGGCATTCGTCATTCGTCTATTAGAGTGTATCACATATATTAGTGACGATCCCCTCCAAAACTAGGAAAACTGTTCATTTTTCCAAATTTATGGTTGAAAACAATGAGGTTCTGTGGGATTCAGTCATCAACTCAAATTTACACAATGATTAAGTGTGGGAGCCAAGACTCCAAATCAGCCTTAGTCTAAAGCCCAAGCTTTAACTTGTTAACTGAGTATAGTAAAGAGTCTTAGAAAGTACTCACCCATTAGAAATTGTCACCAGCTCTATGACTCCACGAAGCAGGGGAGATATACAATGCAATTCAAGTATTTGAAACATTTTTCTCAAAGACCATACTTAAACACAGTGGTACAATACACTCAGTAATAGGAAGTTCCCACATCTCAGATGACTCAACATTTCCGATATTTCACAGGTGAAGTCGGTGTCGGCTCATGACTTATTGGACAATATCGTAGTACTTTGGTCTTGTCACACATGTTGGTCTTGTCGCACATGTAAATTCATCCATTTACAGTAGACCATTGTTCTACTGTAAGCAATTTTACCATGAAGAAAGGAGTGGAAAAAATAAAAATTGTTGCCTTAGAATTCATAAGTGCACAATTAAGATATGCTCCAATCTGGGAGAAAGTATCATCTCATTTGATAAAATTTAAGTTAAAAACATTTGGAATTCAGGGTGCTTGGGTGGGTCAGGGGGTTGAGAGTCGCACTTTGGCTCAGCTCATGATCTCAGGGTGAGTTGAAGCCCTACATTGGGTTCACTGCTGTCAGCGTAGAGCCCGTTTTAGATGCTCTGTATCCCTCTCTCTCTGCCCCTCCCCTGCTTTCTCTCTCTCTCTCAATAGTAAGTAAACATTTAGAAAAACATTTGGAATTAAATATAATTATGATTCAAAAATGGGTATATGTACACATTCGCTTATATGCGCACGTATACAAACGTACACATAAATAGAGAGCTGAGGAAATTTTTTATTGTTGAGAGATTTTTAAATCTTCTCTCCACATTCCATTCTTATCCTGAACTTGGTATAAAACTAGCACAGATCAGGCCACCTGGGTGGCTCAGCCAGTTAAGGGTCTGACTCTTAATTTTCACTCAGGTCATGATCTTACGTCATGAGATCAAGCTCCGTGTGGGGATTCTCTCTCTCTCTCCCTTGACCACTCTCCCCAGTTTGACTCTCTCTCTAAAGAAAACCTAGCACATATCTATTTTCTTAAAAATGTTTATTTACTTGTGAGAGAGAGAGGGAGAGAAAGAGCGAGAGCGAGAGAGAGACAGAGAGGGCATAAGTGGGAGAGGGGCAGAGAAAGCCAAAGACACAGCATCTGAAGCAGGCTCAGACTCCGAGCTGTCAACACAGAGCTCAAGTATGGGCTGGAACCCACAAACTGTGAGATCATGATCTGAGACGAACTTGGATGTTTAACCTGCTGAGCCACCCAGGTACCCCCATATCTATTTTTACATTGTTGGGAATATACATAAGTTCTGCACTAAAGAGGGCTGATGGGACTAAAACAAGCTCTAGCTCCTAGTTCAGAGACCCCTCTTCCGGGTTCTTCCTGCACTGTTTGCTGTGCGTGCGAAAACCGCCATGAATGCGGAAGCTCACATTATAAATGACCCTTCCCACCTTTGTTCTGGGTTGGGGCCTGTGGAGAATGATCTCCTCTGAGCCCATCGGTGTTAAATAAACCTCTGATCCACCAAGATCTCCGAGTGCCGCTTGGTTTTTCCACCAGCGTTCCAGCCTGGTTCCCAAACATATTTGGTTCCCTGACCGGGAAACCCAACCGTGGTGGCTCATTGTTGCCACCAGTTTGGGAAAACGGCGGGGCAGCGACGGAATGAGGAATCGCAAAGAAGAAGGCGCACCCTGCCTGAATTTTGGCAGTCTCCTGCTCGGTCATCTCGGGCCAGCCCTGTTCTGACATTCCCGTCAGACTGGAGGAAACTTGGCTGGTGAGAACCTGGAACCGAAGTCAGAAACTGGTAAGGACTGGGCCCTAAATCTGTCCTGTCCTGTCCTGTCCTGCCTGTCCTGCCTGGCCCACCCATAGTGGTGGAAGAGAGAACTGATCACTCCCTGGAGACCTCAGTGGTCTCATCTGTAGACATTCCATGAGAGGGAATGTCATAACCTCTGGTGTGTGTGTGAGTGTGAATGTGCAACTTGGTCTGGCTTGCCTACTGAGTTCGATTCTGTGGCTTCACGGGTGGGCACCTTTAAGGTCCCCTACGGACTCTGAGTGGGCCCACCTGTGATTCTGTGGTGAATGGCATACCGTCTATGGTGGCATCGGAATAGTTTCCGATTCTAAGTCACAAAGCTAAGACCGCTATGGCTAAGCGTCACCTAAGTTCCTTTGGGACACAGCCAGACAGGCATCTGACTGGTCTCCTCATTAGAAGGGGCACCCCTACCCCTTTGTCTGTCTTTGCGACACCCCCTCATGGGAACACTATGGGGCTGGGACAGCGCAAACCCACAATTCTTAAACTATGGTCGAGAAACTTGAGAAGCAGTTTTCGGGGGACTATGGAATTAAGATAACCCCAGCAAGTTAAGGGCCCAATGTGAATTATAACGGTCTGCATTTGGTGTAGGATGGCCCTCGGAGGGAACCTTAGGTGTCCCAACTGTCCGCTGCCTCTGGCATGTTGTCGCCAGAGACCCGGGTTACTCTCATCACTTCCTGTGTATCTACTCCTGGTTAGACACTGCCCAAATGCTTCCCCCTTGGGTGCGATTTTCCTGCAACAAACAGGGACAGGCTAGGGTCTTAGTCGCCTTGACACAGTGGCCCAAAAAAAGTCAAGAGGAGTCCCTGACCTCCACAAATTCTTTCCAGTGATCCGGAGGAAGAGGAACCCCTGGTTCCCGATACTCCACCACGTTTGGTCTCCCCAGCACCTCCGGACTTGGCAGACCTTCCCCCCACCATAGCAGAAGCCAGACTGTGCCGTTGGCCAGCTGCAGGCGCTCTCCAGATACAGGTCCACTGCCACCAGTACCAAGAGGCTCTCCTCCAGGGGATCCCAGCAGGAGCTAAGGAGCCCATGAATATGTCCAGCACAAGGAGAATCCCCTGGGGATTATTACGAGAAGCTATGCAAGGCTGACACCCTGTTTGACCCCAAGGCACAAAAAAGCCACAACAAAAGGACAGAAAAGTCCAGCCCCCAAAAGGGGGGAAGCCCAGAACCTCCTTAGCAAGGGACCAATGAGCATACTTCGAGGACAAAGGACATTATAAGAATAAGTGTCCCAACTGGGGAAGTTCCAGAAACCCAGCCAATATACACAAGAACCCTGCAGAACAAGACCTCATAGACCTACCAGGAATGGATTCAGAGTGAGGGGAACCAGGCTCACTTCTCCCTGGCCCCCATGAGCCCATGGTCAATATAAAAGCAGGGGGCCAAACTATGACTTTTATGTGAACTCAGGGGCCACACGGTATGCATGAGTTCCTCTACCTACCTGAGTGCCCTATCCATCTCCTCAGCTGGGATATACTCTCAAAGCTTTGAGCCAATGGGATGCACTGTCCCCAGTTGGATCCAAATGGAGGCTATTCTGTGTCCAGGTCCAACCAAGCGGCCCACCTGAATTCAAGACTGCCTTCCCCACTGTATGGGCCAAGGACAACCCCCCAGACTTGCCCACACCGGGCCCCCATCATTATAGAGTTAATCTCAGGGGCTCAACCACAGACACAGTGGCAATGCCCCCTCCCACAAGAGGCAAGGGCAGGCATCCAAGAAAACAGGCATTCTTGTTGAGTGCCAATCACCCTGGAACACTCTCCACTCTTGCTGGTCCAGAAGCCAGGAGGAGAGTACTGACCAGTTCAAGCCTGTACCCAGTGGTCCCGAAGCCGTACACCCTCCTCAGTCAGACCCCAGGCTCTGTCAGCTGGTTTACCCGCCTAGACTTTAAAGGATGCCTTCTTCTGCCTCCGCTTGGTGCCTCCCAGAGCCAACCTTTATTTGCCTTTGAATGGGCCGAACCAGACACAGAGCATCAGAAAAACTCGCCCACCCTCTGGGGAGGTACTGGCCGGAAACCTCGCCAGCTTTCCAAGGGAGGCCACATGCTGCACCCTTCTCTAGAATGTGGATGACCTCCTCCTTCCAGAAATACCCAAAAGAATTGTACAAAGGGCACAAAAGTCCCCCACTCCAACTCCTGTTGGAATCAGGGTGTCGGGTCTTGTGAAAAAAGGCACAGATCTGCCAACAGTAAGTCCGATACTTAGGCTTCCTCCTCACCCAAGGAAAGAGTACTAGGGTCGGATTGAGAACCCCCTGTCTGGAAAGAAGAGGCTGAAACCACCTTCCTAGAGATGAAGGCCACCTTGGAGCAGGCACCAGCCTTTGGCCTGCCCAATATAGAAAAGCCTTTTAATCTCTTTGTGCATGAGAAGGAAAAGGTCACCCTCAGAGTTCTCACACAGACTGTTGGCCCTTGGCAATGGCCAGTAGCATACCTGTCAGAGAGACTGGACTCAGTGGTGGCAGTATGGCGGCCACGCCTTACGGTACTAGCAGCCACAGTTCTGCTCATAAGGAGGCAGATAACTCACCCTGAGACGAGAACTAAACTTCAAGGTCCCCCATGCTATTCTGTCTCTCGTGCCTCTCCAACTCTCCAACTCTCTCTGTGCTGTCCCAGCACAATACCAGGGGCTCCTCTGCGAGAACCCATGGGTCACTCTTAAAACAGTACGGATGCTGAACCCGACAAATTTCCTACCTTCTGAGGAAAGGAAACCAGATCATGACTGTTCTGAGGTGACTGATAGAGTATTTGCAAGCCGTCCATATCTGTGTGACCAGGCCCTACAGAACCCAGACCTCACCTTGTTCAGTGATGGTAGCAGTTTCATCACAGAGGGCATTCAAAAGGCAGGGTATGCAGTGACATTCCCTAATCCGAGCCTTCACCATTAGCAAGGACAAACTACTCAACCAACTCCTGGTACACCTTTGCTATGCATACATGGGGCAATCTGCAAAGAGGAAATGCGAAAGCTCCTAGAGGCTGTCTGGCTTTCAAAAGAAGTTATAGTTCTACACTTCAAAGGTCACCAGACAGGAGTCAACCCTATAGCACAAGGAAATTATCTAGCAGACAAAGCAGTCAAGATAGCAGCTAATAAGGAGGTAGACATAGTTCCCTCCCTTATCTGTGCCTCGACCCCCACTAGGAATTCAAGAAATTGTTTCCTGGTTCCGCTTACCAGCCACAACCTCCAGCGCTAACAGGCCTGCGGTCCTGGCGGACTGCTTACAGGCCTCAAGGCTCAGGGAAAGTAAGAGCAGATGAATCCCACCCTCAGGGGAACCTTAGCCAAGTTCTGTCAGGAAACAGACTTCTCATGGCTGGACCTGTTGCCCTTGGCCCTCCTGGGTGTCCATTACACACCAGCAACTCAAGGTTTCTCCCTTTTTGAGAGGGCCCCAATCTCTTTACCATCCCCTGTACACCCCCCTTCTCACCAGGGAACTCAGTCTAGGTCAAAGCCTTGCAAAAGACCCTCTCAAACCACAGTGGACTGGTGGACTGGATACAGTGGGTCCACCACTCCAAAGTAAGAGGGCCAATCCTGAGGAGGCCCACACTTGGAAGACTGACCCAGTCTGATCTTCAGCCCTGCTCCAGCCACACCCCAAAAGCTGGCTGGTCTACACACGGTGGGAGCTTGAGGAATCGCCTGGTCCAATAAGATAAATAAACTGTCCTTACTCCTTGCCATCGGATTGGCAGAGGTTGCCCCAGAAATCTGGGGAAACAGCAAGAGGTTCCTGTATGTTCTGTTGGTATTGATTGCCTCTAATCTGCCCCATTTGTAAGAGCAAGGCACCTTCAGTGGAAGAATCTGAGGAATTTAAAAGCTTAAGTGTGGTGTAACATCTTTTGGTCTGTTGAGTTGCCTGCTGGTAAGGTTGTCTGCCATGTTAGAGAAGTGTTTGCACTGACGTATGTGCCTCAAATTTCAAGAAAAAGAGGTTAAATAATTCTCAGGATAAAAGTGGGTGCTTAGATTAACCTTCAGCCTTAAGGTTCAGGCTAAATGAGCAGCGTTGGTCCCCATCCTCCTGGGGGCAGAAATAGCCACAGGGATAGGGACTGGCACAGGAGACATAGGCTCTTCTGTGGGACTAACCAGTGACTGACTCCCTAGTGTCCCTACAGAGCCAAATAAGTTCCCTGGCAGGAGTTGCCCTCCAGAACAGATAGGCACTTGACCTCCTCACTGCCAAAAAAAACAAAAACAAAAACAAAAAAAACCAGGGCGGGGGGGGCGGGGGGTGGGCAGCACCTGCATCTTCCTCAGAGAGGAATGCTGTTACTTTGTAAACCAGTCAGGAATAGTCATGACTAAGGTTAAGGAACTCAAGGAAAGAATTCAACATAGACAACAGGAAGTCATCAGTCAATAGAAAGGATAGGATATCACCGACTGGACATCCTGGCTCCCTGCCCTGGCAGAGCCTCTCCTTTCCATAATTTTACTTATGACCGTCAACCCCTGTACACTAAATACCCTGGTATGTTTTATTGGAAACACTGTTGCCCGCCAAACTGCAGCACGTATCTTAGCCCTCCAAGGATACCAACCCCTGGAACTAAAAGGTGATGCCTACTAAAAGATTTTTAAAGGCATCAAAGTGGGGGATGTTGGGAAAATACATAGAGTGCTGTGTCAAAGATGGCTCAAAGACAAGCTCTAACTCCTAGCTCAGAGACCCCTCTTCAGGGTTCTTCCTGTACCGTTTGCTGCATGCGCGAAAACTGCCATGAATGTGGAAGCTGATGTTATAAATGACTCTTCCCAACTTTGTTCTGGGCTCAGACCTATGGAGAATGATCTCCTCTGAGCCCACTGGTGTTAAATAAACCTCTGACCCACCAAGATCTCCGAGTGCCGCTTGGTTTTTCCACCAGTGTTCCAGCCTGGGTCCATAACAATATTAGGATCCATTAAGCTTGCATTTGAGATGTATCACCCATGCAATATATTTGATTTTGGAGGAAAAAAAAAAACACAACAGTGTGACAACAGAAGTTGAGTTGTCTTGAGTATTTCCCAGTAGTGAGGAGGAGGTAAATGTGAAAATTCAAAATGGGTATAGGATTGGTTAGTACATCCAGACCCCTGGAGGAACACTGAGATGAGGTTCACACAGCGAAGCACATGACACTTGGGACATAGGTGTCACTGGTCGACTTTCCCCATTTGCTTCCTTGAAACAATCACATCATTATCATTACATTATACAGTACAATTTAGATAACTAATGGGACTCTGTCAGAGCAAAGAGAACCTAAGTGAATTTTAGATCAATGACCTGAGAAATTTAACTTTCCTGAGAAACAATTTATAATATAAAAGTCTGTTTATTCATTTGAATAAACATCCATTGAACACCTATTCTGTGCTTAATGCTATAATAGATACTGTTGATGGGGAATCATAGCAAGACTGGAACTTTTCCTTGAGAATTTCACAATCTAAATGAGAGATTAAACCATAAATTACAATGTGACATATACTATAGGGAAAATATTAAAAGAGCCTTGCAAAAGGGACTGAGAAAACTAAAGATGAGACACTTCTAAATGCAGATGGGATTTGAACTGAGCACTGATTTGTGAATAAAGTTGCTAAACAGAGCTTCCTAGCATGGTTGCTTCCTAACATATATTGCAGAATAGTTTATGGTACAGTTTCCATGGACACTGTGCCAAGTTCGAGTTCTTGCCCAGTAAGTGATTAAAATTGGTTTTCTTTTATTTATTTATTCTGAGAGAGAGAGAGAGAGAAAGCACAAGCTGGAGAGGGGCAGAGAGAGAGGAGGAGGGAGAGAGAATCCCAAGCAGGCTCCGCCTTCTGTGCTGAGCAGGACAAGGTGCTAGATCAAGAACCATGAGATCATGACCTGAGCAGAAATCAAGAGTCTGACCCTTAACTGACTGAGCACCCAGGCACCCCTAAAATAGGTTTTCTAATGAAGTTATTATCCCCCCATTGGAGATATAGGATGGCACAAAATTCCTTAACTTCTTAGGCATACATTACACATGTTCTACAGAAGGGGAAAAGTGAACATTTTCAATAATATGTTTGTAAACCACATAATGGTATTCAAAATAGTTCAACATAATTTTTTACCAAAAATGGTGTAAGAGTAATTAGCAAGACAATGGCAAAACAGTTTGAAGACTCTTATTAATTTTGATGCAGTATAGGGATTGAATTTATTATCAAAGGATTGAATTGAAATAGTTTGTCAGTAATAAGCTCCAAGACCCGGAGCATATCACTACACCTCAATGAGATTCAATATTCTCTTCTTTAACATGGTATAATACCTACACTGTGGGGTTATTATAAGAATTTAGAGCAAGAGAAAAGCTAGAATAGACAGAGAGATCTTCCATATATCTCTTTCTGTGTATCTTGGCAAAGTTAAAAATTCTATTGCTTTCTTTGGGGCATCTGGGTGGCTCAGTTGGTTACGTGTCCAACTTCAGCTCAGGTCATGATCTCATGGCTCATGAGTTCCAGCCCTGCATCGAGCTCTGTGTTGACAGCTCAGAAACTGCAGCCTGCTTCAGATTCTGTGTCTCCCTCTCTCTCTGCCCCTCCCCTGCTCACACTCTTCCTCTCTCTCTCAAAAATTAAATAAAAGTAAAAGAAAATTCTATTGCTTTCCACATCCTAAACCCTGATGTTTTTTAAAGCAGAATAATTCTTTTGCAAGATATAAAGATCACAAGTTTTTTCATTTAGTAAAGTATCACACTCTAGGTAAATGTTTTTCCTAAATATTTGAAGAAAAACATGTTCAAACTGAAGATGTTAGATAAGCCTCTAGTTGAGCGGACTGCCTCATTCTAAGTAACAGAGGAAGTAAGTAAAACATTCTTCAGTCATTTCTCCAGCACTTTATAAACACTAGTACTTTCAGCATTCAAGTTGAAAAGAGAACTTATGTCATGCATCTCACCTTCAAAGCTTGTGTGAAATGTGGGGAAATGGACATGAAAAGGATCGAAGTGCCCTGGGAACTAAGTTTCATGCTGAAGACTAGACTTAACCATTATAATAATAGATGTCCCAATATTGGCCAATTCCTAAACTAAGAAGTTCAAAAGAAAGAAAGAAAACACCTACTCAATTCTACTCTGAGATTTAGGAATAGAACATGATGCACATTCCTGGCATTCAACAATCTGAAACCCACATGCTTTCAATATTGGCTCAGACCTGTTTGCATTCAAGACTCAAACACTTTTACATAGAATTAATAATTCTCACATTCTCTTGTGAGGGGGCAGGAGGCACAACAGTGCTTACGTACATCTTACAGGATTGGCAAGAGACTGGTGTAATGTTATCCAAAGTCATAGAGATTGTTGCCAAGACTATAGTTGATATCGGAACTGCAGTTAAAATGTAGTCATTATGGCTCTAAGAATTCTTTGTAACTGTAATCATCTTAAAATAAAAATGATGTAATTAAATTTTTTCCTGCCATCAAAATCCTAGAGGAGAAAATGGGCAACAACCGCTTTGACCTCGGCCGCAACAACCTCTTATTTGACATGTCTCTGAAGGCAAGGGAAACAAAAGCAAAAATGAACTACTGGGACCTCATCAAGATAAAAAGCTTCTGCACGGTGAAGGAAACAATCAGCAAAACTAAAAGGCAAGTGATGAAATGGGAGAAGATATTTGCAAATGACATATTAGATAAAGGGTTAGTATCCAAAATATATGAAAAACATATCAAACTCTACATCCAAAAAACAAATAATCCAGTGAATAAATGGGAACAAAACATGAACAGACACTTTTCCAAACAAGACATCCAAATGGCCAACAGACACATGAAAAGATGCTCAACATCACTCATCATCAGGGAAGTACAAATCAAAACCACAATGAGATACCACCTCACACTTGTAAGAATGGCTACAATGAACAACTCAGACAACAACAGATGCTGGCAAGGAGGCAGAGAAAGGGGACCCTTTTTTGCACTGCTGGGGGGGGATGTAAATAGGTGCAGCCACTCTGGAAAACAGTATGGAGGTTCCTCAAAAAATTAAAAATACAACTACCCTAAAACCCCAGCAATTGCACTACTAGGAATTTATCCAAAGGATACAAAAATGCTGATTTGAAGGGGCACATGCACCCTAATGTTTACAGCAGCACTGTCTACAATAGCCAAATTATGGAAAGAGCTGAAATGTCCATCAACTGACAAATGGATTAAGAAGATGTGGTAATTATGGATACATAGATATAGATGCTATCGATATAGATATATACAAACAATGGAATATTACTCAGCAATCAAAAATCTTGCCATTTGCAACAAGGATGGAAATAGAGTCTATTATGCTAAGCAAAATAAGTTAGTCAGAGAAAGACAAATATATGATTTCAATCATACATGGAATTTAAGAAACAAAACAGATGAATATATGGGAAGGGAAACAAAGTAAGAAAAACAGAGAGGAAGACAAATGATAAGAGACTCAAATACAAAGAACAAACTGAGGGGTGCTGGAGGGTTGTTGAGTGACGGGATGGGCTGAACAGGTGATGGGAATTAAGGAGGGCACTTGTTTAGTAATAAAGCACTAAATTCTATTCTTGAATTCATTATTATGCTATATGTTAACTAACTTGGATTTAAATTAAAAAAATTTTTTTTTCCTGAAAATAGGTTCACAAAATAATTTTCTTAGCTGGGCAACCAAATTATACTTGAAGTAAAACAGCTCAGAGTAAAAGTGAAATTTTTTAAGTTATTTATTTTGGGAGGCACAGAGACAGCATGAGTTGGGGGGCAGAGTGTGAGAGAGAGAGAATCCCTAGCAGGCTCCTCATTGCCAATGCAGAGTCCAATGTAGGGCTTGAACTCACAAAACCGTGAGACCATGACCTGAGCCAAAACCAAGAGTCAGACGCTTAACTGACTGAGCCACCCAGGCACCCCAAAAGTGAAAATTTTAAATCAAAACTACTAAATTTAGAAATTTAGTATCTTATTCCCATCCCAAAAATTAAAGCGCTTTTTTGTTTTGTTTTGTTTTATCCAATCCCCAGCTTCAAATAGTGAAAATACAAAAACTTATATAAACCATCTGAATTTTAGACTCAAGTTTGGAGATGATGCATTCTTATAAAGAAAAATATAATGATACAAAAACATAGTAGTATGAATGATAACTTTAATTTTAGTGTGCCTTCTATGTAATAGGTGGTCCTAGATATTTTTATCTTTTTTTTAATTTTTTTTAACGTTTTATTATTGAGAGACAGAGAGAAATAGAGCATGAACAGGGGAGGGGCAGAGAGAGAGGGAGACACAAGAATCCCAAGCAGTTTCCAGGCTCTGAGCTGTCAGCACAGAGCCCAACGCAGGGCTCGAACTCACAAACCACAAGATCATGACCTGAGCCGAAGTCGGATGCTTAACCGACTGAGCCGCCCAGGCGGCCCCCCTAGATGTTTTTAAAAAACTAAATTGTTCTAGGCACCTGGGTGGCTCAGAAGGTTGAGCATGCGACTCTTGATTTCAGCTCAGGTTGTTATCTCACCGTTGTGAGATCGAGCTCCACATCTGGCTCTGCACTGACAGCTTGGAGACTGATTTTCTCTCTCCCTTTCTCTGTATCCCTCTCCACTTATGCGTGCTCACTCTCTCTCTCTCAAAATAAATAAATAAACTTAGAAAAAAACATTGTATTGTTCAGTCCTCACCTCCACCTGTAAAACATATATGCCTTTGTATTCCCATAACCCAGATGAAGACACAACCTCAAAAGGGTTATACAGTATTCCTAAGGCTATATAGTTATAAATACTAGAGCCAAACATGGAGACCAGGTCTGTTGGAGGCAGTTCTGCCTTTTTTTTCCTCATTAACCATGAGACGTATTTACAGTGGATGCTATGACATGAAAAGAATGAGATAGGTTGGTTACCCAGGCCTAAATTGAGCCCTTAACAGACAGAAGATACAGACAACATTCTAAGTGGAGGTGAACATAAGCAAAACTATGCCGCTCCCACTCCCCTCCCTGGGTTGACTGAAGCTCTTCAGGGTGGCTCAGCACACAGTTGAGAAGACTTAGAATTAGTGCTGGAGATCAAACAAAGGCCCCCGAGAGTAAGCATTGGAATAAACCGAACTCAAGTTCTAAACATAAGGGTAGGTGTGATGGTAGTATGACATAAAGGACAGGCTGACCTGGAGGCGAATATTGCAAAGGAAATGCTTTGCCAGTCTCTCGGTGGTTGAGTCAACAAAAAAATTAGAAAGAAAAATGTGTCAAACGCTTCAGCTCTCTACCCCTTCCTGCATTTATTGCTGATTTTGTCCAAACTGGAGAGGTATTTTGTATGGCTCTGGAAAAGTCATTCCCCCACCAGTGGCCTTTAGAATATTCACCAAAACAATGAAGGACTCTGATTAAAAGATCTCTAAGAAACTGCAATATCACTAAGAAGTCATCTAGAAAATTAAAAGATCTCTAAGGACCTAAGGATCTTTCTAGATAGCATTTCAATTATGTTTTTCTTAGATATTTAATAAATACTTCTTGAATACAGGGGTCCCTACCTCTCACATAGGGATTCATTATAACCTAATAAATGGGGAACACTGAGACAAGTATAGAGAGATGCCGAATAATGAGTGTTGTTCAGAGCACTGATACTGTTTTCCCTCCTGATGAGGAAAGAAAATTGGAAGATGAGAAACGTACATTATGGGACATGTTAAATTTCGTGTTTGATTGGGGCAAATGAACAACCACAACAGTCCCCGTTTTAGGATAAGCATTTTTCTTTTTGAAGATTCAGTGGTTTTCCTGGGCAAATCTGCTCCAACCAGTGGTGAATGTCACTCTGAAAAAGACATTATATTACTGACAGCATAGGGGAAAAGCTGATGAATTAGTCACCAAAGGGCTGAGACTCATAGTCTATATTAAAACGATTTACAAAAAAAATAAATAAGAGTTGAAGCCTTCTTCCCAAAGTTTAAACCCATTTCTGCAGCTAATTAAAATTCAAGGAAAAGCTGAAATAAAATGAGGGGGGAAATCATAATAATTCTATAAATTTTATAATTTTCTCTTAAGATAATGCTGTAGAAGTTTCTAAAATTGACATCAAGGGAGATGTCAGTGCTCCCTGAGTGTGATTTAAGGAGTTTCTTAAGGAAAATTAGTAGAGAAAATAGTGAATGAAAAGTTAATGAAAATAAAATTTTAATTGTATAATTATAACAAAATTTAGTAAACAAAGGTAGCAATTGAAATGGAAAAAACTGAATCGATGAATATTATCCTTTAATATTAGTATTAGAGGTAGTATTAGTTTTTACTTTATTTTTTACCAGTTATATTTTATTTTTCAAAAATTAAAATAATTAAACATAGGGGTACCTGGGTGGCTCGGTCTCTCTCGAAAATGATAAATACTTAAAAAAATAGTAAAACAATGAAACATAGATCTTAAAATTATAGAAGTAGATATACAAATATTTATTATAAAAGGTTCTACTTTTCTTTTTTTCTGTTGTTTTTCAAACAATTTTTTTACACGCTTATTTATTTTTTGAAAGACAGAGACAGAGCGTAAGCAGGGGAGGGGCAAAGAAAGAGGGAGACAGAATCCAAAGCAGGCTCCAGGCACAGAGCCCAATGCAGGGCTCAAACCACAGATCATGAGATCATGACCAGAGCCTAAGGCAGTCGCTCAACCCACTGAGCCACCTAGGCACCCCAAAGGATCTACTTTTCTGGTGTTTCAAAAATGTTTCCATACAACTATTTTATTTATTTATTTATTTAGAGTTTATTTACTTTGAGAAAGACAGGAAATGAGCTGGGAGAAGCAGAGAGAGAAAGAGAGAGACAAAGACAGAGATGGGGAGGAGAGGGAGAGAGGGAGACTCCTAAGCAGGACACACATTGCCAGCATGGAATCTGATATGGGGCTCGGACTCTTAAACCCCGAAATCACCACCTAAGCTGAAATCTAGAGTCAGATGCTTAACCAACTGAGCCACCCAGATTCCCCTATTTTATTTTTTATATGATTTTTAAAAAGTTTTTATTTAAATTCTAACTGGTTAACATACAGTGTAATCTTGGCTTCAGGAGTAGATTTTAGTGATTCATCACTTACATAAAGCACCCAGGGCTCTTTTTAGTATTTTAGATGTGATTAGTATTATCTTTTTGATAACGTTGAATACATTTGGGACTCCATCACTAAATGTTGACTCACTGGAGCCTTTGTGAGCACACTTTGCAACCATGGCCTCTCAGTTCAACCAGAATCTCTCAGCTCAACCAGAATAACTTTACTATTTCTGCCACTGGTTAAGAGGAATATTGGACAACAGAATACATTTGCACAAAATCAAGTCTATTTCCATTGCTAGAGTATCAATCCAGGGACTATTTCTTACAGCAATGGTTCAGACCATCCTCAAATACGAAGGCTGGCAGGTTTCTAACATAACCACTGATGACAATAAGCTTGATTCTCGAAGGCTAACCAGATTAACAGGACTTACTTACTTCATGTATTAGATGAGATATGTAAGTGTAGGGATTAGTGAAAATGCCAAGAGCAAGGTAAATGGTGATTAGATTTTTTTCTATAATTTTTGGTGGTTTAAATTATATGGGTTTCAGTGAGAATTCTGACTTGATTTTTTCTATTTTATAAATTTCCATATCTTTGTAATTATGTAAGAGAATTGAATTAAAAGAGAGTTTTCCCTTCCCTATAATTCATCTAAAGCCTTCTTTCTTTCATTACTTTACCTGCTGATTAAGTAATCGGTCTTTGTTGCAGAGTACATTATAATATATAATTGAAATCATACTTCTTTCTCATCCAAAACAGCAAGAAGAAAAACAAGCAGCACATTCTTTGCAGGAAACAGTTGAGTTTAAGGATGTTGTCTTCCCTTCTGTACTTTGTATCACTGTTACTGAAGCCTTCAACCTTAATGCGATCATGCAAGGAAATAACATTTTGTCAATTTAATAGAGTTGTAACTCTATTTTGGACCTTTCTGATGCAGTGGAAACCTACACAGCTCGCATTAGCGAGCCAGTCTCTCTCATTTCTGTTTCTTCCTTAGAAACGAGAATATTCCCTCAAATCCATCGATAAACTTGTCTTTTATTTTAGTATCAGAGCTCCTTTTAAATCATTAGACAAAATAGAAATAATAGCAAAATTATGAACTCCATGCTCCTTACCACGTTCTGGCCAATGGTCTATAAGTGGTAGTGCTGACACATTTGGTACTCATAGCTCACTTAATAGTCAAAACACAGAGGAGTAAACAACTCCAAATGTCACACAACTAAGTGAGAATGTTAGGATATAAACCCAGGTACTCAGGCTCGAATTCTAGAATGACCACTGATTACGCTGTAGTGGGCAGCTTCAGCAAATATCATTTCAAGGCCTGAATACTACTTTTCACCTTCACAGCAGGGTAACTCTGAAGTTGGCATTCTAAGTTAAGAGGAAAATAAGCATTAAAAAAAATGAGTATGTTGATATTTATTGATAATGTATATTTATTTTGAGAGACAGCATGAGAGAGGACACAAGCATGGGAGTGGCAGAGAGAGAGGGAGAGAGAATCACTCAGCAGAAGGGGGGGAGAAGGGGGTTGAACCCAGGAACCAAACTGTGAGATCACGACCTGAGCTGAAACCAGAGTTGGATGCTTAACTGACTGAGTCACCCAGGTGCCCCAACTTTTATTATTTTTGAGGGAAAAGAAGTGATTAGAAGCCATATTGTTTTGTAACACTATGGCGTTAACTTTTTTTTTTCATTTTATTTATTTGAGAGAGAGAGAGAGAGAGCATGAGTGGGGGTGGAGGGCGGGCAGAGAGAGAAGAAAAGAGGGACAATCTGAAGCAGGCTCCACACTCAGCCTGGAACCTGATGTAGGTCTTGATCCCACAACCCTTGCATCATGACCTAAGCCCAAATCAAGAGTCTGGCACTCAACCAACTAGGGCCACCAAGGTACCCCCCATTATGGCTTTTAAAATACAGCTTGACTTCTTTTCATAAGTACATCACAACTAGGAAACTGATTTTAAAATACTTCCAAAATGTATGGTTGTAAGAACTTTTATAAACACCTAATTATTCAGGTTTTATTTCTTTGGACTTTCTAATAAAAGCAACCGAATATCCCCTTTATAAATTTGAAAAATAATACAATTCAAACTATCTCAAACTTCTTTACATTTTTAAAGAATATTTGACATTATGCTTTTAATTCGAGAATCTATATTGGTCAATCACTAATTCAAGTTAGAATTAGAATGTCTACTTACATTTCCGTGTCTTTTCTGGACACTATTTCAAATCTAAAGAGGGAGAAAATTATACAATTGGCCAATGTAAGCTTTATTTCTAGTTTTATTTCCAACTGCTATTGAAATTGGACAAAGAAAACAAGTTGATAAAGTAAAAATAGCTGCAAAAAATGATTCTGAAGAAATCAAATTATTCAGGCCAGGCCTATAATGTGGGAAAAAAGCATCCTTAAAAAGTAAAAAAAAAAAAAAAAAAAAAAAAAAAATCAATGAAAATAAGAATCATATGTTCAGAAACTGCCGTAGTTGACTAGTCCAAGCCTTGGACTGTTTAACTTTTTTTTATGTTTATTTATTTTTGAGAGAGAGAGAGAGAGAGAGAGAGAGAGAGAGAGAGATACAGAGTCTGAATGGGGAAGGGGCAGAGAGAGATGGAGACAGAGAACCCAAAGCAGGCTCCAGGCTCTTAGCTGTCAGCAGAGAACCTGATGCGTGGCTTGAACTCACAAACCGTGAGATAATGACCTGAGCAGAGATTGGAGGCTTAACTGAGCCACTCAGGCACCTCAATTACTGTTTGTTTGTTTGTTTGTTTATTTTTGCTTTGATTGGAGGAGAAAAGAGAACCAAAATCATTCAAATGTTGAAGTCCAAAGGACAAAGAAACAAAAAAGTCTCCTGAACGTATTTTTGACTTGGTGAAATAAAAATTTCATGCTAAAAGCATCTGTATTGTTCTTGGCTTATGACGAATACCATCAAGGTAGTCCTCCCTGAATGACTCGATATGCAGAGCTTTAAAGATTCAGGACATACAAATATATTCCCCTCAATACCTTCTACCCAATATACCACAATAACCCATAGGAAATTAAACACATTTCCTATTCAATGACATTTTTTTTTAAATTCGATTTACTATTCCTTATGCATACAGGCTGAAACATGTTCTTTTGTCCTGCGTGCAGGCATATTAGAGAAAAACTAAATGAGCGATGATTTTTTAATATAACCATATTCTTATTCTGTAATTTATAAATATTTATTGTATTTTGTTTACTGGAAGAATAACTCAAAAAGCTTTGTCAGTACTTAATAAACTAAGGGGAATACGAAGGAACTAGGCATACTTTGATGCAGTTAGTAGTTTTATAATGATCATGAAATATTTTCAGGTGGGCCAGCAAAAAAGGAATCTTTCCATATCTTCAATTCAGCCCAAGCTAACATCAGGAAGAAACGCTAACTGGAATAATCAATGGCAAGACCTTAGTAGAGCTGTACTTAATACCTGAAAAAACATACAGGCAGATCTACTTATAAGAATATTATTTCGTTTTGTCATCTGATTTTACTGAACTCTGAAATGTGACACAGCACTCAGAGTGGAATGAAACATTCTTCCAGTTTAATTCAATACCCAGTTCATCAAGTCTATGTCCACACGAAACCATTATTTAATATACAAAGCTCTGGCTTTTACTATTGCACATAAATAACCATAAAGAAGATTGCCTAAGTAATTAAATATGCTATATGGTGATTCACTGTGGGTATATAAATAACCTTTGATTATGCACAGAATATATGTACATTTGCCATTTTAATAGCAACGAATGATGAAAAATACATGTGGGAAATCAAAAACCAAATGATTCACTTTTTCTTGATCGAGTATAGTGTCAATAATTCATACAGATGATACATTAAAACCTTTGTGATTTCATTCAAAGGAATATTAGGAAGGTCTAATGCTCGTAAGCAGCACAGAGGTAATGACAACCACCACTGGGAAGCTTTGGACGCAAAGAAGAGTTGTCTTATGACACAAAAAGCCGCCCGTTTATTTGCATTTTTCCATAGGGATGGCAGGTATAGAACAAACTGCCTGGGTACTGGTGATCTTTATTTCTACTTTGTGACCTAGTTTCACTAAAGTTAGTACATCCCACTTATTACTACATGTGGAGAACAAAAAAAAAAAAAAGAGGAGGGAGAGGTGGAGCACTGAAAGAATAATAAAAAGAACCACAAGCAGAGGATAACATGACATTAAGCTAAAGAAATTATGTTTCAAGAAGAAGCATGTTCTCCAGTCTGGGAAGAAAAGCCTTTTCAAGAATCCATTGGCTCCACTGGTCAAGCACGGACAGAACGTGGGAAAGGACCACACATGCCTGAGACTGGAGGCAGACATGAGTCATTCGGCTCTATGACTGCCACAATCCGCCCCAGAGGACACAGACCACACTGTCATTGGCTGGGGGAAAAAAGAGTTTAGAAAGGATGAAGACTGAGACGAGGGTCCCCGGATTGGTACTTAGAGACCAGTTTTAGGAGTAAGAGTGGGACAAACCCAGATTGAAAAAAAAATTTTAATTAGACATTAAAAGGGGAACAACTGGGGTGGGGGGCGCATATACTCTCCTCTTGAAGTCCTGTATTGGCAAAAGAAAAGAGGAGAAACAGGCCAACGTGAGAGGAGACAGCAACATTAGAGAAGATTTGTCAACTTGTTAGTTTTTTACTGCTTATTTTAGGCAGGCGTGTCTTTAGCTGTTTTGCTGTCTGAGAGTCGGTAGAGAGGAAAGCAGGAAAGTTTTGAGAGACACAGGCACAGCTTATTCCCCAGGTGAAGGCTGGTAGATAAAAAAGAGGAGGTGAATACCAGTCTCCTTGAGTCTTGAACTGAAAGAGCTGTGAACAACTGGGAAGTTTATACCTCCATGTTAATGATTAGACATGGTAATAATGCAGGAAGGTGTTTATTTGCACAGCAATACAACTGGCACTCATATAAACTTCCTCGTCCCTCCTGCCTTACACCCCTTTGTAGCTGTGGAGCCCTCCGAAGCTCTGGGAGATTTACCGGATTCACCACCTGCCATAATTGGATTATCAAGAGCAATGACGCTATAGGGTCCCTGGCCCTCAGAACAGGTTCCCTAAATGATTTTCGATTTACTGTCATCCTGATTGAGAGGAAAGAGAACAAACGTGTTCCATAACCCCAGAGTTTAATCCTTGGGAACTTAAACAAACATTTCTCTGTCTTAAAAAAAAAAAAAAAAAAAGATATACGTAGTATTTATGAAGTTGTAGTTGAAGGATGTAAAAAGTCAAGTACCACAGTATAAACAAACGCCTGAAGTTTCCCAGGAATACATTCACATACCTCATCAAACGCTATTGATGATACCACTAATAAAATACATGGCAATCACTGCGCAGGGGACGAAGAAGAAAGCAGATACAATCTAGTTCTTGTCCTTTGATAATTTAGAAACTTAAAAACAAGCTGCTGGTTGATCACTCTCCGGATACACTATTTACATAAACTATTGCCTACACTTCCCTTGCAGTGGGTGCTATGAATAGCAGTAAGGGAAAAAAAAATCAAAAAAAAAAAAAATCTAACCCTAGCCAAAGAATTTTGTGAAACCAGTAAAATCATATAATCGCCAGTTTTGAAATGGGAGGGGGTCAGGATAAAGAAAGTCATCTTTTCACTAAGACTTTAGGAACACACAAGAGGTTTTGATAAATGTGACGTATATTTAGGTACCTAGGTTTTTGGCTTCAGTATAAATTTATGTTTAAATAGTAATTTTAAATGAGGCAGAGAATATTATTAGGCAGTTCACAAAATAGTAAACTTAAAAGTTTAGTTAACCTGTGAATGGATCTTCTACCTTATTACTACTAAAAATGTGATAATTAAAAACACAAAATAAAAATATTGAAAAATGTTACCATGCATGACATTGAATGGCAAATTGCCTTAAACTTTCTGAAAAGTAATTTGACAATAATTATTTGATCCAGCAACATAGCTTTAAAAAATGTACCATATATCCATAAACGTGCTTGCTTAATCCACAAGCATATTTCCAATAAACACAGTAAATTATATTTCTCACAGTAGTCTATGTCAAAGTGAAAATGGAAATATTCTGAATGTTTTTCAGTGAGAAATGTCTGAAAAAATGACATTGTGTTTATACATGAACTAAACTGTTTTGTGTGAGTTTAGGATGGTTCAAGGGGCACCTGGGTGGTTCAGTCTGTTAAGCATCCACTTCAGCTCAGGTCATTATCTCACAGTTTGCGGGTTGGACCCCCACGTCAGGTTCTGATCTGACAGCTCAGAGCCTGGAACCTATTTCGGATTCTGTCTCCCTCTCTCTCTGCCCCTCCCCTGCTCCCACTCTCTCTCTCTCTCTCTCTCTCTCTCTCAAAAATAAATGAACATTAAAATAAATTTTTTAAAAGAATGGCTCAAAAGCATGTCATTGATCCCCTCTGGTCATGTAATATACTTTGTGATTTCTGATCCTTTTAAAGTTTGGCATGACCACATAACTTGGTTTGGTCAATGAAATCACATTGCTGTGTTAGCATAAATATAACTTGTTCCAAGGCACTGAAAAAGAATATTACACAGAGTACAAGTTCCCAGCAACTTCAATAAATATGTAGTTGAACAAAAAATAATCCTTCATTGTCTTAAAACACTGAATTTTAAGAAAGGTTTATTATTATTATTATATTTACTATTACTGAAGCATAACCAGCCTACCATAACTGACAAAAAGTATTTTTGTTCTTAAAATATGTCCATGATGTATTGAACAGTGGGAAAAGGAAGTTGTAGAAAATATGTATATTAGAATCTTACTTTTTAAAAAAAACCTTCAAAAATGTATATATATATGAGATGTATATGAGACAGGGAAAAATATCGCAAGGTAGGCTTATCAATGTTAACAACTGATGACTTCTAGAAATTAAGAAATTATGAGTGATAATTTTTCCTATACACATTGTATTCTTATTTCTTTAAACAAAAAGCAGTTATTTCTAAACTAAACTGAAAAATAATAAAGTGTGAGGGGTGCCTGGGTGGCTCAGTCAGTTAAGCATCAGAGTCTTGATTTCGGCTCGGGTCATGATTTCACTGTTGGTGAGACAGAGCCTCACATCAGGCTCCATGCTGCCAGCGTGGAACCTGCCTGGGGGATTCTCTCTCTCAAAGTAAATAAAATAAACTTTAAAACAAAATAATAAAGGGTTCCTGGGTGACTCAGTCAGTGAAGCATCCAACTCTTGATCTCAGCTCAGGTCTCGATCTCAGGGTTGTGAGTTCAAGCCCCACGTTAAGCCTGTGTTGGGCCCCACGCTGGGCAGGAAGTATACTATAATTCTCTATTTATTGAAAAACATTACATAGGCATGAGAACAAAATGATCAAAGTAAGTGAACAGCAAGTCTAGAAACAGATTCAAATAGAATTGAGTAAAGAGGAGTTTACCATTTGCAGAAAGAAATATTTATTCAATGAATTAGGCTCATATATTGGTTAAACATTCGAAAAAGGTCTAGTGAAATTTACACCTCTTGTTTTTAACAAAATTAATTCCAGATTCATTACAGTTATGACTATAATAAAGTAAATCACATAGACAAATACTACATGTCTAGTGGGTTAGGATGGCCTTCTAAATGTGATGCCAAGACCAGGAAGAGTTATGAGTAAACTGATAGATTTGACTACACAATCCATCAACCAGATCGATCAATCAATTACGAAATAGGGGAAATATTTGTGACTCCTGTAACAGAGCTCAAAAATGTGTAAGCCTATCCAACAGCATAGCGATCACATTCCTAGGTAAAATTCAGCAAAGATTATTTTTAAAAGTATCTTATTTCACTGCTGAGATAGTAGGGGAAATCTGCTCTTTCCTGGGAGACAAGACTCACAAAATGAGATTAATGAACACAGGATTATTTTGTAAGAGTTAGAAATAATAAACTAGATATACCCCCAACGATCTGGGTTGTTTGTTTTTTTTAATACGGTAAAAATGAGACTATAAAAGTTATGTAAATTCATGTGCATAAAGAACATACATACAAACAAAAACATAAACAAAAAATGTACATTAAGTACTTTAGAATGATTGTATGGGAGGAGACTAGAAATGCAACAGAAGACATGGAATACATAAATAAGTAAAAAAAAACAAAGGAACACAACAGGATTGTACTTATTGTACTTTGCAAAGAACAATGATAATATCATGCCAGACCATTGGTACAATTAACCCAATGCACCTGAAGTCATAATATATCACTGGTATTTTTAAAACAGGCTAAGATAAGACCTGCTAGGGGCACCTGGGTGGCTCAGGCGGTTAAATGTCCAACTTCGGCTCAGGTCATGATCTCATGGTTCATGAGTTCGAGCCCCATGTCGAGCTCTGTGCTGACAGCTCAGACCCTGCAGCCTGCTTCAGAGTCTGTATCTCCCATTCTCTCGGCCTCTCCCCTGCTCGCACTCTGTCTCTCTGTCTCTCTCTCTCAAAAATAAATACATATATATATAAAAAAAAGACCTGCTAAATTAATAGCAAAGGAACACAAACAGTAAGAATATTAAAAAGAATTCCATTTTTACAACCAGTTAAACAATAAGAGATTAATACAGACATTGATTTGTGTTTATTGACTAGTACATTGATAAATGTGATATTGAGTAAAAAGTATCATTCATAGCCATTATTAATGGCACTACACAGTGGTAGAACATTTCTGGGCTACTCAGAAAACTACCAATTAATATTTGAACGAAAGTATTTATTGTAACATTCATCATAGAAGCAAACAGCTGGGGATAAATAACTAACACTTATAGGTTTGATCACGCAAGTGCTATTCAGAAATGGAGTATTATAGGGGCGCCTGGGTGGCTCAGTTGGTTAAGCATTTAACTTTGGCTCAGGTCATGATCTCGAGGTCCGTGGGTTTGAGCTCTGCATTGGACTCTGCTGACAGCTCAGAGCCTGGAGCCCAGTTTTATTTTGTGTCTCCCTCTCTCTCTACCCCTCCAGCACCCCCCTCAAAAATAAATGAACATTAAAAAAAATTAGAAATGGAGTATTATAAAGCCATTTAGAGTTGATGAAGTAGAGACATTTTTCTCTTTGTCCCTACTCTTAAAATCTTTCTACAATTAACACGTATTATTTTCTACAAAACATAATAAGTAAATAATAAAAATTAGGATAAAATTAATTGGGATGAGTTTCAAAAATTAAATTCTTCTAGAATAAAAGCTCTGTTTATTATATGCTCTATGACAAATAAAATTAGAATTCAAATGTATTTTCTTCTGCTTCTTTTCACACAGATAAGTGAAGTTGGCTTTATAGACTTAGGAGTTTATACATTCCATTCCCACCATTAAGAAATATTTGTGCTTGATACCAAAACTCTACGTGGACTACTACTATAGTTAGGTAGAGGGAAACAACTCAGTTTTTTTTTTGCAATAAAAAGACTTCAAAACTAAGTCCAAAGCCAGGTTAAAAATCTCTTTAACAGGAAATGGCATAAAAAAGAAAGTGGGTTTTGTGGGGGGTTTTTGCCATTAATTCAGTATTACATTTTGATAAAATGTAAAATGAAACAACTGTGACCTTGATATATTTGATGTGACTTCTTGGTTGGTCAGTAAATCGTAAAATTTATGGCCAGCAGTATTTTTATAAAGATTTTACTTTATTAGAGTTTTAAGTTCACAGCAAAACTGAGCTGGAGCTACAGAGATTTCCCAACACCCCCTTGCCACATACAAGCATTGTCCCTCACCCCGCAATGATCAGCATCCTCCACCAGAGGGGTACATTTGTTACAGCTGACAAACCTATATGTACGCATCATCATCACTCAGGTCCAGAGTTTACATTACGGTTCGCTCTTGGTCTTGTACTTGTACACTCTGTGGCTTTGGAAAAATGCGTGATGACATACATCCATCTTTCCAGTATCAGAGAGGGTTTTGACTTTCCTAAAAATCCTCTGTGCTTCACCTATCCGGCCCTCCCCACCCGCTGATCTTTTCAGTGTTTTCCAGAATGTCATATAGCTGCAATCATACTGTATGAAGCCCTTTCACGTTGACTTCTTTCACCTAGTCGCATTCTTTCAAAGTTTCTCCCTGTCTTTTAAGGATACGATAGTTCACCTGTCTTTAGCGCTAACCAGTATTTTATTGTCTGGATATGCAGTTTATTTATCCATTCGCCTACTAAAGGACAGGTGAATGACTTTCGGGTTTTGACAGTTATGGGTAAAGCTGCTATGCACATTTGTGGGCAGGTTTTTGTATGGACATTCGTTCTGAATTCCTTAGGGTAAATACCCAGAAGTACAGTTATAAATACAGACTTTTTTGCTGCAAACTAGTCAGACATTTCAGGTATCCAGTATTCAACACCCCGTACTCCAATACCTTTCATTCCCTATGATATGGAAAAATAATTTTATGCGGAGATGAATCTGTCTTTACCAATGAAGTTATCACTTACAAGAAAAATTTGACCTTCACATCATCTGGCCCCACAAACCTGTCTTTCGACCTATGTAATTCCCTTTTCCTGGTGTGAGGCTTGTTTACTTTTTAACAAGATGTTTGTTCTAGTTCTCCCAGTGCTCTCCTTCACAAAGCAGATAATTAAAGTAACAGTACCAAAGATCCAGGATGCAGTCTGCCTCCACTGTGTGCCATGAGGACAAAGGGCTAGAGGCTCTCTAGAGTCTTATTTTGTCATGAGAGTTTATCCCTTATTTTTTTTTCTTTCTCTGCAGCTATAGGAAATGAGGAATTCACTCTTTTATGTGTAGTCTGATGACAGTTGAAAGTTTCACTGAGGATGTGGTCGGGCAATGGTAATCTACAACCCACACACAAAACATCGCACTAAAATCTTTATAATTAACTGCGTATGATTTAGCAGGGTCATTTAGAAAAAGATGATTCATCAGCAGTAGGTGTAAACTGGTTCACTAAACCTAAAGCTTAAAGGGAAAGAAGAGACAGAATGGACTCTTTATTCCACTTTAGGCTAATAGCCAGGTGATTCAGAGTCCTTAAGAGCCCTGATTCAGTCTTCATTTCTCGTCACTGTTAGGATGCAGCAGTGTCAGGCCAAATCATTCATCTTTCCACACCTCAGTTATGTGAATCTCTAACATAAACCTCTAACGGGGGTCTAGGAAAGCTGCTACTTCGAGGCCTATGTTCCAGAGTCCTAACATTTTTTCTTCTTTCTTCTTTATAACAGAGTGTGTGTCTGTGTATAGAAGATTTTTCCCCAAAATGACTGCACATCTTGGAAAAATTGTATGATGGGCACTGCTTCTCTTTGGTGCCCTTCCATCTTTTTACAGACTAGCCATGCCCAATCTCCTTATGCTATCTGAGCCCTGGCAGCCAGAAAACTCTATCATAATAGACTGTCTCCCTAGGCAGCCCTCAGCTTCTACAGAAATCTTTACCGCTTTCTCCTTAAACTCTGCTTTCAGCAAGTTGCCAATGTAAAAAGATCTGAAAAATCTCATCCTCTAAACTGTGAATAGCTCACTGTTGTTCACTGTTACTCCCCTCAGAAGAACTTGCACTGTAAACAGGAATAGATCTTTGACTTAAGGCTGTGTTTCTCAACTAAGGGCAACAGAATCTCTTGGAATGAATGTTTAGAAATTCAGGTTCCCAGGGTATCAGATTAAAGACGTATGCTCTAGAGAATCTCCTGAGATTGAGACTGGGAAAGGAGAACCATGTTCCCGGAGCACACACATGGGACATTACCATGCTCAACTACAGAGTTAGGATTAAAGCAAGGGGTGTTAGGACCTCTCAAATATTTTCCACCACGCGCTCTAAACTGACCCTGTATACAGTGTGTGAGTGCTGTAACTTGGCCTGATGCCAAATGCCAAGAAGAACAGAATCAGATAATGAGCATTATCCATCCATTACAACAGCGTAGATAAACTATACTTTTGGTCAGCTCAGGTTCAAGTGTCAGAATAGTCATCAAATGTATATTGCAAAGCAGCTAAAACTCTCATTTAGAGGAAATTGCGTTCACTTCATCAGGAAGGTATCATAACTGATTGTCCACCAAGTAGCACCCAGTGGCTTTGTAATGTTTTTTTGCTAGTTTACTACAAAGGCTTTTATTGTTATTTTTTATTCCAAAAGTAACATGTGATTGTTACAGCCAACTCCGAAAAAGCAATGGAATAAACAACATTTGATTACTACTGTTAACATTTTTGTTTTTATACATTTTATTTTATTTATATTTTTGAGAGACAGAGCACAAGCAGGGGAGGGGCAGAGAGAGGGAGACACAGAATTGAAGAAGGTTCCAGGCTCTGTGCTGTCCGCACAGAGCCTGACGTGGGGCTTGAACCCACAAACTGTGGGATCATGACCTGAGCCAAAGTCAGACGCTCAACCTACTGGGCCACCCAGGTGCCCCACATTTTAATGATCCCTTTATTCTTTCACGTATACATTTGTCCATCCTTTCTGTAAATATTCCCTATAAATACATCTGTGAACAAGCTACGTAAAGCTTGTATGGCCGAGACAGCAGTGTTGTAGTGCAGGAGCCAGGTAATAATGAAATATGCAAGTTTTATGAAAAAGACGAACATGAATAATGGGACTAAGAGGTTCTAAAGAGGGAGCATGATTTTACACTGGATTGTAAGGCAAGGCCTTACCAAGGAGGTAGCGTGCGAGCTGGTAACTGACTAAGAGGTGGTTCATCCTGGGGCGTGCTGGGGAACCAAAATCCAGACAGAGGGACTGGCAGTGCGAAAGGCCTAGGATGGGAATAAACTTAGCATATTTAAAGAAGGAAAGGAAGGGCAGTTCGAGGAGTCTGACTGAAGATGTGGAGAATGATAATAACGGAAGCAGCAGAAGTAATTAGGAGTAGTCCTTGTACACCTGCACTGTCCAATACGGGAGCCACAAGCCAGATGTAGCTACTGAGCACTTGAAATCAAGCAAGTCTGAATTGAAATACACCTTGCATGTGAAGATCTAGTATAGAAAGAGAATATATCCCATTAATAATTTTTATATTCAAGGGGCTTAGTTGGCTCAGTTGCTTAAGCATCTGACTCTTGGCTTCTGCCCAGGACATGATCTCACAGTTCAGGAGTTTGAGCTCCAAGTCAAGCTCTGTGCTGACAGAGCAGAGCCTACTTGGGATTCCCTCTCTCTCTCTTTCTCTATGCCCCTCCCCCACTTGCTCTAAGTAAATAATAAACTTAATAAATTTAAATAATTTTATATTGATTATATATTGAAATGATGATTTTGGATATAATGGATTGAATGAAATATATTTTTACTATTAAATGACTCATCAGCTTTTACTATTAAATTACTTTTTCTAAGCAAAAAAATATGGTTTTTGTCTTTCTCGGTCTGACTTATTTCACTTAGCATAATACTGTCGAGGTCCAGCCATGGTCATGAATAGCAAGATCTCATTGTTTTCTATGTGTAATAGTCAATTATACATATATTTTTATAAACAATGCATGTATTTATATAATTTTGTATTTTATTACATTAATATATGAGTTATACATTATATAACAAAAAATATATAAGTTCTGTATATATAATTATCACATCATCTTTATCCATTCATCTATTGATGGACACTGAGGTTGTTTCTGTATCTTGGCTACTGTAAAGAATTCTGCAAGAAAAATAGAAATGCATATATCTTTTTTTTTAAGTTTATTTTTTTAGTAATCTCTACACCTAATGTGAGGTTCAAACTCACAATCCCAAAATCAAGAGTCACATGCTCCTCTGACTGAGCTGGCTAGGCACCCCTGAATAGATCTTTTTGAATTCGTGTTTTCATTTTGTTTTAGGTAAGTACCCAACAGTGGAATTACTGGATCACATGGTATTTCTATTTTTAAGTTTTTGAGAAATGTCCATACTGTTTTTCAGTGACTATGGCCACTTAGATTTCCACCAAAAGTGCACAAGGGTTCCTTTTTCTCCATGTTCTCACCAACACTTGTCATTTCTTGTCTTTTTAATTTTAGCCATTCTGACAGGTTACTGTTTTCATTTGTACTTCCCTGATGATTAGTGATGTTGAGCATCTTTTCATGTGTCTGTTGGCCATCTGGAGGTTTTCTTTGGAAAAATGTGTATTCAGATCTTCTATCCATTTTTTGACTGGATTGATTGGGTTTTCTGGTGTTGAACTGTAAAAGTTCTTTACCTATTTTGGATATTAACCCCTATTGGATATATCATTTGCAAATATCTTCTCCCATTTAGTAGTTGCCTTTTTGTTCCACTGATGGTCACCTTCATTGTGCTAAAGCTTTTTTTTTTTTTTTTTTTTACTTATGTGTAGAATCTAAAACACTAAAGAAACGAATAAACAAACAAGGAAAAAGCAGAATCAGACCTATAAATACAGAGAACAAATTGATGGTTGCCTGAGGGAAGGGGTTGGGAGGATGGGCAAAGTGGGTGAAGGGGAGGGAGAGGTACAGTCTTCAAGTTATGGAATGAATCAGTCATGTGGATGAAAGGAACTGCATAGGGAATGTAGTCAATGTATTTTAAGTTGTATGGTGGCTGATGGCAGCTACACCTGTGGTGAACGTACCACAATGTGTAGAGATATTGAATCACTGTGATGTACACCTGAAACTAACATAATGTTTGTGTCAACTATACACAAATTAAAAATTAAAATAAGAAAGTGAATACTTGTATGTACACTATTAAAACAATAAAATATATAGATATAAGGAACTAGAACCAACTGAAAAAAATTACTTTTTCTATAGTTGTTACTAGAAAATTTTAGACTGCATCTGTGGCTCACATTATAATTTTATGGACAGCATCAATATAGAGACTTGCATGTCATAGTCAGGAATTGCAGCTTTTTTTAAGTACAATGAGAAGTATTTAGAAGATTCTAAGGAGATGATATGAGTTAGCCTTTAATATGATCTATGCTTTAATAAGATTGCATTGTCGTTGTGTTAGGAAAGGACAAGAATGGTAACAGGGAAACTAGGCATCAGTTTACTGATGGTTGTTTGGACCAGGGCAGTATAAATAAATATAGAGAAAAGAAGATAGTTTCAGAATTTATTTTGAAAGTTGAGCTCTAGGAGAAAAGGGATGACTCCCACTTACTGTGCAACTGAGTAAATTAATTATTATGGTACCATTGCATGGGATGGTGAAGACTGGGGCAGGAAGATACTTGAGAGCAGGGGAAACATGGTGGAGACATTTTGAGATGCCTATTAGACATCCGAGGAAACTTCACAAGAGAAATCAAGTAGAAGAAGAGTAGACCAAGGAAGGTAAGTAAGTTGCTGGAAAACAGTACATGAGAATGTTCTAGAAGTCAAGTAAATAACTTGGTTCAAACAGCAGATAGTGGCTGACTCTTTCACATTCTGTTCAGGAGGCAGGGAAAATGTGAACAGAGAATTAGACAGTACCTCTGGCAATGTGGGGAACCTTGGTAAGAGCAGTTTCTTACGGTGATAACAGTGAAGGTTCAACCGAAGCAGATAGAACAGTAAATGAGAGATGATAAAATTAGAAAATAAAATTTCAAAAAAATGTTTTGTGAAGATAAGCAGACAAAAGGAATACTAGTTGGAGAAAGACATGATATATCCCCTTCTTTTTAAAGTTAAGACCTATCAAGGCTTCCCTTGTGTGCTAAAGGGAATTATTCAGTAAAGTAGGAGAAAATGATGTAGTAGAGAGGATAATTGTTCAAGGTTCTCGAGTGAACTAGATGGAACAGGATCCAGATCTCAAAGGCAAGATTGGTTTTTGATTAGACTAGGCTGCTTCCTCCATTGTATCTGAAAAAAAGACAGTGTAGATGAATGAATACAGATAAAGGTGAGTATCACTTGCTCTCTCTCTCTTCTCCCTTCATGTGTGTTTACAAACTCTGTATCATATAAAATTTCTCAATTTGTAACATTTGTAGACACAATTTTGAATTCATGGATCCACGTGTTCTAGCTGCAAATGTCATTATAGAAAACTCAATGTGTGTGTGTGTGTGTGTGTGTTGATGTATAGGAATGTTGAATTACTATGATGCACACCTGAAACTTTTAGAACTTTTTGAACTTTTATGATGATATATTTAAAAGTCTCCTAAAAATAGGACTTGGTTAAGTCTTTTGTTCAACTTTATTATTCTGAATGCTCAGTGATTCACTGCAATCTGAAGATTGTTATCCTTCACTTTGGGGAATTTTCTGTATTTTTTTATTGTTTCCTCCTTTCCAATGTTTCTTTTATCTCTTTCTGGAATCTTTACTAGTTGGACGTTCCATGGATTGTTCCCAGAATGATCACGACTTTATTTCTTAGTATCCAGTTGGTTGTCTATTGCCTGTGTGTTCTACTTTCTACTAGGATTCCTTGATGTTAACACTGAAGCCATTTTGGGTAGAAGAAATTTTAGGGGACTCTGGGTGCTCAGTTGATTAAGTGTTGGACTGTTGGTTTTGGCTCAGGTCACAATCTCATGGTTCACAGTTTCTAGCCTTGCACTGGACTCTGCACTGGCAATGTAGAGCCTGCTTGGAATTCTCTCTCTCTCTCTCTGCCTCCACCACTTGCTTTCTCTGTCTCAAAAATAAATAAACCTAAAAAAATTTTTTTGGCAGAGTATTTTTAACTTCCTCAAGCTCTTACTTTGATCTCCATTCCTTCTTCACAGCAGTTGGCTTTTCCTTAATGGGTTCAATAGCTCATCTTATGTCTAAGAGTACATTAATTACTGTTTCTTTGAAGTTTTCTTGCTTTCAAAATTGTTCCTGCTCCTTCTGAGCTTCTCAGGTATTATCTGTTTGTTGGTTTTCCCCTTTCATGTTACAGATTTCTCTCCACAGTTTTGAGATACTTAGCCATCTGTTCATAGTAAAAAATGCTTTTAAGCTCTGTGTGAATGGCAGAATACACTGACCAGAGAGACGCACTGTAAAGCAGGTGGCTTTTGGAGAATTCTACATGGTAAGATCTAGGTTTCTCTCTGGAATAGTTCAATTTACCTAGAGAAGGAGATCACATTCTTGATCTTGTACAAAAATCTGATGGCTGTCTATACGGCCAGGTAAGAGAAAGAGGCTGGAGGAAGGTGGCGGTGCATCATGTAATTAGTATGTGGACTTCCATCGAACAGCTCCCTTTTGATCTTGCACCTCATCCTACATTTTTCTGTAGCCGGTTATCTTAATCTAAGCCTCTCTGTTTCAGTTCCTCCAGAGAGCATGCTTCACATTCCTAGGAAACCTCGAGGATACAGTTGTCTAACAATGCTGAGGTAGAGGTGAGGGCTGGAAATCTAGCTGCTTCTTAGGTATGTACACTTCCAAACTGCCCCAGGCTTTAGAGCCTATCTCCATGCCCTTTTCTGGTTATGGTGCCACAGCTTTGTCTTTCTAGTATCCAAAGACAAATCAGCTTCTTTCTCACAGATAACCCACTTTGTAGACTTCCATATATATCTCCACTTTTTTTTTTTTTTAAGATTTTAGTTTTAAGCAATATCTGCTCCCAACATGGGACTCAAGCTTAACACCTCAGATATCAAGAGTCACGTGTTCTATTGACCAAGTCAGCCAGGCATCCCTCATCTCTTTCTACTTTGATAAATAATTATATTTCTACTTTTTCTTTCCATCTTCACACACTATAATTCAGAATTATAGATCTCTCATAATTTAATAAGAGATGAAATCAGTGTTTCTACTTATGGGCAGAGGCAGCAACATTGCTAACTTTCCATCTTGCATGAGAAACTGTTTAAATTCAATGGTAATTGACAGTTCCTTTTCACAGTTAAGATTCCTGAAAACATTGTCTTTCAGAAACTCTAAGTTAATAGTGATATTTACAGCATTCTATATCCCCATTACCATGCTGTGTACTAACTTTTATTCTAAATATTAATCAAAGTAGCAGGTGGAAAAATAGCATCTTGTTTGAATCAGCATACTTAAAACCCAGAATTGTTATTGTTTTCTGAAAAAAAAGAAGGAAGGAAGGAAGGAAGGATGGAAGGAAGGAAGGACGGAAGGAAGGGAAGAAGGATGAAAGCTCTTTAGAAACAAAGAAGAAAGCAATTAATTCTGCTTTCCTGGTGAAATAGGAAAGATTTCATTAAAGGAACTGATATTTCACCTGTATCTTGAAAAATTTGCCTACCTTTTTAAAAGAAGGGATTATATATCACAAGAGAATGGAAGCAGAAAGAAGACCAACATGTTCAAAGAAAAATGAGATATTTGAGAGGAGATAATGTATTAGATTAGGGAAAAGTTAAAAGTTTACATAAATTCAAAGTAGCATTATTTATTGATACTTATGCTACCTTCTTCCTGGAGTTTTGTGCCCTCTCTGAATGATGTGCATATCTAATGGTCTAGTTTACAAGGAACCCACAAATCCACTTAACGATGGCCCCAGAAGATTCAATTCCAATTTCACAAGAATTATTACTCGGCATAAAACTCATAAAAGCGTCTTTTTTCATTGTTAAGAATTAGGCTATCGTCGATGGTTGTGATGCACTGTACAAACTCCGCTGAGCATAGTTGACTTCAGCCCACGAGTGGTGGACAGTTTCAAACACACTGCCAGTGCCCCACACCTTCAAGGCCTTCTCCTAAACCACAGGAGGCCACTCAACTGAACCTGGTTCAACCTGCAAAGGTAGGGGAATTAATCCCTTGAGAGTAATCTTCTACAAGTGGGAGACAGGAGTCTTGATAAACCGCCCTGGCCTTCCTATCTTCTATGGAGACCATGGAAGGCAGGTCGGACACAGCTCCTCACCAGGGTTCATGGTGGGACCGAGCCTCGCTCACTCACAGTGGAACCTGGACTCTCAAAACTCAGAGCTGGCTCTTCTACCCTCTTTCTCTCTCATTTTTCCCCACTCTTTTACTTCTACTCCTTGAAATTTCCCCTTGAATAATTTACCTATGCCCCATTTCTGTTCTTAGGTTGTGACTTTGAAAAAATCCCAGGGTGGTGCCTGGGTGGCTCAGTTGGTTAAGCATCTGACTTCAGCTCAGGTCATGATCTCATGGGTCGTGGGTTTGAGCCCCGCATCAGGCTCTGTGTTGACAGCTCGGAGCCTGGAACCTGTTTCGGATTCTGTGTCTCCCTCTCTCTCTACCTCTGCCCTGCTCATGCTCTCTCTTTCTCAAAAATAAATAAGCATTTAAAAAAATAAAGCATATACTTAACCAGTTATGTGCCTCTGCCATTTACTTGTTTTTATTAACTCCATAGAATTTGTGCATCCTGCCTTTCCCATCTCTTTATCTTAAAAACTGATTATGTGTTTTCTCATTTATTAGCATTGATTACTCATATTTAGAATATTTGCCAGTGATACAGAAAAGAACACTGAACTGAGAACCAGAAAACCCATATTTTAGTCTTAGGTTCTGTAGTAGCTAGTGGTGAGACTAAATGAAAGCATCTCTGCTTTTTTAGTATCTCTCTAAAAATCTTAGTTTTCCAATTTATTAAAATGCATGAATTGATGCAGATTATTCGTAGGCACTGGTTTTATGATTCCATGAAAATATAGAGGTAGGCCTGCTGTGGATGAAGCTATCAGACATGCTGCCAGGTGGTCAGTTGGTCTTGGTCACATTACGGTCACCTGCACTTGTGGCCATGCCTAGAGCAACTTCCCAACAGTATCCAATCCAAATCTGCCCTTGTTTGAATAGTTGCTAATGCCCCAATAGCCCACAGCTTTAAATATACATAGCATTTGATTTGTGTAATCACAGTTAACCCCAGGTTCTTCTCTTTTCTTATATTCTTGGGTTTGTTACTTCACAGTGACTCCAAAGGTGAAGTTTCTAGACAAAAGGGAGAAGGACACCCAGGAGTGGGTGGAGCTTAGAGGCAAGAAAGGCTTAACTGCACTTTGCAAATCATCCTATGTAGCTGGTTGCCAATTCAACCACACTGAAGGCTGGCTCCGACAGGAGGCATTAAAAGGAGAAAGTAAAATAGTTCCTTTGTTCAGACTCTACAAATGCTGAAGGGAAATTCCTGTTCACAGCAGGTGATTAAACAAGCTTTATTAGAAGCCATTACATGGAGTCTCTAACACTGCTTTGTTGCAATAAAATGGTTCATTTTCCCATTTTCTCATTCTTAAACTTTCAAATAGTATTAATTAGATTTATCAATAATTGGGTAACTCTAAACTGGCTGCCAGAGTCCTGTAAGACCTCTTTTACAACCTGTTCTCTTAAAGCAATAAAGCTCAAACTTAACCAGCAAATTCCTAAGATAGAGGAGAGTGGATTTGTATCTTGGGGGAAAGGGGCCGCCATATAGCTCAAAATGTTTAGCCACAAGCATGAAATTCTCTAAAGCCCTCTATCTTAGAAGTTCATATTAATTTGCCTACTACTCAGTAGTAAACCTCAACTTCTATTAATTTCAACATAATGTGTGGATTTACTAATTACTTTATCCCATCAACACGTCTTGGGAAGAATAAAGTAATTTGGAGTTTATGTTTTATTCTTGTACTCTTCATCTTTTATACAAAGATAAAATAGAAATATTTTTCTTCCGATGATACGTTTCAACTGTTCCTGCATCATATATTAACCTAAGAGAAAGACTTCTCCATTCATGATGCTTATTTTTGTGCATCTGAAATCCTACGCCATGTATAAATATGAAATTCAAATGTCAACTCCATTATCCTTGCAAGAAAAACATGAAGATCAAACTTCACTGCTTATCAAGTAAATGTAAATAAAAATAGGGAGGGGCAGATATTACGGTCTTTGTATCCTCAGACTCCAGAACTCCTATGTTTAGCATCATATCCTACACCAGCTGAACAAGCCTAGAAATTATGATTTTGCTGTTGGCACCTGACCTGTCACAACAGACAGGGCGGGGTCAAAGCGAGCACACAGTGTGCAACAGAAACCTTCATTTCTCTCCCTATATTCCTTTGACTTCGTGGTACCTCACGAACTCACTCTTTTCCTTTCTTTTCCTTCCTTTTACAAACTCGTTGCCGCCCACTTTCCAGCACATTCATGTAATTTTGTCCCCCCCCTCCCATTTTCCTGTACGATAAATACCATTGTTTTGGTGCATTAAAGGCAGAGATATTCTCTTTCCTTTCCCTTTAGCCACTCTCTTTGAATTCTGTATTAATGAAATCATTATTCCCTTGCCTAATCAATTATTACTCTGCTACACATAAATTCAGGGAGTTTGATGGCAAAAATCTGCCAAGCACTTTGGATCTCACAGAATGGAAACCTCTATATAAATGTCTGCTATGATTTCTATTAGATGAAGACACTTTAAGGTATGTTTTATTGGCCCATTAATAAATGCCTGGAGTGGTAAAGATATCTGGCTAGAAGCCCTAATTTCTGCAAGCACAAAAGACTGGGTTAATGGAGCAATTAAACACACTTTTATGTCCCTGAGCTGTAATAATATTGGGGAAAAGTAAGTGAACTACTAAAAAGGGAAGACAACTGTAAATACAGAGTAAGAACAAGAGATTTAACTTCTATAAAAGTGATAGAGAAATATATGACAGAATTTCAAACAGTTGGCAATTTATAGGGCACAAAATTGTTATCTTTATACGTTTTCTTGTCAAAAGAGGTATCTTGTTTTATTGAGGCAGAAGACATATAAAGTGGAGAAACAGTCCTACGAAAGAAGCAGTGAATGGTGCAGGGGGCACGGCAGTCAAAAGGCGTTTTAAGAAATGTTAGCAGCTACCTGATTATCGGCTGTTGATATAATAAGGTTGTTTTGAAGCTACAGAAGATGTGAGAGTTTGTAAAATGAACCTCAAGAGCCGAGAACACCATCGGTGCACGGCCAAGTAATGGGCATCTTTGCATTCCTAGCCTATTGCACACTTGTGCGTGTAGTGCTTGTTCGAGAGTTGGTAATAAGTCAGTGTTAGTGTATGCATACTCAGTTATAATGGTACTAAAGGTGATAGAGTGATTGGGTTTGTTGGGCAGTTTCTCGACAAAGCTAAGTTGAAGAATAGGGATCAGTGGAAGATTAATCACCCTGGTATCAGCATCACATACTTCCAGAACTGCCACCTTCTTTGCTTTTCTCTTTCCTACGCAGCCTGTTGCGGAGACATCTGGTCTCCCCTCTTATCTGCCACCCTGATTCCTTTGCAGTCTTATCCTTCCACCATCCAGGCTCAATGCATTTATTATGATGATCTAACTTCTTAGCTCCTACACCCTGGAAGCTGAGGGTTGCTACAAATAGCTGCCTAACCATAAAAATCTTGTGGCATTAAAAGTTAGCTGAGACCTCAAGGGAACCTGTAAAAATTTCACTTCATTTTTTTCAGCTTCTTCTCTCAGCTTCTTCAATGACTTTTTGAAAGATTTCTATTCTTTACTCCTTTCCTTTTACTCTCTATTCAAACTCCATCTTCCACATTATCAGAGATAATGTATCCTCTTATTCATAAGTTCTACTTGGCTTACCCAGTATGCATGATGTCTGACCATATTCGTCCCCATTGATTACAAATTGTGTGTGTGTGTGTGTGTGTGTGTGTGTGTGTGTGTGTGTGTGTAAATCTTGGCCTGAAGTCAGTTGTACAAGAGTTTTGTATCTAACAGAAACACAATTTTTATTTCAAAAGCATTGAAGAGTGATGGAAATCTTTACTGAATTCCCCAGAGGAAGTGCTAACAGGATTATACAAATGACATGTCCTAAGACTTTCCCAAACTTCCATTAATCATTGCAGCTACTGGACCTGCACCTCTTTTGTGTGGTTCTCTAAAAAAACTTGCCTGTGGCTTCCTCACCCAGATATGTTAGGATCTCCTCTCTGAGAGGAATACCATGCCTTTTCTTATGTACCTCAGCTTCTCCGTGCAGCCCTCTTCCAACTTGTCACTACAAAAGCTCTCTGTGGCAAGTCACTGGGTAACCAAATACTCCATCTTGGGATGGAATGAAAATCGTGAGATGCGTTGAGTATTCATGCTTCTATATCCACGCTTGTCTTTACTTTTTCTTCTCCAGATAGAAGACAATTATGGCAGCTCTTTTCAACTAACCCTGCTACGTATACCTTCGACCACAGTCTTTCTGTCTCCAAGATGTTATCCATCAGGATTTCTGTCTTCAGACTTTGTAAACAGAATATATTTTTAAAATTCTCTAAACTCAGTCATGAGAAAAAAAAATTTAATGGGCAAAAAGAACTGAACTGACACTTTGCCAAAGATGTACCAGTGAAAAATAACCACAGGAAAAAATGCTCAATATGTCATTAGAGAAATGCAAATTAAAATCACTGTAAAATATTACTATGTACCCTTTTGGCTAAAACTAAAAGAAGTGACCATATCATGTGTTGGTGAGATTATGCAAGAACTGGAATTCTCATACATGGCTGGTATGGCAATGTAAAATGGCACAGTTAGGTAGTTTTTTTAAAAATTAAACACGTACTTTTTGCATGATCAAACCACTCAACACCTGGGTATTTATCCTGGAGGAGTAAAAATATACATCCAAAGAAAATTTGTACAGAAATGTACGCAGAATCTGTAGGTATAATAGTCTAAATCTACAGGTGAGTGGATAAACTGTGATACTCAGCACCAAAGATAAATTAATGACTTAAAATAACTACATTATGGTAAGTCCCACAACACTATGCTGAATGAAAGAAGCCAGACCTGCGGCGCCTGGGTGGCTCAGTCATCGGAGTGTCCAACTTCAGCTCAGGTCATGATCTCGTGGTTTGTGAGTTCTAGCCCTGCCTCGGGCTTGTTGCTGTCAGCACAGAGCCTGCTTAGGATCCTCTGTGCACACACCCATCCCCCGGCCCTACCCTACTCATGCTTTCCCTCTCAAAATAAAACATTAAAAAAAAATAAAGAAAAAAGCCAGACTAAAAAGAGTATATAATGTAGGAGTCCGTTCATATACAATTCTAGAAAAGAAAAACTAATCTATAGGGACAAAAAGCAAATCAGAGGTTCCTTGGGGGTTACAGGGGTGAAGAACAAGGGGAGAGGGAAAGAGGGGGACAGGGGGAGTGTGTGTGTCACTCCTGTGTTTCTCCTTTACTCTCACACTACTATCACACTCACACCACTTTTGACACCAGATGTGAGCTTCCCACCCTTGAGGCCATTTTGCCACCTATCTGGAGTTAGCATCAGATCCCAAAGGTTAAGGCTTCAATTTCACAATTTCAATTGCCCCCACTCAGAATGCCGATGACAAGTCCCAGAATGTCACCTGTAGTTCTGAGCAATGGGCTCTAAATCGGGGGTTCTTATAGCCCCTGCTGTGAATTCGAGAATTTTCTAAAATGATCCACAGAGGTCAAGGAAATGCTTAGTTACATTTACTGGTTTATGATAAAGGATATACTAAAGAATACAGATAGGATACAGCCAGATAAAATAGGGTAAGATGCATAGGGTAAGACATACGGGAAAGAACGTGGAACTTCCATGCTCTCTCTGGGGTACCATTCTCCCCATGTAGACGTGGTTGATTATTAACTCCATTTTCTGCCCCTCCCCACTCTGTAGAGAATGGGGACGGAAGGATCATAAAAGACCCAAGCTTCTAATCATGCTTTGGTCTTTCCCGTGATGAGTCCCCATCCAGGACAAAAGACAGTCCTATTATCCAGCACATTGCAAAAGAGTTAGGAGCTCTGGGCCAGGAACCCAGATCAAAGACCAAATACTAGACCAAACATTGCTCTTACTGCTATTACTTAGGAAATTGCAAGGTTTAGGAGCTCTGTTCCAGGAACCAGAGCAAAGACAGATACATACAGTTTTTTCTATAACCTGATTATACACACACACACACACACGTCAAAACTTATCAAACCGTGCACTCTGATATATACATTTTATTTAATGTCAGTTATACCTCAGCAAATCTATTAAAATTTCCATATGCTTGCTTTCTCATAGATCTTTTAACCCATCAAATTTTGGTTTCTATCCCTGTCACTTTAGAGAAACAACTTCAATCAGATCTTCATTAATATCTGAGTTGCCATCCATCTGTGCCTCTATATTATAAATCCTTCTTTTGTCCAGACCTCTCCAGTATATTTGATCATTATGATAATTCTTCCCTCTTGAATTCCTTTACTCTGATGGCTTCTGTGACACTGTGGTCTTCTAGCTGTCATCACGATCTCTGAGTTTCTGGTCTTCTGTTTGTACTCCACTTTCTCTTCTGATTTCTGAACTGTAGCTGTTTCCCAGGATTTCACGGACATGATGCCTTAATCTAAACATTAGTGCCCCTGGGTATCCCAGTGGGTTGAGCATCTGACTTCAGCTCAGGTCATGATCTCATGATTCAAGAGTTGGAGCCCCACATCAGGCTCTATGCCGTCAGTCAGCATGGAGCCTGCTTCAGATCCTCTGTCTCCATCTCTCTGCCCCTCCCCTGGTCTCTCTCTCTCTCTCTCTCTCTCTCTCTCAAAAATAAACATTAAAAAGATAAAATTATTCCTGAATATTGTCCTCGATTTTCATTGATCCAGGGTCTCAAAGATGGAGGAGATTCACACCTACATCCCTAGCATGAGACCCACACTCATCTTTGGAGTATTATTTCCAAGTGCTTGACAGACATTTCCACATTCATTTCTCAAAGGAAAGTGAAAACAAAAGAAACACTGAAATCATCTTCACTCTTAACCAAAGTCATTCTCCAGGACTAACAGTTTTAAATATCAGAGCCCAACTATCCCCCAGGAATCACTTTTGAGTTATCCTCTTGAGTCACTCGCTCATTCTCACTTCTATTAACTGAAACAGCCCCGCAAGTAACCCCTCTGCTTCCAGTCAATTCTCTATCAAGCCACGCTTGACACAATGCTTGTCACTTCACTCTTCGGCTGAATACCCTTTCATGGTTCTTTATTAACCACCACGTTATCGTGGTAATCAAGACACAAATCTTCACAAATCTGGCTGTATCTATTTTGTGAGCAAACATCTACATTTGAGAACATCAAACAGCTGTTCGACACACACATCATGCTAACATGTCTCTATTACCATTAACGATGCCTCAAATGCCTTTTCTTATTCTACTTTTCTGGATAACTACTGTGTGTCTGCAAAGATTTACAACCGATTATTCTAAATTATTCAGACCATTATTTATTTACTTATTTCCTTGCTTGCTGACTTCTCTATCAGAAGACCAAGCTAGCTATAGAATTTTGAAATTCGTAGAGAAAAAATAAAAAGACTGAGAAATTAAAACTTGGTTGAAATGTTGGTAAAGGCTTAGTATCTAAATGTCCTTAGAAATGACTTGAAGGTATACCAAACTTAAAGGAAGTTAAAGAAAAAACTTGAGTCAACGTGAAGGAATGATATGCGGTGAGTTCTAATGCCAATAGTACATGTGAATACTGAAACAGTATGCCGTCGCTGAGCTCAGAGAGTTCAGAGATAAGGAATTGATTTCATGCCTCTGTGTACTTGGCATTTTCTTTGGTTTGAAGGAAGTTTATGTGTGAAAAGCAGAACTATATAAAACCATATAAATTTACTATAAGATACACTTATTAAAAGCATGCCCAGTCCTTTGCAGAAGGTATAAAGGGAGCTAAAAAAAAAATAATAATCAACTAATAAGGTCTTAAAGGTCAAGTCGCTAGTACACCTGAAGCTAATATAACACTGTATTTTAATTAGTTAGAATTAAAGTAAAAACTTAAGGGGTGCCTGCCTGGCTCAGTCAATGAAGCACGTGACTCGATCTCAAGGTTGTGCGTTCAAGCCCTACACCTGGTGTGGAGCATACTTTAAAATTTTATCTTAATTACAAAATAAAAACTTAAAAAGTAAATAAATAAAAATAAAATAAAATTCAGGTTGCCAGCACCAGCAAGGCTCCATAGCTTCTGAGAGTCCTAAAAGATAACTTTTGCTCTTTCTCAATTAATTTGTGCTCTCATTTAATTCATTTTGACTAATTTCATTCTTTTCCTATTTTATTGTTAAGTTTTAACCACATTTTGAGAGTACATAAAAATACCTTTTCTGCTTATAAGGAACCTATAATTTAGAAGAGGCAATGTCTTTGGTACATGCTGCTTTCCTATGTCTTCAGCCTAGTTTAATTCAGTCTTAGATCAGGCTTGTTAGGATAGTAGAGATATGTATATATAGTAATGCAATTATACACATTAATCTATTTTATAGACAGACTGATACGGGGAGTGATGTAGATTATAGTAAAATTATAGCAGTGGGATTACAAAATTATCGGAGTCAGAGACTATCTTATGGCTAAAAGGTGGTAATGCTTCAAAATAGGTTAGATATTAATCTTAAGAACAAAGGGGGAATGTAGTAGAGATCGTTAGTGTTTTTGTCTGATATCCATTTTCTCCATTTTGTTATTTACAAAACTCAAATTATATTCTGAGCAAAGGACCACATTCCATAGCCTCCTTTGCAAATGGAGCTGCCAGTCGAGTATAAAGGGGCAGATGGATCCTGACAGTGGGCAATCCCAGACTAGAGACTATCCCTTTTATTCCCTCTTATTACCATGTCCTTTTCTCGCTTCCAGCACAGACATTATTATAGGAACTCCAGCAGCCATTATAGACCATGAAGAGATCTTGATAATCACCACAAGTTTCTGGTGGAACAGAGAGCTAGAAGGAACGTGCCTCCCTGATGACTATGGTGTGCTGTTACCATACTTCTGGATTATTTTTACGGATGAGATAAATAAGTCTCCGTCTTGTCTAATATTGAGGTTAATTTGAGGTTTTATTTTATATATATCAAATTCAATCGTAAAAGCATCCTTATAAGAAAAGGATACCCAATCCAGGTAAGAGTCAAGAAATTGACACAATATTGACCACATTGTTGACCTCAAGAAACTGACCACAATATTGACCACGATAGAGAATCGGACACCACTGTGACTGACAAGTATCGACATAACTTCATTTCTAGCCTCCCCTTTGCAATGATAACTCGTCGTTTAAAATGACCTTACATTTGTTGAATACATAACCTTCAAATGTAAGTTTCCATTATCGGCATCTATAAAAATCAAGCCAACTTTTCCAAGGAGAACAACTAAAAATTGTAGATAAAAAAAAAAATCAAGGACCTTAAACAAAACAACCTGGATTCAGGGACCAAGATCTCGAGAAGCAAAAAACACATGTGAGTTAGCCTGATAGAACTTTTCTTTTAGAGACATTCGCTTTCCTGAGCCAAGGGGTTGATGTTGATAGACAACCTTGGGAATTCCCCAGGTGAAATTCAAAACTAGCCCCAATACACGGAGGGCAAGGAGAGTCCAAAGAAAGAGGCAGACCATTCCAGATTGATAGATGGCAGGTTGAATAAGCAAGGGGATTTACATATGAGACTTGTCTTGGGCGCACAAACTCAATAAATCTCTGCACTCACCTTCCGGAATCTTAAAAGCATATATAGAGGCCTTTGCAGGGTTCAGGCACATATACTGTCCAGCTGGTTTCAATGATACTTTATCTCTCAAGGCTGCATCCTTAAATTGGCTCCAGCTTTGGGAGCATAAAGTTTTGTTTCATCTTGTTTTACTTGAGTACAACAGTCTCATCACCAGAGCAATTTTATTTGTAGGCACCTATCACCATTGTGTGACTTGGTGGTGGTAGGCGTTGAAAACTGAGTATGAATCTAACTGAGGAGGGAGCATAAGGCAAGCTGAGGGCAATCTATAGGCTACTAGCACCCCCCACCCCACCCCAGGTGGGGCATATGTGCTATTCCTTGGACACTCCTGGCTGCGCAAGAACAGGGAAAGGAAAGAAACAAATGGTTGATGGATACAGATCACAGTCATGCAGGACAGGAGTCTCCTTCGGTTTACAGATAATTTAGTAAGCTGCAAGAAAAAGGCCATCTTATCCACAGCCTCATCTCCAGAAACCTATAGACTCCATTTCCTGGACCCCTAATATCACCCTCATCAAGATGTAAGGAGGTTTTCTTGCCGTGGTGATGTGAGAAACTAAGGTAAATGAAAAATTAAATTCCTTTATTGCCTACAGCCCATTGACGAGTCCTGGAAACTGGCAGAGTGACCTCCCTCTAGGAGCTCAGCTGCCCAGATGATGACACTTTGCTAGGGGCAAAAAGGAATCTTGGCTTAACATTATCCTGACACCCCCCCCCCACCCAGGATCCTGCAAGTCTACTTAAACATATAACAATCCCTTTGGAAACTTCCTTTAGCTCCCCCAAGATATAGGCTGGCAATCATCCTCCAAGCTTATGGCCCCTGATACAACTGAAGGATTTCATGAGTAAGATTTTACTAAACGGTAATAAGTGGTGTTTTCCTAACAGCAGCTAGACCTGCAAGGTCCTGGAAACCTTGCTTCCAAAATTCCTTACAGACTTAGTCTATCCCTGACCCTCTCCCAACCTGAGGGTATATAGTCAGTTACCTGTCACAACTCCAGTGCATTCTTCCTGCCCGTGGGTCCTGCCCCTGTGCTTTAATAAAATCACCTTCTTTGCACCAAAGCCATCTTCCAGAAATTTTTCTTGGCGGTGGGCTCCAAACCCCACCATCACCCGCAAACCCCATCACAGCCTCTGCCATCTATTTGCTTCTGTCACATTTAACAAGATATTCATGCCTACGTGAGCCTGTTTTCAGCTCTACAAATGGAGTTTCATCAAGAGATTACAATAGAGATAATTGTGTATTAAGATGTCACAGTAAGCATTATGCACAATATTTTCATACTGTTTCCAGAAATGCGCAGAACCCAGGCCACCAGACATGAAAACGGGGGTCCCAGACTCCTATACACACTTCCTTGGGGGAGAGGCTAGTGTTCTGAAATGCACCAGAGCCAAGAACCCTGCGAGCTGCCCACTGACTGGGACCAGGGGAGGGGGAGTGCGAAGATGGCACCCGCTAAAAATAAGGAAAAGGAAAAAAAAAAATAAGGAAAAGGAAAAAAAAATAAGGAAAAGGAAAAAAAATAAGGAAAAGGAAAAAAATAAGGAAAAGGAAAAAAATAAGGAAAAGGAAAAAAATAAGGAAAAGGAAAAAAATAAGGAAAAGAAAAAGGGGGGCGGGGAAGGAAAGAGGGGGAAAAAAAGAGAAAAAGGTAGAGCACACCTGCGGGCTCCGCCCAGGAGAAGTTTCCCAGCTCAGGGCCGCGGAGGCCAAGGACATCAAAACTACCACACGAGGGGGGTCTGGGGGGCTCCGTAGGTGGAGAGTTGACTTTGGTTCAGAGGTGATCTGGAAGTGTGAGTTCCAGCCCAACCTCGGGCTCCCTGCTGTCAGCGCGGATCCTCTGTCCCTGCTCTCGCTGCCCCTCCCCCCTCGTGCTCTCTAACACTCTCTCTCCCTCAACAATACAAATTAAAAATAAATAAATAAATAAATAAAAGGAAATGACCAAATGAGTCCCTTTCGCATGAAGCCTGGGCAGTCTGGGCCCTGGGCGGGCAGGCAGGCCTGGACGTGGACGCGTTATGAGTGAGATCCCTGCCTCTCCTGCGTGCCGCGACATCGGTCTGCAAAGCCACAGGCTTTGGGGGCTCATCCTTCAGGTGCTGGTCTTAAACCCGGGGTGCCCGATGTGAAACAGGAACCCGTGGTGCCTCAGAGAGAGGCTTCAAGTTTTGAGTGCCTCCCACCTATGGGTTGGGGAGCAAGGTCCTCATAGTGAGCTGAGTCTTTCCTACCTGCTGCCGCTGCTTTCCATCGTGTTTGCTGATGGGAAGAGGTTTCCTCTGCTGCTGTTAAGGCTTTTCTCGGAAGAACTGACTCCACATACAACTGGATTCCGAGGTTCTGCGGGAGGAAGTCAGCTCAGGACCTTCCTGTGTCGCCATCTTGAACCCTAGGCCCTAGCACTTCTGCCGGAAAAACAAACAGGCCCACAGGTGAATCAGGTGGAAGTGGTTTTTCCTGTGCCTCCCGTCACTCAAACACGGCAGCCCTGCGTTGGTTGCTGTTAATAACCGAAAAATGTAGTTTTACATACTTTGTTCACGTTTTGTAGTTATTTTATGGCAAAAGGGTAAGTGTGCTATTACCATTCTGTCTTGTCCAAAACCAAAGTCTTATTGAATAATTGAGTAAATGAATAAATCTTATACATACCCTGTGTTTTAATTTTTAAAAAACAAACCTAAAAGGAAGGATTTCAAAATGTATTTTATCTCGCTTATCCCTTTTGTTTTAAAGCAACATCTAAAGTAAAGAACTCTTGATGAGGTCCCAATAGTTTATTCTGCAAATGACATAAAGGGTTAGTATCCAAAAATCTATAAAAAACTTATCAAGCTCAACACCCCAAAAAACAATCCAGTGAAGAAATGGGCAGAAGACATGAATAGACACTTTTCCAAATAAGACCTCCAGCTGGCTAACAGACACATGAAAAGATGCTCAACATCACTCATTATCAGAGAGATACAAATCACAACCACAATGAAATATCACCTCACACCTGTCAGGAAGGCTAAAATTAACAACACAGGCAACAACGGGTGTTGGCCGGGATATGGAGAAAGGGGAACCCTTTTGCCCTGCCCCCTTTTGGGAATGCAAACTGGTGCAGCCACTCTGGAAAACAGCAGGGTAGTTCCTCAAGAAATTAAAAATAGAACTACCCTACAACCCAGCGATTTATCCAAAGGATACAAAAATGCTGATTCGAAGGGGCACATGCACCCCAATGTTCATAGCATTGCTATCAACAATAGCCAAATTATGGAAAGAGCCCAAATGTCCACAACTGATGAATGGATTAAGATGTGGAATATACATATATATATTTATATACACACATGTATACACAGAGTGGAGTACTATTCAGTGATCAAAAACTCTGTCCAAACTGTTAGTTTCACTTTGTTCAATATTAACATACAATTTACACTTGCCTTGTCCATAAAGTTAATGGGAAATTTAGCTGGAATTGGGAAATGCCACAAGTATGAGTTTAACGAAGAAAGAAAGAAATTAAGCAAGATCTCTGGGGAGATATTTCTACCAAATTAGTTGTTTTCTGATTACTGCCAAATCATTTATTTCATGATCTTCTCTAGAATATTGCCGGGAATCCATCTGACACGTAATCACTATCTAGATAAGAGAATCTACGTTAAAAAAAAAATCTGGAATATTTCTAGATGTCCATTCTTCTGGCCCCCTGTATATTATTTATGGATTTACCAAATATTATCAAAATATATTTTTTATCAAATTATAAAAAGTAGATAGCAATTTTGAGTAATGGAAAGGTATTTTAAATATCTTTCAATAATCCTCTTACTAGTTGTGTAATGGGCAATTTACCTAGTCCTTTAAATTTCTGTCCTTCATTATTAAATGGGGGTAAATTTTTTTTGAATGTTTGCTTTGATGATTAGGGAAGTAAATTTAAAGGCAACTCTTATATTTCAATCTGAGAGGTATCCAAACAAGATGCCTACCTTATTAGTAATTATCATCATTCTAGTATTTTGCATGTAATTCATTTGAGTTTAGATATTTAAATTTAAGTAGGTGCATGCTTTCTTACCAGATTTTTCCTATTTTGATCTTAATTCTCTTTAAGCGATGTTTAGCGTCTTCTCAGAGATTGCTCTACCTAGAAGAAAATACATAGACTTGGAATGTAATGTGTACACTTCTATTTCTGTCTTAGCATGACTTACTTTCTCAAAGAAGAGCTCTTTTCCTGTTTATTTCCTTGCTCCAAATAGAATTAACACAATCATTTCTCCTCTTCCCATATTATTAAAACTTTCATTCCATGCTGTACTCTAACTTCTCCTCCCCTCTCCCCCCAGAGTCTTTTCTCCTTCCTCATCGGATTCTCCTACAATTGTTCCTTAGGTGATCTTTTAAAAACCTTCAGCGCGCTGTGGGGCAGCCTCCTTAGTAACTCTGCAACTTTGGCATTTTTCCACATTTTCCTTATTTAGTTAACTGAGGGTAGTATAGTAAGACATTTCCCCCTTTTCCCCACCTCCTTCTTCTCTCCCTTTCTTTCCTCCTTTCTCTCTTTTTAACGGCTCATTCCTCCTGAGCTACATTTGCAATATCAAAGCCTGATCATATCTTTTACCTTCTGATTAAAAAAGAATTGTGCTTGGGTGCGTGTGCACGCGTGCGCGTCTTTTTAATGCAGGTTTATCTTATTTACAACTGAAGTGTCAACTCCTGGAAGAGGAAAAGCCAGGTGTTCCTCTCTCTCTTATTTTATTGTTCGGCAATGAAGAGACTCTCCCCGGGGCGGGGGGGAGTGGGGGGGGAGAGGCAGCTCTCTAAGGAAAGGTTCTCAGCGGAGTCGTTTATTGTAACCGAGCTGGGGTTCTCTCAGCAGTTAAGTTGTGCCCAAGAATCCACTTCCTCTCAATCCGTCCAAGCAGTCCAAGCAGATAGACTTAGAAGAGAACACAGCAAAACTGACTGACAGGATGTGTCCTTGAAGCACCGGGGGCCCCAGCTGGGTGCACGCGTGGAGTGAGCGAGCCCAGCCGGGAGGCCCACGGGGCTCCCCCGCAGCCGGGCTCCAGCGCCCCCCGCCCCTCCCCCACCAGGCGCAGACTGTCCGCGGAGCCCGCACGCGGGAGCTGAGCGCGCGCCAACAAGGCCACTGGGCATGCTCAGAGCCAGGCAGGTTTGGGTCTGTAGCAGGCAGCTTGTGCATTACACCCGTGCTCGCAGTCCTGGGAGGAGGAGGAGGAGGAGGAGGAGCGCGGGAGGAAGAGGAGGAGGAGCGGCGAGCAGTAGCCACGACCGCCACCACCAGGCAGAGGAAGAGTTCGTGAGGAGGGACAGACCTTCCTTCCACTTGGAGCGCCTTGTGTCTGCTTTTGGAAGGAGAGAATACAAGATAAAGGAGGAGACGGAAAGAAGAAGGGGGGAAAAAGTGGAGAGAGAGAGAGAGAGGAAGAAAAAAAAAAAAAAAGACGTGAACAGAGAGGGCCAGAGCGTGCCGGGAGCCCGAGGCGCGGGGGCGGCGGTGCGGAGCCAAGAGCGCTGCCGCTTGGGCAGGTGCCGGGCCGCTGCCTGGAGGCGGCATGTGACGCGGCCGCAGCTGCCCGCGGGCGGAGCGCTCTCGGGCCCCGGAGCGCACACCGCGGGGCAAGTCGGTGCCACCCGGATCCCCGCGCTGCTGCTGAGATCGCCGGCGGTCGCCTCGCTTCTGCAAAGACGCGCGATGAACCGAAGGGCGGCTCCGGGCACGGGCGTGCGGTCCTAGGACGCTCGCTCCCCGAGCGCCGAGCAGGGGGCGACTAAGGGACAGTGGACCGGACGTCCCCCGCGAGTCGAGGAGGCGCGGGCGGCCGGCGTGGGACGGTCACCTGGAGCGCAGCGGCCAGGTAAAGACGGCGCTCGCCTCCCGGGCGCGGGGCAAGGTGGGTGGAGGTAGCGGCTGACCTGGTTTCTCGCCTGATCGCATTGCCAAGGGAGGAAAAAGTTTTCGGCCCGGGTAGAAAATGGCTTTGCTTTGGGGAATGCAAACAGGGTGCTGGGGACGGAGGAGAGAGCTGGTCTGTCGATATGGGGGGGTGGGGGGGTGATGGAAACTTGAACCTAGAGATAGCGCGATCTTGTGCGGAGTTGGAGCCTGGGACGTAGGGTGGGAATGCCGGGGTCACAGCAAGTGCAGGGAAAATGACGCGAGTAACCGGAGCGGTGGCCGGGAGAGAGCGGGGGACGCACCCCGGGGCTCTTCTCGGCTCGCGTCCTCTCTCGCCGGATTGCCGGATTTGAGGCACGAAGTGTCCGGACCAGAGGAGTTACTCGGCTCGGTGTGTGCTCGTGCGCGCGCGCGTGTGATGTGCGTGTGTGGCCTCCCTCGAGAGGATTTCCTACCGCGTTTGAGAAAAGCTAAAGCAGACGCCCGCCAGCCTCGCACCAGGGCGGCTGGTTTGGATTGCATTTCAGGGGGCGAAGAGGCAGATTTGGGCACTTCGCCGAACACCTGGGCGAAGGTGGGTAGCCCCGGTGCGCATCTTTACGGACCCGGAGAGAGTCTACACTCGCGGAGCGGCGACCGTTAGACTGCACCGGATCTCCTCTCTGGAACCCTCCCCCAGAACAGCCTCCTTACAGCTGGGTTAATTTCGGCGTGTTTTTAAACCGTGGTGTGGTGGGGGGTGGGGTGGGGAGGATCGTTGACTCGTGCGGTAAAATGCGCTTGTCTTTTTCGCGCTGCGCGTGTCGGAATTGTGATCCTGTTCGGCGTGCGTGTGCCTGTGCGCGACTCTGCTAGCACGCAGGTTGGAAGTGGGAGAGGAGGCAGGAGTTTGGGAATTGCACCCATATGGACAGATTACGAGAATGCAAACATTGGTGTGTCTGCAAGTGTTCTTTGAACCTGTCTGATGACTGCAAGGGTATGCCGTACTCAGGCTGTGTTTGTTGCGATGTTGAATGGAAATGGCTCTTCTAGGAGGTAAATGTATTCATCCGAGCGTTTGTGTTGTTAAGGACACTGGCTATTTCACTATATGTTTGGCACAGACCTTTCATGTCTCTCTTGGCCTCTTGAGTCCCAACGAAAAGGATAGCCTCGTCCCCCATTTTGGGTCTTTCCGGGTTACTATCTGAAAAATAATCTTTTTTTTTTTAAGTGTATTTGTTGATTTCTGTAGTCCCAAATAATTTTGTGAGATCATTAAATTGCATGAAACATTCAGCACTATTTCCTGTGTTTAAAACAATGCCCCTGTATTTACTTAAGAAAGAGACTTCTGCCTAAGAGTATACACTTAAGAAAGGGGAGAGGTAAACCTAGAAAAAATACCGGCATATAGACAGGATTGTGGTAGTCCTGGATTAATTTAAAAAAGCTGAGGTCTTTCTGTTCCAAACGTGGTGGGATAGATATGGCGTTGGGTGCACCCTCTTGTTATGGGAGCTGGTACTGCGAAGAATATAAAAGAACACGCCTGCCTTTTCTGTGTGCATTCAACATGTCCCAGCATTGTGGTTTAGACCATAGGCTCCTGTCCCTGAATAGCCTGTTCGAGATTTTGTTTACATGGTTTCTCTCAATTAGCTTAATGTATAATTAGCTATTGCTGCATTAGAAAGCATGTTATTTTTAAATGGGTTTCCATATGGAAATATAACTTTCGCTTAAATTGCTGACTTAAAATTATGTTGCAGGTCCGATTTAGACTGTTTCTATAGGCTGGAGGGGTGGCTAATAAAATTGACTTCAACATGAAAATAGTATTACTGAAATGCCATTTTTTTTAAATAATAGCAAATATTTATGCAAATAGTCTTAATATTTTAAAAAGGAAACGAGATAAAAAGATTTTGAAAGAAAATCTTTGACAATGTACATATCTTCTGCATAGGAAATTATAGTAAGAGAAAAGTGTAATTCAGGAAAAGGGAATGTATGCGTGGGATTGGTCAACATATAGAGAAAGATTGTTATAAGAGCAGTTTCACATTAAACCTACATTTAAACTTACTTAGGAAACTTTCCATTAAAGTTTAGAGAAATGTATGAATTATACATTACCTTATCTTTCTTTTTGGGAAAAAAAAGGGAAATGACACTTCAAAAGTATTATTAATTTCTGAAGATTATTTAGGCATACCAAGTTTTTTAGAATGCACCCATTTTCTTCTCCTTATAAAGACAAATGATTTGCTTGCAGAAAGAGAATGTGTTATTTAAGCGACAGTGTGTAAAAGTATGAACTTCTCTTAATGGTCTTTTAGCTTTTAATTGCAGGCAACCTGTTGAAAACAAGCCCGGGGGAAAAAAATGTGAAATTCACAAAAATGTAAAATTTCTTGCATCCCCACCAGTCCACTGAATAGAAGGAAATTTCCATGATCTAATTAAAAGCAACGTTCCCTTGCGTATTTGCAAATTCTAAAGTAATAGTTTTGTTCCTATTTGTACCTAAAATTTCCTCTAGCGTTTCCCGAGCCAACGTACCGTTCTTGCCTAATAGAGTTGTTAACACTGGAAGAATTACTTGCCTACTCTTAAATGGCCTGGACATTGTCAGTGTAACTATTAAGGAACTGGGTCTTTGCAATGCAGGGAAGTTTATATTGAGAACAGCTGTGGTGTAGTGGCACTTCAGACGTGAGATGAATGAATGGTGAATCATATTCTCGAAGACGGAGTCTCTGGTGGGTATGCAGAGAGAGGCACCTGGCATTCAGTTAGGGAACCTACTTTTATGTCATCATATATTATGACCCATAGCGTTGCATTGTGGTTCTGAAGCACCAGTGAGTAACTGGAAATGTTTTACTTCATGCAATATGTTTCTGAATTAAAAATACTTTTTTTGTACGGGAGCATATCAAAAAAGACCTGTCTGGCTCCAATAAAAAAACTAAGCAAATGGAAAGTTTTGATTTTAGGGGAGAAAGGTGAAGAGATCATCTTATGAATTTGACAAGAGGCAAAGCCTGTCAGACTGGAAGTTAATTTCTCATGTCTGACAAGACTCCCATCTTTAACATTAAGAAGGGGTTCTTGTTCAGATCGAATTAAAATTAGACTCTGAATCGGTAATTATGGCCCTTTTCTTTCTGCCAGCACGCCACAGAAAGGCTGCGCAGGTGCAAAAGGCACCCCCTTTCGGTTGCAATCCCGCATCCCAAGGGCTCCGTTAGATTTCTCTGTTCCCTAAAAAGTGCACGTCCTGGGCAACGTAGGTCTGCATTAGCACCGTCTTCAAACCAGGAAATAAAGATAGTTGTGTTGCAGTGAAGCTATTGAAAATACTGAATCACAATGAGGCGTACGTTGGAAATGGGGTTCCCTCCCCCACCTCCCCCAGCATTTCTTCCCCTGTGTGCCAGCGGAGGGACAGCAGTCATCCTGTCTATGTTGCAGAGTGCTTTTGGCCATCCAAAGCCATGACTTTTGTGGGAGTGTTTTTCGAACCATCTCTAAAGCACTATTAAATATGGCGCACGATTTGGACCCTTCATCTTATTCAACGTGCAACACAGAGAGCCAGAGTGCAGGTGTCCCTCTGGCTAAGTAGGTGGCTGCACTGGTGTTCCTTTCTATCCGGAAGTTTTGGCGTCTTGTAGACTCCCCAGCCTCTGGCAGGCTCTCCCCTTCCGGCTGGCACTTCCGCTGTCCCACCTGTTGAAACGTCTTGCTCATAGACTCCCGAAGGCTACGTCCTCTGGCTGGCACGCACCTTCTCAGACTTCTCTCCGCCCCGGCTGCAGCTCCCCGCGTTGCCACTGGGATCCACCGGCGGCCGTGACGGCAAGCCAACAGAAGGAATATTTGAGCTCCTGCCATCTTCTTCTGCCAGTTCATCCTGAAGCCAGCTAGGCTATGAACACTTTGAGGACAAACGATGATGGGGGGTAAATGGGGGAATACGATTAGACAAACAGTAGCCGGCAGATGCATGTGGGCTTTGAGCTCTTGCTGACCCCCCAGCCCTGCGCCGTGCGTCGCTGGGAGGCTGGGCTTCTGGACTTTTCAACCAGCACACCGCAGAGAAGGGACTGTGAGATTCACCAACCCTAACTGTAGTGAGCTCTAGTGTTTCCCAGGCCCAGCTAACCTCAATTTCTCTTACTCTTGTCATATTTGCAAGGCTAGGCTTCTGTCATGTTCGCATTTTTAGTACTAGAGTCTTGCCCGAAAAGGCTTTAGCTATGACCTTGGCAGTTAGCCTCACCCTTGCCAAGAACTTCTCTCCAGGAGCAAGACTGCATTCTTTCTCTTAGTCTCTGATGCAACCCTCAAGTGGACAAACCCCTAGGCCTAAGGCACAGTCACCCCCTGACAGTGTATCCTTTCTGCCTGAAGAGTTGTGCTGCCAAGTTCCAACCTGACAAATAAAATTCTCCTTGTGTGTCATTGTTGGCAGGATCAAATCTCAGTTCTCCACACTCCTGGCCACTGTAATTTGAGTTGCTGACTATCCACTACAGAATTAATTCTTCATTAGGTCATTTGTTCTGGCCTAGCCCTAGCTTATTTCCTGTCCCCAGTGTTCCCTTGAAATCTGGCACACCAGCTGAGCCCTGACATATTCTACCTTCAGTCACCTCTACTGCAGGAAGTAGTGCTAGTATAGACATCCTGGGTCAGACAGGATATCCTCCGACTACTGCTGGTCAGATAAAATTCAGGTAAGGTCAAGCCAAAGTAAAATATTGCCACCCGGCTTCAGAAAGGACAGGGCTACCAAGAGCCTACTGCAAAGGACTGCATTTATGGTTGTGAGGTGTTCTTCTGCTAAAGCTTTCGGTTTCTCCCAGGTACCTATGGCTGTGGAATTAGATTCATACCAGAACATCCTGCCGGGAAGCTTTAGGGAAAGGGATCTACGGATAGTCTTTGTCCGTTTTTTTTTAAGCTTATCACTTTAGAGTGATCGTCCAGGGAACCGAGTCTGGAGAGAGACCCTGTTACTACTCAACTAAGCACCACCTCTTGACAGTGGCCATTTGGAGTCTCATCTTGCCAGTTCTCCAGGGGGGCCCAATCCACTTGTATTTTTCAGAATCCAAGAATCCACATAAATTTCAAATATTACTGGGTTCTGTGTGTCTGTGTCTGTCTATATTTAGGTGTATTCATTGAGAAGTGTTGAACACTGATTTTTTTTTGTTATTTTCAATTTTTTTTTGGTTCGAAATAGTCTAAAAGGACAACTTCTCTCACATGCAAATCCCTCAAATCATCTGCATTGAAAAGAAGGTCTCGAACCTAAAATGGATACAGAGATCCTCCTGTCTCGTTTGCCCGTGATTCCTCACATGACAATGACATGTGCCATGTGCATTACCTCATGAGAAGGGAGACATGGAGGAAAACTGGAGTTGCCACAGTATCCTTTCCTACGAGGTCCTCCTTTCTCCCCTCCTTAACCCCAAATCCCCAGCCAACCTTTCCCAACTTTCCTTGCATGCAGCCATTATTCTGTTTTCCTTGTGATAAATTATTTTAAACCCTATAATTCATGTAATTGTAAGAAAACTTGTCTGAGCTACTCGAAGCCACATGTCCTTCCTCCAAATTCTGGTTGTACTCTTTATCTTCAATAGTAAATGCGGCAGTCAAGGCTAGCCCACGTAGTAGTTATGAAGTTAACTTCACGAGAGTATAAATAAATTTTAATTTACTTGCTTGAATAGAATGAGTCTATCCATCCACCTCCCTCCCTCCCAGTTTGTCTGTCTGTCTGTCTGTCGATAGATCGATCTACCTATAATCTATCTTCTGTCTCTCTGTGTGTCTGTATATCCATCTCTGTGTTCCACTTACACACGTGGGTATACATCTCTGTGGTAACTCTCCCTGACAGTGTTATCTAATGTGCCAGGTACCACAGACATCCATTTTTGGATTCCCAAGAGGGTGAGTCCAGGGCTGTGCCTTCCAGGAGCTTATGATGTTCATGCGTTGACAGCATCTCTAGAAATCTAAGAGTTGGAAGGTGATGTTAGGCGTCGTATTGATTTACTAGGTCTTGAAACAAACTAAATGGATCCTTTCATAATTCCGGAGACCAGAAGTCTGAAATGAAAGTATGGGCAGGTGCACAGTCCTTCCAAAGCCTCTAGGGGAGAATCTTTCCTTGTCACCCACAGCCTCTGATGGCTGTCTACATTCCTTGACTTGTGACTGCCTCTAGTCTCTGCCTCTGTGGTCACATTGCCACTCTTTTTCCGTGTGTCTCCTCCTCTGTGTTCCTGTCTTACAAGGGTACATGTGATTGCATTTAGGAGCCACCCAGAAAGTCCAGGATAAGCTCCTCCTTCTAAAAGCCTTAAGATCATCGTATCTTTTACCGTACAAAGTAGTATTCACAGGTTTTGGAAATTAGGATGTGGACATCTATTTTGAGAGGACACCGTTCAGCCAGCTACAGATGTCGGTGATGAACAACATTCTCCTCTGTGATTCCCCATTGAGTTGTGCGACCTACGGGCTTTGAGAAATGAAGGCAAACAAGGAGGCCTCTTCCATTTTCAGAGAGCCATAAGCAGATTCTCCTTCCGTTGAGCCAAAAATCTAATTCTTCTTGTTTGTTTGCCCTCCTAATAATTCTGAGGATTGTGATGAGAATACTTCAGATCTTTCTTCCATAAGCAAGTCTTTAAAGTTGAACAGTTTCAGGTTCATTCAACCTGGTCCTTTATGCCCCTTGGAAATTTTCATGTTCGTTCTTAATCTTTTCATTCGTGCTCACTGCCTAGCATCCAACCGCCAGCCTCCACCCCCGATTTCACTACCCTCTGACCCTACCCTTTTGCTCTCTGGCTTCCTTCCTCGCCAGGAGAAAAACCACTCTAACAAAAGTTTCCCATGACCTCTTAGTCACAAGATGAGTGGCCCTTCCCCAGGTGTCCCCCTTAATCTCTTAGCAACACCTGTACCTCTCCTTGTTTTCAAAGCATCATATTTCTCTGGCTCTCCACTCCTGTGGTTCCTCTGCCTTCTCCCAGCTTCCCCACCCCGTCTCCTGAGCCCTGTGAGGCTCTCTAAGAATTTCTCTTCCATTGACCTCCATGCCTTCTTCACCCCCCCTCCCTTTGTAGTGCATTTGTTTTCATGGCTTCCAATGCCTTCTGTGGATCACACCTATTTCATGGTCTCCACGCCCAGCTTGGCTTCTGGAAGGAGCATTTCCATGAGCTTGCCGGATAGCACAGCCTTCATCTGTTTCCTCCTCATCCTGCTCCTCTTCGGTTTCCTGTTTCTATAAATAGCATGACCATGTACAGCTCAAAACGCCTGAGTAATCTTGATTTATCCCCTTCCATTGCTTCCCACATTTAGTCAGATGCCAAATTATAATAATTCCACCAAGTAATAGCTCAAACCTCTCGGCTTCTTTTCTTCTCTATCACCAGCACGTTGATTTATTGCGTTTCCAACTTTACTGTGCATTCAGATTCACACAGAGATCTTGGTAGCAGACAGACTCCGATTCGGGAAGTCTGGGCTGGGGCCCGAGAATCTGCAGTTCTAACCAGCCCAGGTGATGCAGATTCCGCTGGGAACCACCTCTCCTGTCCAGTCTCCAGACTTCCCAGATGATCCCGCTGGCTGTGCCCTCTTCTGACCCATCTTACACAGATCGCTTTTATGGAAGACCCAATCTGATCATTTTTTTCTCCTATTCTCGCGACACTTCTTTGACATCCCCTTCTATTATTGTTGAATGACAAGGAAATCTATTCAATCAGCATTTGGCTTGTTCCATAGCTGGGATTTACATTTTAAATTCAATCCCAAGTCTCAAGGTCACCTTTCACTTTACCCTTAGCACTTGCTGTTCCGTATACTGTCTGCCATTTCCTGACTTTCATGTGTTCTTAGGCTGCATAGAATGCCCTTTCTTCCCCATCCTCATGGGCTCGGATTTTAGCAGTTTGTCAAGGACTGCTTGAACTGACATTTCTTACCACGAATTCGTCTTTTAGTACTTTATCAGACGCTCAGTTTCATCACCGGTCACATTTACTTGTGTGTGTGTGTGTGTGTGTGTGTGTGTAAATTATTTCAAATACTGGAGTGTGAAGTCCTTTGAGGACACCATGTCTCATTTGTCCTTGATTGCCCTGAAGTACCCTGCGTGGAGTCTTCCTAAAAGTGCTCAGTATACTCTTCAACATATAAATGATGGAAATATAGTGTATTTGTTGCTTTCTACTTGTGATAAGGATTACACTAAAAATCAAATATTACAACAATGGATATGATGTCAAAAGTAAAACCAAAAGTCCATCATGACCTAATGCCCCCCAAAACTATGGTTAACAATTTGATGCAAAATCCTTTAATACTTTTTTTTAAAGCAAGCTCTGCACCCAACGTGGGGCTCGAACTCATGACCCCGACGTCAAGAGTCACATACTCTACTGATTGAGCTAGCCAGGCGCCCCAGTCCTTTGATCAATTTTTCTATACACATCCTCACATTTACTTTATACAAAACCGAGATAATAATAGATTTTTGTGACCTGACTTTAAATCTACCTCTCCCTGTTTTTTAAAATCTGCAATGTATTCCAAAAGACCCACTGATTTCACCACATACAAATCAATCCCCTTAAGATGGCCCAGTCGTATAGAAATATGCTTGCTCTGAAATTCTGATCAGTTAAGCATGTTTTTATTCAGCACCTTCCCTGCCCGCAGGATTAGACGCTTTGGATTTGTAAGAGCAAGACATATAACTGCCCCAGAAGGCACAAACTGATCAGGTCCCTTCAGGCTAATGTTGGCCGGTAGACTGGTGGTGATATAGTGGCCACTCGTGTTTGATGCCAGATTACAGTCATCGTGTTCAATGACATGTACTTTCAGGTAGCTGAATTTTAGATTGACATTTAAACTTTGACATACTTTATTTTTTAATTTTTTTAAGTTTGTTTTTTTTTTTTTAATTTTTTGAGAGACACTGAGTGCAAGCGGGGGAGGCATAGAGAGAGAGTGAGACAGAGGATTTGAAGCAGGCTCCCTGCTGACAGCAGAGAGCTGTGACATGATGCGGGGCTCAATCTCACCAACCGCGAGGTCGTGACCTGAACTGGAGTGAGATGCTTAACTGACCGAGCCACCCAGGCGCCCCTAAATTTTCACATACTTTAGATCTATAAAAAGCAGATGAGGGGCGCCTGGGTGGCTCAGTCAGTTAAGCGTCCGACTTCGGCTCAGGTCATGATCTCGCTGCTTGCGAGTTCGAGCCCCGTGTCGGGCTCTGAGCTGTCAGCACAGAGCCTAGAGCCTGCTTCGGATTCTGTGTCTCCCTCTCTCTCTGACCTTCCTCCGTTCACACTCTGTCTCTCTGTCTCTCTCAAATATAAAAAATAAAATAAAACATTAAAAAAAAAAAGCAGATGATTGATTTTGAATTCTGAGTGTGGATGTATTAAGACACACATATATACGTATAGTAGTTTTTATTTCATGAATGAATGTAAGCTTGGAGTAAAAAAGCTCAGAAAACCTTTTGTTTTTTTCCCAGAAAGTCTTTTACAAAGATTTAATAAAATCATGCTGTATATTTAAGAAAAGTGCAATTTAGAGAGAGGAAATGCAAAAAAACAAAAAACAACAACCAAAAACCTCACAAAGTCATACGAGCTATGTTTTAGAATGCCAATAAATGAATGCACAGTATAAGACATTTGTTGAAAATTCCTATAGAAGTCAAAGTCAAAATTCCTCTGAGGATTTTGAAGAGACAGTGTTTAATAACAGCAAATGTTTGTTACTGCGACTGTATTTGTCATTTTTGAAAAATCAGTTTTGTGGTAGAATTCTGGAAGTTCCTTTGCCTGGGTAGTGGGCCAGGAAGAATATGTTGGGGGAACCTATGGTTGTCAGTGAAGCTGGTTATGTCTCATGAAGAAAAAAACCTAACAGCAGAATGCCAGACAATAAAGGGCTGATGCCTGGAATTGTACGAGGCTGCTATGGTCTGAGTTCGTGAAATTATATGAAGAACACTTCTAGATCTTATGCCGTCTATTTGAGGCAAATGAAGTCCCAAGACATTGAATGATTTGCCCAAGGACCAACTTAACAAGCCCGGGTCTTCGTACTGCATGTCTGGGTTTCTCTGTTGTCCCAGGGAGGAGTCATCTCGCCTGCTCTGTGTGTGTTCTCGCCCCTGGAGATCTCAGCTGCACTTAGAGCTTCAGTGACAGCAGACCCAGGCCAGTTCCCTTGAGTGCGGGACATCCATTTTTGGCACTCTGTTGGACGTTTCCACAAAGACTATTCATTGGACACGTCTCACATTCTGCTTGGACATTGGAACCTATCCTCTTTCTCCAAAATACACCATTCTGCCCTTTTTCCTATATTAATTAATTGCCTCAATTACCAGAGGATCTCAGACTCGAACCTTTTGCGTTTGTATTTCCTTTATACCCTCACTCTGCACCTGCAGTCTCTACATCTTAATGGGTTTCCTTGAGCCGTCTCATCCTTTCCTCCCCTTCCCACTGCCTTTCCAGTTCTCCCTCCCACGGTGCTCATGGCCTCGAACGTGGCTCCGTGCTTTCATTCTGGTCTGGCTTTTCCCCGTTCTGTAATGAAGTCAAAGTCCTTCACAGCTGGCTCTCCACTGCTGTCCGTTCCACCTTCCTCGCCTCCCTCTGTTGTGGCACTTAGAGCCACGTCCGCCTGCTGGAGGATCCTCGCACTCGCCTCCATTCTCCTCCCTCCCCTTGCTTCCTGACATTCCAGTCCTGCTCTGACTGTTAGCAGGCACACAGGTGCTGGAGGCCTGCCTTCCCAGATAAAATGCACCTTTTCAGTCCCCATACCCCTTTAGTGTACTAGTCCCGTGTCCGCTATGACATTTGCCACACTTGTTTGCGCTAGAATAAGTTACATAACAGTCATTTCCTTTAGATCTTCAGTGTCTCATCAGTAGCCACCATTATTTATTTTTCTATGCCCAAGACTTTAAGAGTAAAATCTGAATAAGAAGCTCATGAAATCTGTCCCTGTATGGGCAGAGATTTTCATGTTATGTTTTCCTCACCAACATATCCCATGGGCCAAAAGCAGTGCAAGGCACATAATAGACTCTCGTTATGTACTGGTTGTTGACTGGATTCCCTCTCACTACTCATCTTGTTGGGGGGGGGGGATTAAATCTGAAGTTTACCAGTTTTCAGTGTATCTTGATAATGACAAAATAGTTTATATACTTATCAACAGCAGGCAGTTCTTGATGAGTGTCATACAGAACGTAATAGAATTATCCCAGGCCAGACCCAGAGTTCACTTGCTCGGAGGGTTGTCTGCGTAGGTGTCACGGTTACACTCATGATCCTAACATTTTGACAGGTGTAATCCTTCCAGAGAACCACCTCCAAATATGGCTCATCTCAGCGGCTAGTACGGATGGTACTTTTGAAGTAGTCATTATTGGTCGATCATCATAAGTAGCCAGTTCTCATGGGGATACTTGTAACCACCAGAAAGGTTTAGAAATGTCGATGATTCTAAAGCCGTACCTAGTTCAGGATCGAGTGCCCCAGAGTTATCTGGGGTGGTTGTTAAAAGTGCAGTCTTAGGGATTCAACCCAGACCAGCTGAATCAGAATGAGGTCAGGTTCTGTCAGGTCTGCATTTAAAAGAAACACCTTGAAGGATACTTCTGCTTGCTAAATTGTAAGTCCCACCAACTGAGGATTAACAGCGAACAAGAGGGAGAGACAGAGATGGAAAGAAATTGAGAAAGAAATATTTTCTTTTCTTTTTTTTTTTTTTCTGTGTAGAATCTGAGTAGCCTGGTTGGCAAGGGGTACATTATCTTAGCCCGTTCTCTCTGGTAGGATGAGTCATATTCAATTTAGGGTGTTTCTCCGACTGTGAGGAAGGGTGGAGTGCTCTTTTCCACTGGAATTTAAACACAATCGAGCAAGGACTGAGATCGCAGGTGTAGAAATAAGATGAAACTGTTTCCATCAAAAGTCCTCCACTGTAGCTAAATATATTGTTGTATTTAAAAAAATATGGATCTGTGTTCATGGGTGGTATTAAAACAGAAGGTCTGATCATGAATATAGGCAGTCCTCGACAATGTTTTTTCTTTGTTTCCTGATTTATATTGTGGACCTACTATAAGCAGACCATATTTGCATGAATATTATGCAATATTTAAGGATTACATTTCTGAGCAAGTATATCATATTATTGATATGAAGAACATAATGCCAAGAAAGTGAGACAGAATAGTGTAGAACTACACATGTGCATAATAATTCAGTTATTATGAATACTCATAGAATAGGCATAGATTAGCTTTGCTCATGGATTAAAGGGCATTCTATCTAGGTCACCTACAAATAATTTATAAAAAGCATGTATATTACAATTCATCGTACTTCACAAATTTAAAGTATTATATTAATTTCTAAGAGAAATAAAATTATCAGTCACTCTGTTCTGATCTATTCCCAGTTCTTCTACTGGTTATTCACTAGTTCATTAAATTTATCAGGTTCCTAAATTGTTTCAGGCACTGTTCTAGGTGCTAGAGATAAAGGGAGAAATAAACAGGGCAAGATGCTGCTTTCATGAAACTTCTATTTTTCTGAAAATCCACAAGAGCTAGATGTAAGATCTGGAAGTTTTATGAAACTTCTGTTACTGTGAAAATCCCATAGGATCCACAGGATGCCAAGGGGGTTTAGACAGGCCTGCCCTAACTTGGTGTCAAGGTTAGAGAAATATGGGTATGACAGTAGCATGAGCAGTTAGATGTGTGACCTTCTAGGCTTGACTTTTCCTCTATCTTTTAAGCTTAGGACTTAGATTGAATTTTTCTCAAAAAAAAAAAAAATATATGTATACATATATATATTGACTGTTTTCTAGAAAAATTAGGCTGCCCATACTGATTTTTGCCACTAGATGGCAGACATTAGCATTTGTGTCCAATGAATGGTCAAGCCTTGAAAAATTGAGGTTCAAAATGAGTCACTTGATATGGGAAAATGTTGTTAGTTCCATGTGAGTGAGAGGGAGGGGTTGCTGTTATATTCCAGAGGTTTCATGCTTAAATATAGTCATTCTTTCCTCCCTGGCATTTAGTTTGTTTTGTCGGCATTTAGTTTATAATGTGACTATCTGCTCTGTTTCTTTCCAAACACAGGACAACCCATTTTTGAAACCTATTTTGAAAGTCACGCATACCGTTGGAGTATGATATAAGATATTATCTCTAATATAATAACTTTATAATATCTAAGTTATGATAGAATAAATATGAGATATAAGATATTAGCTAGAATAAAAATTCCCTAACATACTTTGACCAGTGTTCCTTACATGTGAAAAAAGTTAAAATAGACTTGGCAAGTTGAAACCTAGATTAACACATTTGGTAGCTCTAGAGAGTGGACTACTACTATTCCAGATATGTGAGAAATAAAGGTTTCATTTGTGTGTGTGTGTGTGTGTGTGTATGTGTGTGTGTGGTAACAGAAGAAACAAAGATACTAGAAACCTTAAGCCTGACTAATTCATTTGATCCACCATTGGTTACAGGAATCCAAAGAAAATGAAATATAAACAGAAGCTCTATCGGGCAGCTCCTATATATCAACCAAGTTTAACATTACCATTACAGAGTAGAAAGCTGGCCCAGATCCTGCTAATGAAGATCACACCAACCCAGGCTCTTTTTAGCACAGAAATAACTAACCAGGGACTCCTGGGTGGCTCAGTCAGTTAAGCGTCTGACTCTTGATTTCGTCTCATGTCGTGATTGTGAGTTCAAGCCCCACGTCAGGTACTGTGCTGACAGCACAGAGCCTGCTTGGGATTCTCTCTCTGCCCATTTCCCTCTCTCCCTCAAAAATAAATAAAGAAATATTAAAAAAAAAAAAAAAAAAAGGAGTAACTAACCAAAGCATGACATTCGGCATGTCTTTTAGAAGACTCAGGGTGCCTTCTTGTGTGTTTTCCAAGTCCAAACAGGACCAGGCTATAAAGTAGTGCCCGTTGACTCTTTAAAATTTTAGAAAGTCCATATCAACGGTAGATGCTGTTTTTGACTTCCAAAGCAGCTTAGAAATGATTGTTTTAGGGCAACAAGGTTCAGAAAGGTCTATAAAAATGTGTGGCAAAGTCTTGCCCTTCGATATGTGTTTATAACCTATAAAAATGTTAATTTGTAAAACAGAATGATCTGAGCCAAGCTGTTCTTGGGATTCAAAGGGTGGAGAAGCCAAATCTTTTTGGAGGGATTCCAGGAACTTCTTAGTTAAAGGAATTTCACTTGAGAAATACTTTAAAGGACCGGTAAGGTTTAAATAGACAGACATGCAAGGTACACTAATTAGGCAAAACTTACCTTACGTGTGGAAACTCTTTGCTGTTTTTTGTCTGTATCAGGAACATTCGGTCTCACAGTCTTCACACCTAATATTCCATTGGAACACTCTGGAAGTCTATACAGCTTGCTTCTGCACTTACTTTGGGTTTTTCTCAAACGTCCCTTGATCAGGCCAGCATTTGTGACCACCTCATCTGAAATAGCATGCACTCTCTTCCACTAGTCACTTATCTCTTCAGTCTCCCGTTCTTTTCTTCATAGCATTTATCACCCCCTGACATCACATGTATTTATTTTTTTATTTAGTGTCTGTTTATAATCTGTGCAATATGAGCTCTCTCAGACCAAGAACTTAAGGTTTGTTTTTTTTTTTAATTGCTAAATATCCAGTTCCTAAAACACTACCTGGCCTACCAGAGGCTCTCAACAAACACTAGCTGAATAAATGAATATTCAGTGCCACTTTTGTATATCTTACTGCATAAACAAAGACCGACAACCCTACCTCATATTGTCCTTTCGGCCATGGCCTTTTCTTTTGTACATCCATATTAAAATCATCACTCATAGCATGGTTTACAGTGAATTACAGGATTATAGATGTGCAGAACAATGAAATAAACTAGCACATTCACTCAGATTTACCTGATTATGCCTAGCCTTGTTTCCAATAATGGTACTTCCCCTAGTTTCCCGTTAGAATTACAGAAGAGAGAAGCAACTTGCTACCTTCTATTTTTTTTAATTTTATTTTCATAAATGCTCACTTAATTAAGAGTATATTAAGATTAAAAATTAATCTTCATGCTTAATTAAGAGCATTAAAAAGGAAGTCAAGAAATTCCTCGGGTTATAAAACGGAAGCGGAAGATGAAGAAAGACTCTTCTGAGTTTGGGACTCTGTGGCATAATTAGGAAATCACCAGCGAGCACCTACTACGTGTCGCTGTGTGAAACGTGACAGTCAAGCACGTGTTGACCCAGGATGTTCGTGAAGAGCCACAAGATACTTTTCTACATTACTTGGCTAATATGTTTTCCAGCGGTTTGGTTATTCTGAGGCTCTTTAAAATAACCAAGTATTATACTCTATTAGATTTGTCATAGCAAAATCTAGGTCTCGAAATATTGGCAAACATACTTTAAGATAATGTATTCTATTTTTTCATTCATCATTTTTTTTTTTTGAGCCACTTCCCCAAGCCAGAATGCTGTTCTTTGTTGGAGACATAGTGATGGAGGAAAAAGGCAGCGTCTTGCCCTCAAGAGGAGCTTGAACCTTAAGTGGATCAACTAATTTTTCTTGCTATTGAGAAGTAGCTTTAAAAATATAATATCATGTAAATGTTATAATAAGGAATCTGACTTGAAGGGTGCTGATCCGTGGGCGTCACTGTGAGATCGACATTCCTAATACTGTAAAGTTGCTCCGGTGATGGTAGGAGAGAAGGCGCTTCCTGGAGACGCCGTTTCTCCGGAACCCGCAGATCAAAACGCACGCACGCACGCTCACCTGTACGGACCGGCGCCGCAGCGCCCCGAGCTCGGCCGGGGCTGAATTTCCCCCATTTCTCAGGCCTTGAAACCATACATGTAGGTGAGAACTTTTGTCTGGGCTCTGAACCAAAGTGGGAAGCGAGGCTCCTACAGGAATGACTTCAAAGCAGGTATTTGGACGTTAGGAAGGTATTTTACTGGGGTCACGTAGAAGCTGTTGTCCAGGAGAATTAGGGGCTGTCACGAGCTTGGCCTCTTGAGCTCTACAAGGCCAATGAGATGCTTGGGATTGGTATCACCGGAGAGAGAATATCTTTGGTTAAAACAAAATCCGTGATCTAGATACTAAAGCAATTTTGATTTGAGGGTATCTGCTGCTCTAACATTTTATTTATTTATTTATTTATTTATTTATTTATTTATTTTTAATGTTTATTTTTGAGAGGCAGAGAGAGGCAGAGCGCAAGCAGGGGAGGGGCAGAAAGAGAGGGAGACAGAGAATCCAAAGCAGGCTCCAGGCTCTGAGCTGTCAGCACAGATCCCAACGTGGGGCTCGAACCCACGAACTACAATCATGGCCTGAGCCAAAGTCAGATGGTTAACTGACTGAGCCACCCAGGCGCCCCTGCTCTAACATTTTAAAGAACACTATGCTGTATGGTGTCAGGTGGCTGATATTAACCTTAAAATGGTTTTGTTGTTGTTGTTGTTGTTGTTTTTAAATTGTTTTTTAAAGTTTTTATTTGACTCTACTTTTGAGAGACAGAATGCCAGTGCAGGAGAGGGGCAGAGAGACCAGGAGAGAGAATCCCAAGCAGGCTCCACACTTTCGGTGTGGAATGTGACGTGGGCTCAGACTCACAGATTTTGAGATTATGACCAGATCTCAAATCCAGAGTGTCAGGCACTTACCCAGCTGAACCACGCAGGCGTCCCAATCTTAAAAATATTTCTGATCATAAATTATGAGATCCTTCTCAATTGTTAACCAATTTCCATTCTAAAGTTCTCCAACCATTGTTTTTCCTCTTAACCTTCGTTTAATTCAGTATTTCTCATCTGGATGTTTTTTTCCTTTGAACTAATCTCTCTCTAACTCATGAAAAGTTGATACCATACATTCATTATATATCTGTTTGTAAAATGTGGCCATTCAGAGATTTGGAAACTATTGCCATCTCTAAAACTTTTTTTTTTTTTTTCCTTCTAAGAACCCATTTTTACCACCTTGGGTATGCCCTTGCATAGTTTCACCATTTTCCAGGACAGATCAAGGCAGACATGATTCTGTGGCCCCTCATACTCCATGATGCCTTTAGTCTCCTTTGTTTTTCCCCAGAAAAGCTCTGTACCATTAACATGATTCTCTCATGGAAGCACCCAGGAGCCCTTCTCCACCGTCTCTCTACTGGAACCCTCTGACGCTTCAGGACCCATTCTAGAGTTGCGCCTTAATACGGCTCTCTGAGCAGTCGAGAAGATCAGTGTGTTCTTCTGAGGCACAATAAGAAAATCCAAGCACAATTTTATTCATTTTCCAGCTTCTTACTGCTTTTCTCCGGCTCCACTGCTGTGGGTGTCCTTGAACTTGCTTTGTTCTACCTGGCAAAGCTGCCTGTTCTCACCACCCAAGTACAGTTGAGATAAAGGGCAGCAGAGATATAGCCAGTCTGTTTTGTTTTCTTACACAATTTACACAGTTGTTGCATTCCTATGTCATCAAAGAGTTTTTGAAGCTTTCGTAATCCCTCAGTCCTTCAGAAGGTCCCATGGTTCCCGAGGCTGTGATAAAAATCATAGCAGCCCTCAGTGCCTTGTGCCTCCCAGCTTCCCAATCTTGAGAGGCCAACATTTTTAATTCTTTAGACTGCTTCCCCCCCCTTTATTTACTTCCATATTTCTAAATACCATGCTTTGACTGCTGTGTCTTGCTTTATGGCTTTAATTTTTTTATTAATTTTTTAATGTTTATTTTTGAGAGACAGACAGACAGAACTGAGCTGTCAGCACAGAGACCGACTCAGGGCTCAAACTCACGAACCATGAGATCATGACCTGAGCCGAAGTTGGACACTTAACTGACTGAGCCACCCACGCGCCTCTTACTTTCTGGCTTTTAGAATTTACTTGCTACTGTAAACAACCTCTTTCTTTATACTCCTGAGAAAATCACATTAAAATTTTGGTTATATTAAAATTCAATATTAACGTGTTTTGACTATATAAATTTTACTCACTACTGAGCCATTTAGTGAACTTCTTATGATATTTTTGTATTTTTTTTATTTTCCAGGACTTAATACTTATCTCATGTTCTTCCTCCTCTCTCCCCCCTCCCCTCTCCCTCTGTTCCCTTTCTTCCTTTCCCCATTCCTCCCTCCCTTCCTCTCTCCCTCCCTTCCTCTCTCCCTCCCTTCCTCTCTCCCTCCCTTCCTCTCTCCCTCCCTTCCTCCCTCCCTCCCTTCCTCCCTCCCTCCCTTCCTCCCTCCCTCCCTCCCTCCCTTCCTCTCTCCCTCCCTCCCTCCCTCCCTTCCTCCCTCCCTCCCTTCCTCTCTCCCTCCCTTCCTCTCTCCCTCCCTTCCTCTCTCCCTCCCTTCCTCTCTCCCTCCCTTCCTCTCTCCCTCCCTTCCTCCCTTCCTCCCTTCCTCCCTTCCTCCCTTCCTCCCTTCCTCCCTTCCTCCCTTCCTCCCTCCCTTCCTTCCTCCCTTCCTTCCTGTTCTCTTTGATTACTCAGGAGTAAATCACTCTTAGGATTTTCCTTCACTCTACTCCTCCCTGAATTACTCGTTTTCTTCAGAGCTCCTCAGTTTTATTATCTGTAGTATGAGAAAGATAATTACTATTCCTTGCCTTTTCTGGTTATCAGGAAGATTAAAGTGAGTATATGTGGAAGCACTTAAGTAAAACTTGCATGTAGTAGGCGCCCCCGAAGGACAGTAACTGTTGTTGTTGCTGTTGTATCTACTGTTTTGTTGTTATTTTTCTGTTATTATCTTACCTGTCTCATCCCCAGGTTTCTAGGAGATGATGTGAGTAGAGTAGGGGATTACTGTAGACTAAGTTAAGAGTCTTGCAGAGTGATTATGCAACCATGATTATTACAATTACTATTAATGGTATTGCAGACTTCTTTCACGGATAAATCAGAGCAGATACCTCCTGGAGGAGAGTCCGGCTGAGGGTTTCTGGTGGACCACTGCTGTCCATGCCTCCTTTGTGTGCCCTCATAAGAAAGGCCCCTTACCTGTGACGGTTGCAGCTGAACCATAATCCGACTTTAAATTAAACTGTCATGTCTTTTAATAGTCTTCTTCATTCTTTGTGAACTTCAGTCAACTACTGCGATATTAATTTGAATGAAACCATAAGAACATAAAAGCATGAATGGCCATGTTGAAACACAGAACTCACTCATACAGGTTATTCAGTTAATTAAAGGGAAGGACGTGGGGCACCTGGGTGGCTCAGCTGGTTAAGCGTCCGACTTCGGCTCAGGTCATGATATCACGGTTCACAAGTCGAGCCCTGCATCGGGCTCTATGCTGACAGCTCAGAGCCTGGAGCCTGCTTTGGATTCTGTGTCTCCCTCTGTTTCTGCTCTTCCCCTACTCACACTCTGTCTCTCTCTCTCTCTCAAAAAAATAAATAAATAAACATCAAAAAAATTTTTTTTCGAATAAAGGGAAGGACTTAAAACTCAGTGGATTTAGATATTATTGTGCAGTTAGAGTGGTCTGGTGATGTAGAGAATACACACAGACACATAGACACACACTTTTTTAAAATAAAGAAGTAAGCATCAGCTTGTTTTCTGTTGTTCTTTCCATTGCAAATGTTTGCTTGGGTGGTTTTAAATCATATTAACAATATCAGAATAATACAAACCCAAGGTAGGGGAGTGTTTGGTGACAAGAAACGAGGGTTCTTGACAAAAAGAATTTGAACTTCAGACGTTCCTAGGACCTCGTCATTCGTGGAACTTCTGTGGTAATTTTGTGAGCTTTCCCTGAGTTTGTGATGACTAACCACCGGAGTCTCCGTAGCTGAAAGTCCGAATGTGTTTGAGTGAACGTTGGAGCACTGGCTCACCTCATCACTGCTGTGCTCTGTTTTGTGTTTTGTTTTTTTTCACTACTATGCTCTTTGTTTCATCGAATCCCTGGTTTCTTCTCTATTCACAATTAATTTTATGCTGAACACACATGCTTAGTGACAGCCGAATACTTGTCTTTGACGTAAATCAGAAGAATAATTCCACAGTGAATCACACGAGTGGTGTACCTTTTTAAAAAAGGGGTTCATCCCTGCCTCACTTAGATTTTAACAAACCTAGGTAATTTTTAGTATTCACTTGGGTTACATCTGCCTTGGGAAAGTGTTTCCAACAGTTCTATGTTGTTTGGAGCAAACTTTCCAAGTTGCTATGTCGGAAACTGTTGACATTCAGCAAACATCAGCCTCTACCTTCTGTTTGCTCTAAAGCAGGTAGTAAAACAGCTGGGACAGAACAAAATAGATCAGATAATATACATTTCGGAAAAATGGACTCACATGGATAGTACACATAATTTCATATATTTTCCTAAATTCAATTCAGCTGACATCAAGGAGGATTAATTCAGGATAGAGAGTAGACATCAAACATGCATTTTATTTTATGATCAGTTCCTTGGGAGTTCCTGCCTTTATGGAACATCTGGCTAGTAGTGGAGATACTGGTGGTGGGTTGTAGGAAACCGGTTTGACCCTTTCTTGTCCTTTTGTTTTTTAATATTTATTTTTGAGAGAGAGACAGAGAGCAGGGGAGAGGCAGGGAGAGATGGAGATAAAGAATCTGAAGCAGGTTCTACTCTCTGAGCTGTCAGCACAGAGCCAGATGTGGGCTTCAGCCTCTTGGAGCACGAGGTCATGACCTGAGCTGAAGTCAGACACTTAACTGGCTGAGCCACTCAGACCCTCCAAGTTTGACTCCTTCATATGGAATGATTCACTGGCAGTAATATAAATATTAATATTTACCAAAAAATGCTGTGTGTCCTGTGTTAGAACAGTGCTAAGTATTTCTTTTGCAATATCTCATTTGCCCTTAAAATAATACTGCAAGGTAGGTATCATCTCTGATTAATAGGGGAGTTTAGTAAACCACACATACGTTAAATAACTTGTCCAAATCAGGTTTTAAACAAACGAGAGTCTGACTGTGGTTTTAGTTAAAGGTATTTGCAATCTCTGCACTAAAAAATGAAAATTATAGGGGTGCCTGGGTGGCTTCGTCGGTTAAGGGTTTGACTTTAGTTTTGGCTCAGGTCATGATCTCCCAGTTCGTGGGTTCCAGTCCCGTGTCAGACTCTGTGCTGACAGCGCATAACCTGCTTGGGATTCTCCTTTCCTCGGTCTCTGCCCCTTCCCGACTCACACTTGCTCACTCTCTTCTCTCTCAAAATAAATAAAGAAACTTAAAAAAAATGAAACTCATAGACTGATACAAAGACAACATTTTCAGAGTCTTTTTATAAAAGATACTTTTTAAGGATTCCTTTCTATGTATCACAGTAACAACTCAAAAAAAAAAAAAAAACCGGAATAAAAATATGAAAATCAGGGAGATAACAGAAACTGGAGTAACAAAATTGTAAACAAGTAAGACACACACATTTGGATAAGGAAAATTGTAATGTATCTAAAAGTGTAATTCTTTAACTGCATCACTGACATACTCAAGATGATAACTAAATATTCATTAGCAGATGAAGCTAGAACAAGAAAGACTAGTAAGTGGTTAAGCAGCAAATGGGTGTACTTTTTAAAAGTTACTCCTGTTGGGGCACCTGGGTGGCTCAGTTGGTTAAGCATCTGACTTCAGCTCAGGTCATGATCTCACTGTCCACGAGTTCAAACCTCCCCCACCCACCACCAGTCAGGCTCTGTGCTGACAGCTCAGACCCTGAAACTGGCTTCGGATTCTGTATCTCCCTCTCTCTCTGCCCCTTCCTGCTCATGCTCTGTATCTCTCTCTCAAAAATAAAAGTAAAAACATAAAAACAAATTTTTTAAACTTACTCCTATAATAGTATTACAATAAGAGGTCATTGTATTCATCTAAGTAGGATAATCTAGTGCTCTCAATACAATCTCTTTGCAACTTGGAAACTAATTTGGTGGTCTTATGTAAATAACGCACTGTTGCTACAAAAGATGACAGATAGAAATCCTCAATGTCTGCGTTCGGCATACATTCTCCAAACAGTAAACATTTAAGGGAAGGAGAGCAGACTTTTCAAATATGCACATGTGTTAGTGGTTCTGTCACTGCGCTCGGCTTCTCTGACGGTTCGAGCTGTTGAGAGTAATACCAGGCTCTTCGGGAAAAGAATTAAGTGTTGTGGGGAAACCACACTTGATCCGAATCTCAAAATCTATCTGAAGGAAATAAAACCATAAAGACCGTTCTTCATTTGAGCATCAATCTTCAGTGATCTTAGGTTGGTTTTTGCCAAATGATAATTTAGTCCTGTAGACTAATTTTTATCTGGCCCTGTCATTCATTTTCCCCTAAAGCTTAGATCTAAAAAAAAAAAAAAGACAAGATGACCCATCGGCATATACAGTAAAAAATAAAGGGATTTCTCCCTCCATAGAAGAGAGGTGTTCTCTGTAGAAGAGTATTGTTCTCTGGGGTGGCCAATAGAATCTCACATGGCAATTTCCTTCATGCTCTATGTTCTTCTTATTTTGGGGGATAAATGCTTCAGAATGGGAACCAGAATGAAATATACTTGTATCTTCGTTCCGATGAAAACATGTCCATCAGTTCTCATAACCGTGAGGTCAGAAGCAGCTGTGAACTCCGTGTTTTTCTTTTTGCTGCCAATTAATATTTTCCTTCTTCTCAGAAAAGGATTTTCGTGGATTCCTGGTTTGTGCATCAAGACAGTGGGGGAAAAGCATAAATGAAAGAAATGTATAAGATTGAACTAGGAATATGCCCTTACATTTCAGACTCATTTCAGGGTTGGAGGTGAGGAGACTTTCTGGAAGGGTTTGTATGTAATCTTTCTCCTCTCCCATGGAAATGGTTTGGCAGCCCAGATTACTGCTGGCCAGTAAGCTGCTTTAGCTCACTGTTTTCATATCCTTCTTTCCTCCCTTCCCTCCTCCCTCCCTTCCTTTTTCCTTCCCTCCTCCCTTCCTTCCCTCCTCCCTTCCTTCCCTCCTCCCTTCTCTCCTTCCTCCCTTCCCTCCTCCCTTCCCTCCTCCCTTCCTTCCTTCCCTCCCTCCTCCCTTCCTTCCCTCCCTCCTTCCTTCCTTCCCTCCCTCCCTCCTTCCCTCCCTCCCTCCCTCCCTCCCTCCCTCCTTCCCTCCCTCCCTCCCTCCCTCCCTCCTTCCTTCCCTCCCTCCTTCCTTCCCTTCTTCCTTCCTTCCCTTCTTCCTTCCTTCCCTTCTTCCTTCCTTCCCTCCCTCCTTCCTTCCCTCCTTCCTTCCTTCCACCCTTCCTTCCTTCCTCCCTTCCTCCCTTCATTTCTTTTTAATGTTTACTTATTTGTTTTGAGAGAGAGTGGGAGAGCAGCAGAGGGAGAGGAAGAGAGAGAATCCCAAACAGCCTCCGTGCTGTCAGCCCAGAGACCAATGCAGGGCTCAGTCCCGCAAACCATGAGATCATGGCCTGAGCTGAAATCAAGAGTTAGACGCTTAACCGACTAAGCCACCAAGGCATCTGACTCTCTCTTCTGATATGAAGTTGTATAGTTGGGGAAAGTGAGAAGCTGGGTCATGCCATTGTTGATGAGGCCGAAGGAAGGAGAGGCAGTAAGAAGGAAAGTAGTTGCCGAAATTGCTTTTGCAATTCGTGGATCAAGAGTATGGAGCAAAATGGTAAACTATCATATTATAAGAATTCAGAGGTTCGTCTGTAGGATGAAAAGAAAGGTCTGGGAAAACTGAACTGTACAGTATCAGCGGCTACCTAATGCCCAGTTGGTTTTGCAATCACCCTCCTGCTGTTTCTGAATTTGGGGAAAGCAGGTACATGTGAACGTTTCATCATTTTTTCTAAGATGCGAAGAAAACAACTTAAGCTGGGAGTATGTGTTGCTCACACATGCTGTTTTCAAAAGAAAAAAAAAGTGTGAATGGAGAAAATTTTAAGATGTGAAATTCATAGACTTCATGATAGAATAAAGAATATAGTCTGGTATATTTTAGAACAAGTAGTCTGTGCTTCTGGGTAAACTTGAAGTTTCTTCCATTTAGTTCTTTCAAGAAAAGAAAAAGAGTTTCCTCTGTTCTCCTTTTTTCAGAATATTGCCACGGAAGTTGACAGAAGGTTAATTTCCTAATGAACAATAAATAAGTTCGTTGGTTTTATCTCAGACTCTCCTCATAAATTCTAGGTTTTAAGCCACTGTACAAAATTAAAAAATTAAGTTTTAATTTTTGCTTTTTTAAAAAATGTTTATGTACATATGTATATCTCTTTAGAATGTAATTTGGGGTCAGGAGTTACTTTGGACTATCTAAAGATACCTGTTTCAGATATTCCTAATTTTATATTTTGAAGTCAACAAGAGTTAGGAATTTTGAATTCCGTAGGTTTCCTTCTTGGCTAAAAGCAATTTGGAAAAACAGCGCAAATTATCAACCCCAGACAAGTGAATGCAAGGAAGAAAATAAGCAATCAGGTCATGAAATTTGTTAGAACTATTTGAAAGCAGATAACCAATTGTAACACATTTGTTTTTCTTTTTCAAAGTTTAAAAAAAATTTTTTTAATGTTTATTTTTGAGAGAGAGAGAGAGAAGAGACAGCACAAACAGAGGAGGGACAGAGAGAGAGAGGGAGACACAGAATCCGAAGCAGGCCCCAGGCTCTGAGCTGTCAGCACAGAGCCCGATGCAGGACTCGAACCTATGAACGATGAAATTGTGACCTGAGCCAAAGTTGGATGCTTAAGTGACTAAGCCACCCACCCAGGCATCCTGAAACCTTGGAAGATTTTTAATGACTAAAAAATTTCATTCTTTACGGCACCCGCGAGGCTCAGTGGTTAAGCCTCCAACTCATGATTTCAGCTCAGGTCATGATTTCACTGTTCATGAGTTTGAGCCCTGCACTGGGCTCCGTGCTGACAGCACAAAGCCTGCAGCCTGCATGGGATTCTCTCTCTCCTTCTCTCCGTGCTCCTCCCCTGCTTGTTCTGTCTCTGTCTCTCTCCCTCAAAATAAATTAAAAATTTGAAAAAAAGATATTTTTCAAAACCTGGTTGCTTTAAATAAAGAAGCTGAAAATTTCAATTATTTGTCCTCCTGGCCTGGATGTTTCTTAGAAATTATGTCGACATTGGTCCTGCAGTAGGATAAGTGTGGTGCTTGAGACAGAGTGTATTGCCCGTGAAAATCAGTCACTTCATGATTGGTTTCCTCACCGCTGCCTTATGGGACATTGGTGCATGCCATTCTCGGTGACTTCGTTCTTTAATGAGACGGGAAATCATTGGAGGGAAAGAACAAATCCAGTGTGTGCTAAACATGAACGTGTCTTTAAAATGACCTTGGGTTTCTGCAGCAGAATTGATGTTTATAGAGAGGGGCATGCTGGGATGTGTGGTAGGCACATTTGGGGTCAAGGGTAGGCGCATGACCCAGGTGGTCTGTGGCATAGTTTATAAAAACAGGAAGGAAGGAAGTCAAAGATGAGACTTAAGGCCACATACTAGTCTAAGGGTCCTTGTATTGCTTATCTCCATATGGTACATGTTCTGACTTGTCATATTTTTTTAAATATTTTTTAATGTTTATTTATTTTTGAGAGAGAGAGACAGAGCATGAGCAGGGGAGGGACAGAGAGAGGGGGAAACAGAATCTGAAGCAGGCTCCAGGATCTGAGCCCTCAGTATAGAGCCTGATACAGGGCATGAACCCACGAACCATGAGATCATGACCTGAGCCAAAGTTTGATGCTTAACCAACTGAGCCACCCAGGTGCCCCTGACTTGTCATATTTTTGAAGGCAGAGACATCAATCCTTTGTTTCCTTAATCCATAGTATTGCCTCAATGAATGTGTGGGTTTGAGTTGATCTGACTTCAGATATCCATCTCTCAAGAGGGTTCTTGTAAGTACCTACTTATTAGAGTCAAACAAATTTTAGTACCATGAGTTCCCACCCAACCTTTCCATATGGATTAACTTTTTTGGAAGAGTTAGGATGAACGTGTTATGCTTTCCGTATCTTTAACCATGTGGAGGTGGAACTCATCTTGACATTTGGATTTTAAGTGATAACAACATGTACAATTAATGTTAGGAAATCACAAGGGAAGGATTTCATAAGACTTTTAAGTTTTATCTGCCTCTTATTTTGAAGGATGATAAGCTAAAAGAAGGATCAGATGTTTTAATCAGTGTATGATTAAAGCTTTTGGACTTGAAGTGTCTGTGGTCCATATTATTCATATATTCCAGAATTTAATAAAATTTAGATGTTAACAGTGTTCACATATAACCATCAGGATGCAAACAGGGAACAATTTATTGTATAGAAAGATAAAAAATGAAATAACTTCAGTCTTTTGTTTCAAATTACATCATTCTTCATGATCAGCACAGCACTCGATTTGGGAAACTTTTATTTGTTTAAATATTTATTTATTTACTTTTGAAAGAGAGAGAAAGCATGAGTGGAGGAGGGGGTGGAGAGAGAATCCCAAGCAGGCTCTGCACCGTCAGCACGGAACCCGACGGGGGGCTGGAACACACAAACCATGAAATTATGACCTGAGCTGAAGTCTGACACTGAACCGACTGACCCACCCAGGCGCCCCTGATGCAGAGAATCTTGAACAAGCATGACTCTTGTGGTGTGAGTGTGAAGCAATTGTATTTGTGTCTTTTTCCCACTGCCCCTTGATGTCATCTCAGTGGGGCTGTCTGAAAATTAACAGACTTTCTGGTCCTCCTGTCCTACGCCAAGACCCAGTTTAGTGATTAGACTGTATACTCCATCGAATGGACAGAGTTCTAACTTGGCGGGCTCGGGCTTCTCGAGGGGCAAGACCTATAGGCAAAGGAAGAGAGGGCGAAGGTGAAGGCTCCTCATTTTTGGAGACGAGCTCTCTCACATAGCCTCTTGGTTTGGAGTCCTTCTTCATTGCTCAGAAGCACTCTGTGTGTCTCCCTCTAATGCTCACCTCACTTTACTCTAACGGAGTGTTTCCCCTCCTTGAAGACCAGAAATAACGTTTTCTGCATCTTTGCCTCCTCGGCGCCATCAGGAAAGTAGTAGGCCTCAGGAAGCATCAGGCTGAGTGGAGGAATGGACTCGTAACTGCAGTTCTCAAAGCTCTTGACAAGCTTTAAGGAAATCAGGGTGCTCTGAATCTACCTGAGAGATTCCGATTCAGTAGATTTTTAAAAGTTTCCCAGGGCATCCTGATTTATAGCAGCGTTGATGCCACCGAGCTGGATCTTTATTAAGTTTTAGTAAATTTAATGGTGTTGATGCACTTTAATTAAGGAACATTTCAATTTTAGTCTAAAAATGAATTTCATAATAAGAAATCTTGATGAGGCTTTTCCTCACTCTGAGTAAGATTATGAAAAATACTTTCTATCTTGTAAGACTGATAAATAGTATTGGTTTCAGTGTAAATCCTCTGAGACAACTATTCTGGCTTCCCCAGTTATTCTGTTTAGCAGGTCTTATGTGAATGGTCGAAGTTTATGTGTATTTCTTAGCTTTATTTTTGAAGAAAGAGAGAAAATAAAACTTCATTAATCATACTGTGATACTAGAACACTGAAACATGATGCAGATTGCTTTTCCTTCTCATATTTGACCCATAGGTCTGGTGGCCGTTTGATAACTTTATCTAACTTCTTACAAGTTATCCTACTTTTTAAAAAATTTATGTTTCATTTTTTTTAATGTTTATTTTTGAGAGAGAAAGCATGAGCAGGGGAGGGGCAGGGAGAAGGAGACACAGAATCGGAACCAGGCTCCAGGCTCTGAGCTCTCAGCACAGAGCCCAACAAGGGGCTTGAACTCACGAACCACAAGATCATGACCTGAGCTGAAGTCAGATGCTTGAACAACTGAGCCACCCAGGCGCCCCTGTTTTTAATGGGGGAAAATGGCAAAAGAGTCGATAGAAAGTGTGTAAAACCTCTGTCAAGATGCTGCGTAGAGTTAGACTTTTTAAAGGAAATGAATAATCATTCTGATTATTGATTTTTAAAGACTGCGCCAGCTTTCTTTAATAATACAGTAAATGTTGGGGTGCCTGGGTGGCTCAGTTGGTTAAGCACCGGTTTTCAATTCAGGTCATGATCTCACAGTTCATGGGTTCAAGCCCTGCGTCAGGCTCTGTGCTGGCAGCTCAGAGCCTGGAGCCTGCTTTGGATTCTGTGTCTCCCTCTCTCTCTGCCCCTCTCCTGCTATCTTTCTCTCTCTTTCTCAAAAATAAATATTAAAAAAAAATTTTTAAACACAGTAAATGTTTATTATTGTATCTCTAAGACATCCTGTACATTTGGTTATCATAAAATGGCAAGATTATGCTATATGTTTAGAATGCTCGTCAAACTTTTTTAATGTTTATTTATTTTTGAGAGAGAGAGCACAAGTAGGAAAGGGCAGAGAGAGAGAGAGAGACCCAGAATCTGAAGCAGGCTCCAGTCTCTGAGCTGTCAGCGCAGAGCCCGACATGGAGCTCAAATTCACAGACTGCAAGATCATGACCTGAGCCAAAGTCGGACACTCAATGGACTGAGTCACCCAGGCGCCCCTAGAATACTTGTTAAAAAGAATTCTTCCTGGGGCACCTGGCTGGCTCAGTTGGTAGAGTATGCGACTCTTGATCTCAAGCTCATGAGCCCCATGTTGGGTACAGAGCCTACTTACTGAAAACAAAAAAAAAGCATTCTTAGAAACATTGTGTCATTAGTGACAGTTAGTAGTCTCATTTGTCCATTTTATTTTCTGACTTCCTTGTAAGAAATACCACAGTGATTTTAGAGTTTTATTTGGAGGGCACTGACCTTTTATTACAGTAAACTGAAAGAGGGAGGTATCAATTTGCATTTGATTGTATAAGCTCAGCTTTTGGCTAATAAATATTTATCACTTAATCACATCTTAAGTATTAAACTCCCCTTTCAGATTCCCTGTAAATAATGTTAACTTAAAAATTTGCATTTATATATTGCTTTTCTATATGTTTGTGTGTGTGACTTGCTATTTATAAAAAGAATTTCTTTGCTCTCCAAATATATTAACCGGTCATTCTTGATTTGACCTCCAAAACACAGTTCAGGAAATATTAAGTGCTCTTATCCTTTTATTGAGAAATTCCAATCATCCGTGTGAAACTTACCCTGTGGAATGCATCACCTCCGACGTCTCTTTATCTCTCCGTTTCTCTATATTAGGTTTGTTTTACAGTCTCTGCTCTTCATTGCCAAACCACACCATACTGATGCCAGAATTTTTTTTTATTGGACTAACAAATGTGCTTAAATTTCTTTTTATCTTGTGAAGAATGAAAGTTATAATTCATATTACACCGTGGAGTGCACATAATACAGTAATTGTAAGTCCCGTAGATGTAATTCTGCTCTGTAGATGGTTCGTCTCCATTGTTATGACACAGATAACTTTCCAGGAGAATGAAGGCCCTGTGACCCCTTAGACAAGAGATCATAAATGAGGCCAGAAGCCACTTGTCTATAACGGCCAGAAGAGAGGAGTTTACCTTACTCTTAGATTTTACAAAACATTTTTATTTAATGCCACAGTAAGTGACAATTTCAGTGATGCTATTGCAAGAAAGTGTTGGGATCACAGGATTCGGGCAGAGACTTGAAGCTTGACTGCGTTCAATAGCTTCGTGTTCTAGGCCCTGCAAATCCTGAGAAAGTGACTTAGCCCCGTGCATGCGCTTAGGGAGCTCATGGGGAGTCAAGTAAGTTGTCTTTTGCTTTATTTCTCTGTGGCCCTTACTGCTGTTTTCTAGTTTACTTTGTTTAGAGCAAACGTCGGGAAGAGTGCTGAACCCACTTGTATTATGGCAAGCTTCACGTTTTTATTTTTAAAAGACAGTCTCTGAAAAATTATAAATATAAGACTGCCCCAACGATTGAGAAGACGACAGTTTTGTAATGACAATAAGTTGTTTATGAAACTCTTCGCCAAGGATAAAACCATTCACTGCAGGAAATCAGGGGATCACACAGAACAGGTCATTATGGGACAGCTTTGCATCTAAGAACATTTAAGTACGATAGGAGAGGATGGGCCTCAAGACCTGAAGGCGTTGGGGCGCTGGCTGCCTCAGTCGGTAGAGCATGCAAACTCTTGATCTCCAAGTCATGAGGTCAAGCCCCACATCAGGTGTAGAGCTCACTTTTTTTTTTTTTAATGTTAATTTATTTTTGAGAGACATAGAGACAGAGTGCGAGCAGGGGAGGGGCAGAGAGAGAGGGAGACACAGAATCCGAAGCAGGCTCCAGGCTCTGAGCCGGCAGCACAGAGCCCGACGCGGGGCCCGAACTCACAGACTGTGAGATCATGACCTGAGCTGAAGTCAGCCGCTTAGCCGCTTAACCCGCCCAGGCGCCCCAGAGCTCACTTTTAAAAATAAAATCAAAAAGAAGGCGTGGGTGCCCGTTCTGTTTGATCTCCACCGAGTTGAGTTGTGTACGTTTCACTTGATCCTTGGTTCTCTTATCTGTGCCACGGAGATCGCACTGTCGCTCTCAAAGGGCTACAGGAGGACAAAATCAAGTAAAGCAAGTAGTCACCTGCGAGACACCTGTACCTAGGGAATTCTTGGGAAATGAATTGAAATTCCAGTTTATTTCTTCCTCAGTGTTTTTTGGTATTTTTTTAGGACATGCGTCAAAAAGAACTAGGTACAGCAGGTGTGTCCTGTTGATCCTCGTATTTTTGCATTTAGAAGAAAATCATATGCAATCAAGTTAAAACTCTCGTGATTATGATAACTTGTTTATGGAACACTTTGACTGGAATAGAAGCTCTTTACCACGTGCACTCAAAGACCACCTGGATTCCACTCATCCAAAGGTATCTATTAGCCACTTAGCCTGTGTCTACGGCAACACCCTGGTGGAGGAGGGTAGAGTCAGAATGAAGAAGAAATACAGTATCAGATCCCAGCTTTTGAGCAGTATTTCGCGAAGCCGGGACATTCAGTGAAACTATTTAACAATTATTCAATGTATATTGAGTGGACTTTTATTGTAAAACAATGTTACTAAAAGGTAGAGTCAGAAAAGATTATAAAATAGGATTAAATTGATATATTTAAGAAAGCCTCAATCAGAGTGACTTGTACAGTATAGAAACTCAGTAAGTAGTAGATTTAAAATTTACATATATTACTGTGATTTGTTTTACCCTAAGAAATAGAAAAACGTTCAAGAAGAAAGTTTTATAACTGCAGGCCAAATGCCTCTTTCTTTCTGGAGCCATATGGAATATCCAGAGACTGTCAACCTATTTCTCTACTATGTATCCATAGATTTCAGCCACTCCTATATTAGTGCACCTATACAGTGTGACAATGGGTGGTGTATCCTGCTGGGTAAGCTAGGCATTCGTCACTGGAGCTGATAAGATCTTATGTAACCGTATACTCCATGTTCCTGTACTGCAGGATCTGGAACGTAAGAACTCACTGATGAATATTTGTTGAATTAAATAATGGGTTTTGAGCGGGGCATGGAAAGTAATACTCAATTTCCGTTCATGGCAGGATGTGAAGGGTAGAGGGGATGGGTGAAGTTGCTTCAGGAATGGGAGCAATCTTGGGGCACCTGGGTGGCCAAGCGTCCAACTTTGTTCAGGTCATGATCTTGCAGTTCATGAGTTCAAGCCCCACATCAGGCTCTGTGCTGACAGTCAGCTCAGAGTCTGGAGCTTGCTTCAGATTCTGTGTCTCCCTCTCTCTCTGCCCGTCACCAGCTCATGCTCTGTCTCTGTCTCTCAAAAGTAAATAAACATTTAAAAAATTTGAAAAAAAGGAATGGGAACAATTTTTAAAGACGTGGAGATTGAAAAGAACATGTCATTTCATTCATTCATTCAACAAACACCTATTAAGCAGCTATTTGGTGCCAAGCCCCTGAGCGAAAACAGATAGAGCTTCCCCCTGTGGAACGTACAGGCTAGTGGGAGAGATCGGCATTAATCAAACAGTCATGACAGTAAGTACACATTTGTATCTGGGATAAATTCCACAGAGGAGAGGTACACGGAGCTGTAAGACAGCGTCTGATCCAGTCCCAGACACAGACGACAGAGTGCTAGGTGCGATGTGACAGGAGGAGGGGAGAGGACTCCTACTCTTTGTAGGGGGGATGGTGTTGCAGACACAACACGAGGGTCTGAAAGACGGCTGAGGGGCCGGTACAGGGGGCTTAGGGGGAGGGCATTAGCCTCGAGAAGGCAGTGGGAGCCAGATCAGATAGCGTCTTGTGGGCCCCATTGAGGAGCTTTGACTTTCTTGTAAGAACAGTCCAAACCGCTGATAAATCTTAAATCTTGCGTGAACAGTGAAGGGATGGCAGAAATCACCAGACTTTGACTTTGGCATTTCGAACAGCTGACTGGCTGCCGCATGGCTGACATAGTGGGGCAGAGCCAGCGTGGATTCCGGTTGAGGGTCCGGGCTGGGGGGGAGGGGGCAGGGCGGTTGTACTCCCTTGGAGGCTTGGACACGAGCGCTTCTGATCAAGACAGCGCTTCTGCTAGACGGATATTGGGATAAAGAAGGATTAGTAACATCACTACAAGTGATTTAGGACAAACAAGAATTAAGGCTAAATAGGTAATACCGAGACACGTGCTGAAAGATGAAACCTTAGGTCCAAGGGGACAAACCCAAACCAAATGACCGTTCACATCTCTGCCTTTACCTTTCCTTCATTCCCTCAATCATTTATTCCCTGAGTCATTTACATTTTCGTTCATTCACTCAACAAATACTTACTGTGTGCCTACTGTGTGTCACACACAAAACCATGGACCCTTGCTAGCCTCAGTCTCCCTTTGTTCTGTCTCTCAGTTTACTGTAATTTTTCTTACCCAAGTGCAGCTCAGACCTGTTCTTCCGAGAGCACTTTGTGGGCCTTCCCAGTTAGAAATAGCAGCTTCTACTCACCTTTCCGCCGGGTAGAAACATCGAGCTCCCAAGCAGTAAGACCTTCTGCTTGATCCGTAGTGTGAACAGAGAGCTTCTTTTTCACATTCGGCTCTTCCCCCTGGACCAGAGACCCACAAAATATAGGCACGTGGTAAATGCTTATTCAATCAAGTTAAAATACTGAAGAAAACAAAGGAGGGGAATTTTCCATGAAACAAAATTAAATTTTGTTCAATTTAAATGATCATTTAAATCTGGTCAAATGATCAGATTCCGATGATATCCCTAACCATATGTGTTATTTTTATTATTTTCCTGGCAAATGACTGGTAATCCACATTATTTTTCATGTGGAATCTTCAAACGCTCTTTTCCACGCAATTGTGTTCTTTCAGAAACCTCTGATGAGTTGGGTAATCTCACCTTCCCTGTGTCGAACGTGGCTCTCAGTGTAGCTGGACCAGCTCGCTCCAGCTCAGGAAAGCCCCATGTGCCGGCTCCTATTTAGCGATGTTGCCTTGGTAGCTCGAAATTGGCAGTGATGGCAGTATTTTCAGCTCGGAAACTGGCAAGTGCTACAGATCAGAGCTTTGGCCTTTTTCCTCAGAAAGCTGATTGTGAATTACTTTCTAGCACACCACTGCTTTGAGTCCAAAAAACAAAACAAACAAAAAAATTATGATTTATGGATTACATTAATTCTTAAACATGTGTGCTGTGTGTGTGCGTGTGTGCCCATGCGCACGCAGGTTCTAAATAGGTCTTTAGAACTATTCCTAAGACCTGTGGAAAAAGTGTAATTTTATGATTCTCATTTTCACTTTGCACCTCATTCATTCACTCATTCAAACAATGCGTTTATTGGTGACCATAGGAAGCAATGGTCTTTTTCCTCAAATTGATCCCAACCTAGTTGGTGAGAGACACCGGGGATTCCTGCACAATATACTGAGGATGGACTCTGAACTAGAGTAGAAGCCATGCAGACGGAGAGAAGGAATAGACTTAAGAACTATGTAGGAGAAAAAACCAAAACATATAATTGGTAACAGACCAGAGAGAATGAGGACTGGAGGGTAACTGCCGGTTTTCTAGATTATGCAGGTAGGTGGATGGTTGTCTGTCCCCAAACGAGAATCACAGGCAGAGAAATGGCTTGAAGGGAGATGTGGGTAGGGCAGGCAGAGGTCAGTGGAGGAGATGGGTTTAATTTTGGGCATGTCAATCTGAAGTTACTTTAGGATCCCTGGAAGGCACTTCGAACTTGGAAATTGAGATTGGGTGATTAGTGACTTAAAGCCATTGCCCTGTGGCGGCAAAGCTATTGAATGAGAGTAAGATGGAGTGTTAGTCAAGATCCCAACAGGAAACGGAGGTCATCTCCAAATGGGGTGATTAAGGGGAATTCAAATGGCCTAATAATGGGGAATTGGATGATAAGATGGTTCCTAGAGGTCATGGGCTGGATTGAGGAAACCAACTGGATTGATAAAACGCACCGGGACTAGCAACAGCAGAGAGCCAACATTAGGTCTGCAGAGCCAAAGGGAAGGAGCATTTCCCAGAACATGGACGAGCAGGAGCTACATCTGTGGATGTGGTTGTAGGAGAGAAATGCCTGAGCGTCCTTGTAGCCTTCAGTAGAGGGACGTGGCCCTCGCCAGACTTGTTCTAGCAGGAAAAGAGGCTGGGGAATACCTATTATGACCTCCCTCACTTCCCACTCTGACCTCCGGTCTCCCGTTGGCCAAATCCACAGTGAAACCAAAGGGCAAGGGAACGCTTCGAGGCTCTTCAGGGGTCCTGTTCCTTGGGCACAGAGCAGGGTAGGGAAAGGTGGAGAGTGGGATTGTGGACTCGGAATGGCGAGTGGAAAACAACGAGTGAGGTCATCTGAAGAGGCTGAGACAGGACAGAACCTGGAGAAGCACCAACATGAAGAGACAGATAAGGAGGAGCCTGAGCAAGGGCATCAGGGACCAGATGGAAACCTGGATGGAGGGGGCCGGCGGGAGGGGGGATGGTTTTGCTGGAAGGAAGGAGAACGTGGCAAGAAACAGGAAACCATCGACGCTCTCATATACAGGAGAAAAACCTCATAACAAAACTCCTGAGAGTGTCCACCAAAGTCGTCATTGAGGGTCCTTGGTGACGGTTGTTACTTCACTTCGTGGTGTGCACAAACAAGGTGATGAAACCGGCAGTGGCCACGGGAACATATTCGTAAAATTCAGTGCTAGCGTTCTTGCGTCAAACGTGAAGAGGATGGAGAGTCCCTTAATAGGGGGACCGTATCTGTGCCACCTGTGCCCCTGTCTCTCCAAGCATACGCTCTGAAAGATGTGTGAGGGAAGACGGGTAATCATTAACCTTGGTGCTCCAGGTCGCCGTGCAAGGGAGGAAGGCGGTGGTAAGGGCCAGCAGCAAGAGAGGAGGAGCCCGCTGCTCTCCGAACCCCCTGGAGTCTGACACGCGTCCGAGAGTGGCAGACACCGTGTTTTCCATTTCAGAAATGGCGGTAGATTATTTCACATAAGTGACTAATAGTTCTCGTCTTTGGCACAGTCTGAAGTGGTATTTCAGAATACAAAATATCGCCTGGTTGTGAATCGACAGGGAGTCAGAAGTCATTACAGAGAATACTTTAAAGAGAAAAGGTAAAAGTCCTTGTATTTAGTACGAAATGTCAGGAGACTAGCACTTGGAAGTGTGAGTGCAATGCTTCTAGGGAATGGGGCAACACAGAGCGAACGTTCCATAAATGTATGTTGCGTGCAGCAAAGGCAAACTTGGGAGAGATGCTCTAAGATGTAGTCATAAGAATACTTGGTAGAGGAAATGTTTTCATTTTGTGTTGTTCAGCATCTCACCAAAGGATTAGCCAAAGTAACATTTTCACTATTTGTTTCTAGTTTATCTTTCCTGTTATAAAATATAAACTCGTTAACAGAACGACTACAATAGCAGTTTTTAACACGCCAACATAACCGTATTTTTCACGTTGAGAAATTTCTTTCAAGATCATTGTATTATGCCTTTTTTCTACTTACTATATATTATATATATGATTATATATATACTACATATACAGTTATGGATGTAGTGCTTCCTGGTCAGCTTTATATATTGGGGATTCTCCACCTTACTTCTATTCATCATTTTTAGTGGTAGAATAATAGCCTATTTGAAAGATACAAGATGGTATTCTTAGTTGTTGTCCTGTTACTGGGTGTTGATGTTTTTTCATGTTTTTCACTATTACAGATATACATTATAATGAGGTTTTTATACCCAGACTTTTCCCCACTGAGTTTTGGGTTGTTAGGAAATTTTCTGGATTTTCTGAGATCAAATTACGAGGTCCAAGAGCAGAAACATTGTTATGGATCTTGATGCAATTTAAGGCACATTGATATTACTATTTCTTAAGTTTGCCTTTGAATGAATACACTTTCAGTATCTTTAACATCTAACAGCTCCCTCAACTAAGTAAAACCTAGTGGTTTATATGTTTAGGCCTGCAGAATGTACACGGTGGTAGCTCTGTTGTAAGAGGGAAGTTAACAAAATGACTTAAAACCCTTCATCCCTGAATGCAATGACAGATACTTATCAAACTGAATTGAATCTAGTGAGTAACATTTTAATACATGATTCTTTTTTTTAAATGTTAATTTTTGAGGGGGGCGGCGTGTAGAGAATGAGATGGTCAGGGGACGGCCAGAGAGAGGGAGACACAGAATCTGAAGTAGACTCCAGGCTACGAGCTGTCAGCACAGAGCCCAAGTGGAGCTTGAGCTCTGGGAGCTGTGACATCATGACCTGAGCCGAAGTTGAATGCTTAACCTACCGAGCCAGCCAGGTGCCCCAGGTTTTAATACAGGACTCTTAAGTCATTATCTGTGATTTATTTCAGTCCAATTACAATATGCTCCAGTGCTTCAAACTAGATCAAAAAGGCTAGCTGTGACCTACTCATACTCGGTGTAACATATGCTGTAAAGCTAGGATGTGATTGCTATGTACCAATGCTAACTTAATGTGTTTAACTCCTGCCCTGTGATTTTACACTGCAGAGCTCGAGTGGATGGCACATGTTTTTTGTGCTTTGCTCTTTTACACTTCTGACAATGTGTTGATTTTTCATATCTGGTGTTTTTATCTGGTTAGTCTGACTGCATTTTTCATTTTGCATTTAATTATTTTTCCCCTTCTGTCACTATTTTCTGTTCATCTTCATTATCAGGAGTTTTTCTCCTGTACCATCTCACTGGCAATTCCTTCATGTTTTCCTAAACTACCTACACGTGGGTGCTGCCGTCTTCATACTTCTTCACTTATTAAACCTTTAATTGCAGTTAAATAAAATATAGGCTCGAATGATATAAAACCACTTGATTAAGTAAATAAACACTCAGACAGTCCTTTAAATATTTTGCACTCTGTAAAAATAGATAAAATCCATGACTTAATGCATCTTTTAACTTTTCACTTTTGATTCTAAATTAAGTAAATGAATGCCCAAAGCACATGTAAGTTTCACAGACTCTCACAAACCACCCCTAAATGCATCTGTTTAAGATGGCTTCAACATTTATAAGCCAGTAGGTATAATTTTCATGTGGCCACTGGGTACTTTCCCGCTCATTGGCCAAAATAATCAGAAGCAAACCATGCTCAGCTGAATTTTTGGAAAATATTGCAATTGATAACTGGCTAAGCATTAAACGTGGTAGATTTTTTTTTTTAAATTAACACTTCTTTTTTTTTTTTTTTTTGAGCAGTTTTATGTTAACAGCAACAGTGAGGAGAAAGGTACAGAGGTTTCCCGTATACTCCCCTGCCCCCAAATATGGATAATCTCTCCCGTGATCAACATCCCCCACCAGAGCGGTACATTTGTTATAGCTGGCGTGACACTGACACACCGTTATCACCCAGTGTGTAGTTTATTTTATGATTCAGTCTTTGTGTTTATCGTGTGTTGTATGTATTTGGACAAATAAAGATTCCCCGTATCCATCATCATAGTATCACACCCCCTGCGCTCTGTCCATTCACCCCTTGTCATGCCCCCAACTCCTGGCAACCACTGATCTTTTTACTGTGTCCATAGTTTGCCTTTTCTAGAATGCCATATAGATGGAATCGTATAGTACGTATCCTCTTCACGCTGACTTCTTTCACTTAATAATATGCATTTAAATTTCTTCCATGTCGTTTTGTGCTCTAGTAGCTCCTTTATATTTATTCTTGAATAATATTCCATGTCCGGATGTACCACAGCTTACTGGTTCACTCACCTACTGAAGGACAGCTTGGTTGCTTCCAAATTTTGGCGATTATGACTAAAGCTGTTATAAACATCCATGTGCAGGTCTTTGTATGGACATAAATTTTTAGCTCTTTTGGGCAAATGCCATGGAGATGGATAAGAGGGTGAGAAACCACCATTTTGTAAGGAACCACCAAGCCGTCTTTCAAAGTGAGTGGGCCATTTTGCATTCTCACCAGCAGTGAATGAGACTTCCTCTTGCTCCACATTTGGTGTTGTCACTGTACTGGGTTTTGACCATTCTAATCAGTATGTGATGGTAGATACCTCATTATTGTTTGAATTTACATTTCCCTGATGACACGATGTAGAGAATAAATTTAATTTTAACAAATAATTTTCAGGGGCACTTGTGTAGTTCAGTCGGTTAAGCCTCAGACTCTTGATCTCAGCTCAGGTCTTGATCTCAGGGTCGTGAGTTCATGCCCTGTGTTGGGCTCTGTGCTGGGCATGGAGTCTACTTAAAAAAAAAATAAAAAAAGAAAACAGAACACAGTTTTCATATCTAAAATCATACTGTTTTTTATCCCCCAGATGTAAACATACACACAGGTAAACGTGTGTGTGCATGCATACACACACACACACACACACACAGGAACATGCTTCCCCAAATACATATATCAAATGGCTGGTAGGAGTTTAAATCTTTGCTGTTTTTTTTGTTAACATTTCTTTTTTGCTTGACATGTTGCCTGGTATATTGATTTTTATATAATAAGATTTTTTTGTAAGATAGGAGTTTTCAGAGCCTGAATGGAGAATAACAGCTAAGGAGATCTTTGTTACTTCTAATATTAAGTGGTAAGAGAAAAGTATTTTCAACGTATTGAAAATCTTAACATCTATTAACTTTAGTTGAATTTGGAGGTTCCTATTTGTTTATTTATAGTAATCTATATTTATTTATTTGAGATCTCTACACCCAACATGGGGCTTGAACCCATGACCCCAAGATCAAGAGTCATATGTTCTACTGATGGAGCCAGGCAGCTGCCCCTGGAAATTGCTTTAAAGCCAATTTCTGCTTCTGATCCATACATTATACTACTGTGCCAAACTTTCACCGTGAATGATAGAATGTGACCTTCATAATCCTTCCATATTAAAAAACCTAATGAAATTAACTCATTTATTCACTTGTTCATGACCTATTGATAGGTACCTACTATGCCGATAAAATGCTCTGGCGTACAGAAGGAGTCAGATTAATTTACATAATAAATCTATGCAACCTAGCTTATTTTCCCTCTGAAATAAACTTACAAGGATCACTCAACAGTTTTTTGTTCTATCAGCCGTCTACAGATTATCAAATCTGCTTCCCTGATTTTCATTTTCAGGAAAAGGATTTTTAAGGGCTATAAAATAGCAATTTAAATGCCTGAGGTTATAACCAGGCATGCCAAATAATGAAAACAAGATTCAGTGGATCTCCATGACACAATAGCCCCTTTACCAACAAGGAAATAAATATTATCCCTCAGAGTCACTGCATGAGGACTTAGGTTGGAGCAAAATAAACCCAGACAGAGTTCAAGGTCAGGCACTGGTTTTTGAGAAGAAGACTGCCAGTGTAAATTGCCTGAAGTCCCTTGCCTTTCCCACACTCTGTAATTTACAGTCAAGGAGAGTGTTGGTTGACACTTGAGTGTACAGTGATTCTTTTCATTTATTTAGTGCTTAGTATGTACTGTGAGAGATGCAGAGAAAGAACAGCAGCAGCCTTTGAAGAAATTATGCTAACGAGAGACCCCCTCCCTCCATATCAGGGATTTTGAAATGGTAATTAATGAACCAAACTTCTAGACTCTAGTCCTGAACGGCTTTCATTTCGATTTTACTGGGTCTAGAGACTCTACCCCAAAAGTCAGGAAGTCACTGCTTAGGGGACATCTGCTAGAGTGCTAAAAACTGAACTGTGAGCAGTTACAAAAATTCAGCAAGCCCCTGCTGTAGGGGAGTGCACTCATTTCTCTGAAACCCTCGACGGCCCTTCTCTGTAACCATCACCCCTTCTCTGTAACCGTCTCCACTAATGTGGCTATCACAGTAGTGGTGCAAGGGGAATATGTCACCCTAAAATGGCTTATAAAGGCTGAGTGTCAAGGTCGGTGGGGGGAAGGAGACAGATAAACGAGATGTTCCAATTCAGAATCCCATCTGGAAGGGTCTCTTTGGCGATTACCTGCTCAGTTTTCATAAGCAGTTTTGTTACCTTGTGGGAAATGCCTGGGAGCATCTTTTATTGGTTGGTAACTTCTCAAGGGCATTCCATGAGCTGATCTGTGTACATATAATTGGACATGACATTCAGATTCTGTATTTATATCGAAATATATTAATCTTCCTCCTTAGTCACCTGGGTTTCATTTCTGTTTAATCTTACCTAATGAGCTGCCGCTGCACGGCCACTGTTTGCTGTATGAAGAGCGAGTGGGGAAGACGCTGTAGGCGTAGATTGTGAGCACGGTTGTCTTTGCACAGGTGGACTCGTCGGGACTTCCTTACATGGATCCCATGACCCGTCATTTGTAAGAGCTGGGCTGGGACGTCCGCTCTGTTTACTCTGAAAAGTCGATTTGGATGTTCATCCTGTGACAGCTGTAATGTGATAAACAGCAAGATATGTTTGAAAATAGAATGTACGGAAACCAAGTATGGTATCACTTAATAATCTAGAGAGAAGATTCTGTTTTTCTCCGGTACTTCAGAATTGAAGAGAAATCGTCAAATTCGGTCAAATGCATTTTTCTACCCAAAGATAGCAATAGCCGATTTATCACTTTCTCAGCCGAGTTTATAGGCTCTTTGGTTTTCCAATACCGGGGCTTCTTAGGATAGGATTCTTGGTCCTTTTATTAATTCAACAATTATTTGTCTGCCTCTGTCTCCTCCTTTAGCGCCTCCCCCCGCCACACTCTGGCCTAAACAAATGTAATTCATCCTCATTTAGACGTTAGCCCTTCAGTCTTTCCACATTTCCTCCTCATCATCCTCAAAACTGGCTTTCCAAGATCATGATCTGATCGAGTTGCTTCTTTGTTTGAAATTCTTCAGTGGTTTCCCATCAGTCACACTTGAGCCTCGATGCCCGATAACTTTGCTTCTCTTACCTCTACCCAAGCCTCCCCTTAGTTGGGCAGGCAGCACCCTGTCATCTCATACTTCGTTCCTTTACATGCTCTATTTTCTCTACCTGGAAGGCCCTTTCTTGCCTTGTCTAGCTAATTCCTGCTTCTCTCTCCTGACTTAAACATCATCTTCACTTGCTTATTTCACAAGACTACGCCATCTCTATAGAAATACAGAGTTACTATGTTGCCCTTCTGCCTTCTGAGAACATTTTGTACAGTGCCTCCTGTAATTTACATGTAACACATGGTTTAGTCGATCATCTTGACGGCCTTGAAAGCAGGTACTGAGCCTGATTTACCGCTCTTGTCCTCGCATATTCAGTTCAACGCAACAAATATTTATTGAACACCTACAATGTGCTAGGCACTAAGTGCTTGTAACACATCGGTGAACAAAACAGAAATCGCTGTGCATATGAATTTCTAGTCTAGCATATAATATTTGTTCGGTATTGAGAGAGAAGGAGAGAGAACAGAGAAGCAAGGGAGAAGGGGAAGAAGGATACACAGATTAAATTATGGGATTGTAATTGCTTTGAAAGGAAACAACAATGGGTATTTTGGTTGGGAATTTGAGATTTCCAACTATCATTCTGTGGAAAGGGAAGCAAGCTTCTTAGTGTTTGTTTTGTTTTGTTGTGTTTTCTCTCATGCTGTCTGTTGCTTTTGGACTTCATTATAGGACTCTACTGCCTGTGGATGGTAGTATTGTTCCCATTTCTTTCCTATTAATAAATGTTAAATGTTTCATAAACCTGGGAGTAGCAAAAATGATATGAACAATTGTCCAATTAATTTTTTAGAGATAAAAATGCTAGTTAATAATGCTCAGGGCTTTTAAGGGTGCAATAAAAGATTTTCCCACTGTTACTGGTGAGATGGCCCCTGGGTATTATTCCAAAGAAATAGTGAGTGAGTGACTGTTTGTATCTGCAAATTTCCTACAAATCAGTATCTCAGGTAGGCTAGGCATTTGGAAGTTTCTCATTTAGTTTTAGGAAGTGTCCATACTTTTAAAAATGTGTTCAAAGTTTTCTGTGTTTTACAGACAATGTGTAGAAGTAATGAATTCCACCATGTTTGTACAGTACCTAGATTTAATTTTGAACTCAGATGAACCTTTGATTTTCCTAGAAAGCGTTTTATACCTTTATTTTTCAGCATTTCCATTGTGTGACGTTTTGCACTGCTGGCTTTATGTAAGGCATGGTTCAGAAGATCACACTTCTCTTTTGAGAATTAACGATGGGTGGTATATTTTTAAAGATTTTGTTTTTGAGTAATTTACGCAGCATGGGGCTCAGACTCACAACTCTGAAATCAAGAGTCGCATGTTCTACCGAGTGAGCCAGGCAGGAACCCCAAGATATATGGTGTTTTTAAAAAATAGTTTTGAAAATTACCTGTAAATAATAATGTTTGGCAAATTTAAAAAAATGAATCGGTATATGCATGTGTGTGTATGCTCATGGGCATATAAGAAAGGAAGAGAATTCTTGGCTATTTTAGCTTAGTATCCTAAGCAGAGAGGTTGGTTGGGTGGGTTTTTTGGGGGAGGAAGGGGGGTTTGTGGATTTGCTGCTGTTGTTGTTGTTTTGTTTTGCTGTTGTGTTTTGTTTTTTTGACGTCGCCCAGCAGATTGGGAAACATTAATTTCAAAGAGCTTGGCCAGTCAGGACATTTCTAAGCTGGCGAGATTGAGGGACACAAGCCAGGTGGAAGTTGGAGGGCTCCGTGAAGTTGGAGGGATCCGTGTACGGTTGGTCCCGAGCATTGGGGGGTCAGGGACTGCACGACACCAGCCTGCTCTCCTCACCTCAACGGAGCTGGGTGTCCAGTGCTGTTCTCATGAGACCATTACAAAATGAATGGGCAGGTTGCCCCTGCCCCTTAGCATTTGACTGCGGACAGCCTGGTGGCGTGTGCAATCCCGAGATAACACAGCTTTGTTTGTTCCTTTGTATCCACTGCTACACTTGTTCATCTATGTCCCCAACCTGTCCCAACCAGCCAGGGGATAGGCACTTGCCCTTATTTTGATCAAAAGTGGGAGAGCTTTATGAATGGCTCTCACATTCATTTATTGTGCTCAGATACCTTTTCTGGACGCTGTTACTTTGTAACCTTCTGCCTTGAAAGGCTTTGTGCTGAAAAACCTCAGAGTAATACACAATTACTTTTCCTAGGGCAAACTAATTTTAGTAGCAATGCAGGGTTTTATCGTTATGCCTTGTTTTTTTTCCCCCCCAATACCTCTCCCAGACTAAACCCTGAATTGAGTGTTGTTGTTATTCCATCTTTATCGGGAGTTAGGCCTTTGCCTGCCCTTTCTTTGTTTGACCTTACCATTAAGGGTGCTCCAATGAAGTGACCTCTTGTGGGGCTTCCAATTCCAGAACCACACGTGAATGGCTCACTAGACACAACTTAGCTCATACATAAACTCTTTTGTTTTTTAAATAAGTGGACTCACACAGCTTACAATCTAGTGGGTAAGGACAATTTTTATTTCTCTTCCAGTTAAGTAATTCCTGATGCTTGGTCACACCTCTTTTAGGGCTTCAAAGTCACACTACAGTCCCTGCTGTGGGATTCTGTTCTGTCTGCTCCCTGTCACGACCTTGGGAACCCCAGGATTGTGGTGGCAAGTAGAGCTTTGCATACAGGACCTGTGCACACCATAGCAATGGTGGGAGATGAAAATCAACAGAACAGTCCCAAAACTTCACCAAAAAAACCTCAGGGAATCTGGGACAGAAATCTAAAACTAGAGACCCCTCAGAGTCTAGCTGGTAATAAGAGAATAAATATATTATCTGTTTAAATGAAAGCTAGAAGCATTTTTTTAAATAATATTAGCAAATGTTTTTAAAGTTGATTTATTTTGAGAGAGAGAGAACAGGGAAGAGGCAGAGAGAGAGGGAGAGAGAGAATCCCAAACACCGTCAGTGCGCAGAGCCCAATGTGGGGCTTGAACTCATGAACTATGAGATCATGACCTGAGCTGAAATCAACAGTTGGACATCTAACCGACTGAGCCACCCAGGTACCCCAGTATTACCACATTTTTAAGATCTTCTTACGTTCTCAATGCTTCGCCTCGTGTGGAGCTGAGATCTTCCCTGGTGTAATTGAAATAGGGACTGGAGGAATCACAGGATGAAGGTCACATGGAAGAGAAATGGCAGGTGTGACTCGAATAGACCTTAAAGTTCAACTTCTTGTTCATTGTATTTCTTCTTCGGCAAACACACGTTGCATTTTAAAATATAACAAAACATGATATTTCATGATATTTTATCTTAAGTACATTTACACTTATTTCCACCCCAGGGTATTTTCTTAATAGGTAAGAAAGGTTTGGTTTCTGCAACTGTAGGTAAAGTCTTGAGATGTAAAACTTTTACAGAAGTTATCTATAAATAGCGCTAATTTTTGACACACACATAAACACACAGAGACATATTCAAGTAAGGCTCATTCTGGATGTAACTTCAAACCCATATCCAACTGAAAATAGAGTTGCGCTTTATAAACTAACTGATAAAGAACAAGATTCTACTTAGATATGGCCAAGCTAAACACGGTGTTCTGTTGCTGAATCTTGGCATGTTGACCCTGGTACAGTCTGTTTCTGTGTTTTACTTTTATACACCAAAGCTCATTACATAAATCTCTCTCTTGAAGATTGTCTATATGATGTGGACTCACAGTAAATGTGTCATTACAATAAATTCAGTAGAACTATTGTGTCAGTCACAATTGTGACTCAATATTTGAGATTCCAGAAGCTTTCCTAAGCTGCAAAAGCTTTAAGACATCTATGCATGAGGAGAGATGATGTTTACTTTTGTAAGTTACAAATCTCTTCTAAAGAACATTGAGGCTTTCTGATTAAGTGTGCGATCTAAGAAAAAAAAATAGTTTATTCTACAGTATTTTTCAGTAGTGATGCGCTTCTGAAACCTACTTCAGAATTCTGATACCATCTAAGCAAAAGGTTGCCCAAATGTGCCCCGGTCATCACAGAACAGAAAACCGAAATGAGATAACTTAGGGACCTGGAAGCAAAGAATGTTTCGTACAAAATCAAAGTGTAACCCTGACTCTAATGAACATAGGGACCCCCCCCAAATAGTTGTATAAATTGAGCTTCATTGACTATCCAATTTCTTAAATAGTCACAGCAGTATCTTCTCCTGGCAAACTTCGTGTGAAAATTGACAGGTTCACGTAGATGAACGGCGCTTCCGGAAAAGGCACATTCGCCAGGGTAAATTAGCAACTCCACTCAGGGGTGCTAGTCAGTACAAGTACAGTTTTGAAACATGCTCCCTGGGTGTCCCTTGCCCTGGAAATCCTGGGTGTTCCTAGGTGGCCTGGTCAAGATGGTGGCTGTCTTCTGAGACCTAAATCTGAATGGCTCTGCTGATGTTAATGATAATAATAATAATAATGATAGTAATAATAGTGCTTCATAGCTTTTCTAGTTCGTCACTCATGGGAAAGCGTAAAGAGTATTGGGGAAAGAGAACTAATACTAGCATCTGAGGTACTTCTGAGGACGCTGGCCAATGGGAGTCTACAGTCGGCTTCAGAGTTTGCACCAGGAGCAGCAAGTGGACACTGAACACCCAGAAGTCTGTAAGGGCAGCAAAATGGAGAATTCGAAACAGGGTCCAAATAAGGGTGAGAAAGGGCTTGTTGGACAAATTATAATTGTTTGTTAGTTTTTCTTAGAATAATGGAGAAGGCAATCAACATACTACAAAACATTGATCTTGGAAGACCACACTAGTTGTCAAAACTCCTGCAAATTTGGGTTTCGTGGGTTTATTATGATCTTTTGTGGTCATTTCAGTGTCACTGTGCTTGAGTCTTTGTACTGAATGATGTAGACTGCGTGTGTCTGAGACAGAGTGGGGTTGTCAGTATGGAGGATGTTCTGTAGGGAGCAGAAGTCAGCCCTTGTACCTTTCATTGGGGCATGCCATCAACCTATTAGATTTTAGGAAATAATGAGATATAGGTGATATAAGGAAGTTTAAGAGACTTCACTGCAGGGCTAGGAGCCCAGTGGGTTTAGAAATGAGTGTAAAGTATAGAAGGTAGTTCTTAAAAAAAAAAATTTTTTTAATGCCGAGTCGTCAGCACAGAGCCTGACACAGAGACAAATCTCACAAATTACAGATATCATGACCTGAGCCAAAGTCAGACTCCTTTTTTTTTTTAATATTTATTTATTTTTGAAGGAGAGAGAGAGACAGAGCATGAGTGGGACAGGGGCAGAGAGAGCGAGAGAGGGAGACACAGAATCCGAAGCCGGTTCGAGGCTCTGAGCTGTCAACACAGAGCTCGATGCGGGCCTCGAACTCACAGACCGTGAGATCATGACCTGAACCAAAGTCAGAGCTTAACAGACTGAGCCACCCAGGTGCCCCTCGAAGGTAGTTCTTGATAGTCACAAAGAAAAGAAAGAGGACAGAAGATCAGAAAATTCAGCCAGGAAGCTGAACTGCTGATCTTGCATGATGTATCTATCCTGTTTAAGAGAAATACTAACATCCAGGGCATGGCTAACTCTATGCGCCAGCGTTGAGTTGTTCCAATATGGAGGGTGGAAAATATAAGGTGTATTTATCATCAAAGTGATGTTTAGCTCCATCGCTCAGAATATTCCTATCTCCTCATCAATAGCAGTATTTATTGACTGGATTATTTTTTGTCAGAGAACTGGTCTCAGTATTCTGTTGTTTTTCAGCCAATTAACGAATGTATCCTTTACAACAGTACTAACACAGTGCACTAATTACAGCCCCCAGAATTGTACCTAATTAAATAATCCCCTAATCCTTGCCTGGCAACCTGTGATACTAGCTCAGATCTTTGTGGTTCAACTCCATAAACAGCCCAGCCTCCCCTGGGTGGTCGAATTTGCATTTACTGTTCATTTGTAAGGCAGAATTTACTCTGGACGGTGTTTTTCTTTGATAGTCTTTTGGCTGCTTAGTGCTCCTAGTGTCGACAGTTGAATTCATAAACTGGCAGATGGAGGCCAAAAATGGGAAAATAAGCAAAGTAAACTCTCCTGGTAGTGGTTCTTAACTAGCGGAGGGCTCCACAAAGTTTTCCAAAGGCATCAATTACTATTTTAAGCATGTGTCATCAATGGCTGATGAATAGATCCGCAAAAATTGCGGAAATTGGAAATTGGAACAAAAATGCGAAAGAACGTTTATAGTTGGAAAAGTTTAAATCAGAGCTGTTGGCTCCTGGCCAAGTTAAGCAAAAGTAAGACAAAACAGAAAAGCAAACAAAAACACAACTGTTACCTCAATTGGAGTGAGTTGCATGACTTTCTGTGCCATTCTTTTATTTTTTAAAGTTTATTTATTTTAAAGTTTATTTATTTATTTATTTTGAGAGAGAGAGAGCAGAGGAGGCATAGAGAGAGGGAGAAAGAGAAAGTCCCAGTGAGCTCTGCACTGTCAGCACAGAGACCAACCTGGGGCTCGAACTCATGAACTGGGAGATCATGACCTGGCCGAAGTTGGACACTTAACCGACTGAGCCACCGGGTGCCCCCAAAGAGCGTCCTTTCAAATAAGTGCTTCCTAGAAACTAGGGGAAGGGTTTCCCAGGTGGTTAAAGCTTTTGCTTATGTTTCACAGTTGCAACTAATAATTTTCAACCAAACAAAATTCTTCTTCAGATCTTGCGGTGACCAGTTGGTTTCGAAAACTGTTTGTGTGGTTCAGAATTCCTACGCTTCTCATTAGTTGAACTCTTGCCTCCTGTTGCTGTGTGCAGATGAAGGATCTTAAAATCCATGATCACAAATAAATGTTTAACAGAAATTGAGGTTAAGAAATCAAAATTAAGAAATTAAGGAAACCACAGATGTATCATTTTCCTTAGCGTAAAAATTCTATTCGAATTTCCCCGTACACCTGGAAAGTGACAGCCTGTGTATCGATTGCCAAAGAGCATCTAGTTGTACGTTTTCTCCAGTTCTTTCAGCTAGCAGGGGTTGAGTATCAAGTTGTCTCGGATTGTATTTCACCTGAAAGACAAAGTACGTGTGAGTTCTTGATGAACGCATGGCTAGAGACATTCTTTTTTTCTTTTTGTGTTCTTGAGGTTAACGAATTTTTCAGGTTGAGAGATTATGAACTGTCTTGGAAACAGATGTGTCTGGGGCCCGCACCAGTTGTATGTCTTTACCTGTTGGGGTAATCTGAGCAGAAATGGGGAATGTGGCTGGGACCCTGTGAGGTGGCCCTAACCGCCGGCTCTCACTATTTGCTTTTGCTCTGATTAGAGAAGAAGACAAAGAAAACTAGAAGCAGGGAACTTTTTTAAAGTTAATTAAACCTACGACAGGTTTTATTTATTTATTTTTTTTTAGTTTAGAAAGGGACCAGAAGTGGCAGAGACTTAAACTTTCTCCCACGGCCAGCAGGCAGGGGAAGAGAAAATCAGAATCCTTTTTTTAAACTTAGAACCTGTGTAGTTTCTTTCCTGGTGAAATCTGTGTGCTGGTTGCCTTTTGTCCCAGGCAGTAGGTATGCGTGTTGTTATTATGCATAAATCCTTGAGCTACGGTTTCGTCGAGTCTGAGGTTTTCAAAAATATATTGACAAATAAAGATAAAACCATCAATTTTAATAAACCCACTGATCTTTAACATTTTCATTTGATTGTACAAAGTATTACTACGTGATGGTTTTATGTGTTTAATTTACTGCGAGATAACACAGCTTATTTTATTTCATTTAATAGTGAATTACAAAAGCCTGAGGTCACTGGTCTCACTTACAAAGATATTTTAAAGTGAATTTACAGTATTCTTCTACCCCCATATGTGACTTGCAGTTTTTGGTGTTCAGAGAGGATGAAAGTCATTTATGGAATAGTCCTGTATTTGAGGAATAATCCGACGATTGCATAATTTGTCATGAGTCATGTATCCTAATATGGTATTTAAGCGAATATCTCATACTGAAGTCTTCGGCAGTTTACTAAAGAGAGCTGATTTTGTAGTGCCACGAATACAAAATTGCTGTCAGTTTTTCTGAATAAATAATTGTGAGAACATCAAATCTGGAAAAAACTTGCCGACGAACTACAGTTATGTAAGCACAAATGGAGTTGGAATTGCACAGATAGTATCAACGTGTCTGTGAAGAAAAACCGCTGTTAGGATAAGATTTTTCCGGCTGTTTAAGGTGACTGTCACGTTGAAAGCTGTCTATAATAAATCCAGAGTGTTTTGTTAGAAAGCACTTACTTTAATGAAGAAGCTGAAGAAATGCTTAGGAAGTGAAAAATGTGAAGAAAAATGTTTTTCTTTGTGTGAGTATTAGTCATTGTAATATTTTGACTCATCAGAGGCTAGACAGACGCAAAATTGGTTGAGTGAAAGAAGCTTCAATCATCACAGAGAATTTGAGAGGGTAAAAGAAGATTCAATGAAACCTTCGTGGAGGTCTTCCTGTCTTCCTAATTATATCACTTGAGCTCTCTTGTGGGACATATGTGTTCCATATTTTACAGTTTTCCAAATCCTCCTCCATTTATTGTGTTATGTAATGCCTGCCAAAAAACAGCTTTGCGAGGCATTTGCTTTTAATAATTGCAATCGCGACCTTGAATACTAAGGGCCAGGTATCACACGAGACATGTCATATGATTTCTCCAGTTCCTAGGAGAATCCTTCAGCTGGTGATCAGGATTCTTGCTTTACTGATAAATAAAATTTCCTTAAGCTGGTTGTGGGTCATCCTCAAGCATCGCACACTTTGTATGTACCAATGAAAATATGAAAGCCTGTTATATTCTTACTCCACTTGGTTTCTCTATATGTATATCAAATCGTTGTCTCTTTTACAAAAAGAAGAAAAGGAGATATAAAAGAGTGAAATGGCTCTCTCCCTCCCTCTCTCCCCCTCCCTCCCTCCCTCTCTCCCCCTCTCCCTCTCTCCCCCTCCCTCCCTCCCTCCTTCTCCCTCCCTCCCTCTCTCTCCCTCCCTCCCTCTCTCTCCCTCCCTCCCTCCCTCTCTCTCTCTCCCTCCCTCCCTTTCTCTCTCTCCCTCCCTCCCTCTCTCTCTACTGGGTACAATGGGTCCTGCAAAGATAAACAAGGAATTTTACAATATAATAGGAGAGACAGGCATTTCATACACAACTGAAATAAAAAAATATTTTAGATACATCGAGGAGTATAAACATTACTAAGGATTTATAAAAGATAAAGCACTTAATTTGTGCTGGGAAGAATAAGAAAGAAAGACTTCATTAGAGGCCCCGCTGTAGGAGCCGGGACGTGAAAGGTGGGTAGGAAAAGAACTTCGTCAAGGAGAGAGGTCAGGGATGGGAAAGGAAGAACGGAAGACCAGAAAAGGAGGTTGGAATAGATCATGGAAGATGTGGAGTGTTGTCCATTTAGTTGATATCAGAGAACTTGAGGGAAAAAGTCAACTGGATGATGCAATTAGAATTATAACTCTGACAGAAAAAAACATACGGCATGTCTTGGAGAAAAACACAGATCAAGGAGGGCAGAGAATTGCCTATTTCCCAGTGGCCTCCAGGAGCGTTGCGAGCTGAGAGAGAGAGTGGAAAGGAAGAAGCTCGCCAAGATGGAAGTATTGGATTTGATGGATATTTGTTTGATGATTATTTACTCATAGGGACAGGTGGAAAGAGAAAGGACGAGAGCGGTACTGAGGTCTCTGGCATTAGTGAGAAGGGAGGACGGAAGCTGCAGAAGGTTAAGGGCGATCAGCGACTTCATTTTGTGCAGCAGATGAGCAGAGTTAGCAATGAGGAGATGGTTGACACCAGAGGCAGTATCTTCATGAAAGGAAGTCGGATGGCAGTGTTGAAGAGCATGTGGAAGTTGGGGAAGGTGAACAATGTAGTTATGAAATAATTATTTTTCAGAAATTTGCCTAGCTTGGCTGAGGATACGGAATGAAAACCTGGGTAATGCTAACTGGTCTGACAATGATGATGTTGATGATAATGGCTAAACGTTACAGAGCTCTTCCAGGTACCAGGCGTAGCCTTCAGTGTTTTCCCATTTAATCTCCATAGCAACCTCATGAAGGAGAAGGCCATATTTTCTTTCTACTGATGAAGGAAAGAAGACACTGGAAACTCAGTGGTCTTCCATATGACAGACATGTTTCTAAGACTAAAGCATTTGAGCCTGAAGTGTGAGAAAATGCCTTCACAACAGAAGCTGCAGCACTTTGCACACACCCTTATTTTACAGTTGCCACCATTATCTGCGACATAGAGTAGAGATAGAAGTTTGACAATTATTCTCTAACAGCCCTTCATTAAGCATTGATCTGGCTGTATTTCATGGACGTTAGATGCAAAAACAACCACAACTTCCATGCTGTTCCGCCATCTTGGACCCGCCCTAAGGGCCCTTCATTAGAAAAGCAGGCTCTTGGAGGCAGATTTCCGTTTCTTTATAAGATTGTTATAGAAGTGTGGTTAAGAACAGAAACTTTAATCAATCAGGGAGTTCCTATTTATACAAGTGATTGCAACACTGCTTAAGAAGTCAAATTACATTGGCCTGTATTATTACCATCCTCATCCATCCATCTGTTCATCCATCTATAAAGCCAGTAAATATGGAGAATTATTTGCTAGGCATTGGGGAACTCAGAGATGAAACACAGGGTCTGCCGTTAAGAAACGGTCCAGTGTGGGAAGGAATGCAGAACAGCCAATGATAGGGTACTGATCCATTAAAAAATTTTTTGAGTTAATTATCAAACATCTTAAATGGTATACACTCTTTAAACCTCGAAGACAGAAAAAATGACAAAGGCAAATAGAATTGAAAGTGTTCGTATTTATAACCTTAATGCCAAAAAACAAATCACATTTGGAGCTGATTAAACTGTGAATGTAACTTGAAGCAAAATAAGGGGAAACTATCTTTAGTATGTAGTATCAATTAAACTGTTAGGAAATTAGTAAACACCTCACAGATTAGTGATCAACGTGTATAGCCAACCATTTTCTAAAGAGTAATCAACACATCTACACAATCTACACAAGAACAAAAACCCTACATCTTAAACAGCAATCAGGGAAATATAAATTGAAGCCATTATGACCTAACTTTTCCTCTGCAGACTAGACACAAACTTTTAAGACATTTTCAGTGGCTGTCAGCGTGCAGGAAAAAGAGCTCACTCATGCATTACCAACAGGAGTTTAAATGGTACAATCCCTTGAAAAAACAACCTAGCAATGTGTAAATCTGAATGGGCCATTCCAGTGAAATACAGTGAAGTATGACGAGAACAACGCGCATCTTCATTTCAGCGTACTTAGAGTAGGAGAAAACGGGAGTCACCAAATGTTCATCTAGACAGGGGGAGTGACTAGGTAACAGTGGTGCTAAGGGACCTTTTAGGAGGATGTTAGTAATATTGTTTAACACTACAGAAATTGCCCATATAACAATAATGAACAAATAAGGCAAAAACAGATCACACAAATTATGTATGTAAAAATATGGGCATTAAAAACAGTATATATTTTTGTGGCTGTATTTGGTCTTGGGGCATAGGTGTATAAGTAACTTTTTTTCAGATTTTCCACATTTTACAATTTATGTTTAATTAGAATCTAGTTCATGAGTATGTATGTATGCAATCATTTTCATCACCACATTAACATTAATCAGTATTTTAAAATATTCCCTAAATGATTTCCATTTGATTTTTTAGGATAACTTGTAAGTTAGTTAAGATTGGCAATATATTTTTAGAGATTAAACAAGGTGATTTCATGACTGCCCAATATTGAAACTATTACTTTGAAAAGAGTCTTAAGAATCTTTATACAAGAAAAAAAGATGTAGAAGGAAAAGATTAAAAGTAGATTTCTAAGTTAGTTTCTAGATATATTTGCTTAGAATATTCTAAGAATATGGGGACGGAGAGAGGGAAGGTCAGAGGGAACGTTCTGGAGGGAAAAAAATTGCATACATTTTTTTTCTTCGAAAGCAACTAAGTGCCAGGAAAACAAAACAAAACAAAATTTACAAATGCTTCATATTAGAGCAGGAACTTTGGATCCAAGTAGAAGAGCCTTTAAATTGGAATCCATTTATTGAGAAGACATTATCGGAGTTGACAGTGTGAATTAGAGTGTTTCTTGGCATCTGCACTCCTTGTAATATACTCTTGCTTTTCGACTGGGTTTGGTGTGTCATCATTCAATGCTGGATCCGTCGCCACCACACCGTTGGATGTCGGCCCAACCCACCACTTCGTTCTTGAAAAAAAGTGGCAGTTCAGGTCAGATCTGGATTCCAGTCCAGATTTTGCCATCTCACCATTACCAGTCCTGGGCAAATCAGTCAAACTCTCTGATAAGCCCCCATGTCCTTGTTTTTAAACTGAAGAGGGCGCCTTGTAAAGTGATTTGGGGGGATAAAATGGAACATGGAGAAAGGTTTAGCAAAGCATTTACCACGTAATAAATGTTCAAGAAATGTATCTTTCTTAAGGCAGCCAGTGGTTACTCTGCTCTTGGTTCCGAAAGACAGATAGGATGTTCCTCTGTAATTCACTTACTAGATCAGAGTTGTAGGCTGTTGAGTCAAATCGTTCACTCTAATTTAAAAATTAAATTATTCCTAGAGTAATATGGTTAGTAAGTTATTAATATGTTAGGTTGGAGCCTAGCATGTATTTCATTAAAGGATATCTCAAATTTAGTAAATCAAAGGTAATCGATTTTTCAAACGTGAACACTTGATCAAGTCGGTAACAAATATTAAGCCCAATTTTACCTCATACAAGAAAAGGTTACCTAAGTTGTCTAAAAGGAAAATAAATGTTCCTTTATAAACATTCAAAATGTTACACTCACAGATTTCTTTGCCATGAGTAATATGTCACTGTTGTGGCAAGAAAATTTAAAAAGAAGACAGAGGCATTGGTAATACTTAATACTATGAAACCCCCAAATACTGTTATTACAGGCAAATAATTATTTTCTCTCAACCTGCTTACTAATCAGCTAAACCATGAAAGAGACACTAAAGGATAGACTAATTATTAAAAAATAAAAAAAAACAGTCTAGACCAAAATTCTCTATGGATCGATATCCGGAATTGAGGGTCTTTCTGGTCTTAAAATACTCTGGTCTGTGAGTCTTTAATATCACAAATTATAAAGTTGAGGAATATCCAGTCCTTTTCAACTACAGGATGAGCGCCGAGCCTTCTATTTGATTTTTTAACACAACGGCTCTGTTTATTATAACCGTTTGTTACCATAAAAGTATAAACTGAAAGGTAGCAATGATGGGTGAGTGTAATATATTACATTAAATAAACTTGTCCTGTGCGCAGTACATGGGAAGTTCTGTTTACATTACAAGAAGCTGTTTTCTGCTGCATTTACAGTTCTGCTGGGCAAATAAATTAAGAGGGCTCATGACAGCTCAATTTAGTGTGTCTGGTCAAACCCCAAAGACATTATTAGTAGAATTTTAGCATATTTAACTTTATATAGATATTTTATAATGCAATCTCAACCATCTCTTGTTAAGGAAAGGATGTTTTAGCTGATGATTTAGAAAAAGCAAAAAAATAAAATGACTGGACAAAAACCTGAACAATACAGTTCAACAGACAGAATACATGCAGAGGAGGTGAATATGCAAGTCATTATATGAGCTTGAAGGAGACTTAAAAACAGAGAGACGTGAAATATATTAAAGTAATTATCTCATGCTCCTCCTACAGCTTGATCAAGGATTCCATTGTGGTTTAGACCCAGGATAGAAGTGAAGGAGTTGGAGGTGTATGGTGGGGAATTTGCAGATAGCTCCTAGTGCTTTTTTGTAGTAATTTAAAAAAAAATTTAAGCGTTTATTTATTTTTGAGAGAGAGAGAGAGAGAGTTAGAGAGAGAGGGAGGGTCAGAGAGAGAGGAAGACACAGAGTCTGAAGCTGACTCCAGGCTCCGACCTGTCAGCCCAGAGCCCGATGTGGGACTCAAACCCATAAACCGTGAGATCATGACTTGAGCCGAGGTCTGTCGCTTAACTGACTGAGCCACCCAGGTGCCCCTCTTTGTGGTAATTAGAATAGATGCCACCAAGACAAAGAATTTAGTTCATTACAGTATTTACTTAACCAGACTTAATTTTCTCAGCTTTCTGTTATTTAGGATGAATTTTCATTTTCTGGGCGCCTGTGTCTGTCAGCGTGTGTGTGTATGTGTGTGCGCGCGCGCCTGCGTGTGTAAAACTGTAACGTAAAGAGACAGGGCAGGAACATGGAGTGGAAAGATGCATGGGTTTTGAGTAAGAAGACCGAAATTCAAGTCCCTGCTCAGCCATGTGTTAGGTAGGTGACCACTTTCTTTAATTATATCTTTATTTTAATTCAAGTATAGTTAATATACAGTGTTAGTGTTGTATTAGTTTCAGGCGTACAATATAGTGATTCAGAACTTGCATACAGATCATCACAAGGGCCCTCCTTAATTCCTATTTAACCCATTCCTCCCACCCACCTCCCCTTTGGTGTCCACCAGTTTGTTCTCTATAGCTAAGAGTCCGTGTCTTGGTTTGCCTCCCTCTATTACCCTTTGCTTGTTTATTTTGTTTCTTAAATTCCACAGATGAGTGAAACCATGTGGTATTTGTCTTTCTCTGACTTACTTTGCTTAGCATAATACTCTCTATTTCCATCCACATCATTGAAAATGGTAGGATTTCATTCTTTTATATGGCCGAGTAATACTCCATTGTAAATGCATCCCACGTCCTTCAGTAGATGACCACTTAAGCAAAGTAAATTACCGGGGGCTTAGCTGAGGCTCCCAATTCTGTTAACTCAGGGTTAAATGGTAAATATGGGTGCCCCGGGCCTATTAATAATGCAGGAACCTTTGCAAATTATACACTTTATGCCTTTTCAAGCCACTACTCTTTACAATTCCCTCCAACTAATTAGATCCCACTCGTCCAAGCACCTCATGGCTCTGCATTCGCATAAGCCCTTAACTTTGTCAAGGATGCCTTCCTGCTCCCTCCCAGGTAAGTCCTTGTCATCCTTCCAGGCCCGTCTCAGACGCCCCTCCACTCTAAAGCTGTTCTCCGGGGTACTTTTTGCTTTTCTTTTGTTTTAAAAAACATCTTAGACTTCTAAAATTAATTTAAGGGGCACCTGGGTGGCTCAGTCAGTTGAGCGTCTGACTTCAGCTCAGGTCACATTCTCACAGCTCGGGAGTTCAAACCCCGCGTCGGGCCCTGCTCTGAGAGCTCAGAGCCTGGACCCTGCTTCGGATTCTGTGTCTCCTTCTTCTCTGCTCTCTCTGCCTCTTCCCTGCTGGTGCTCTGTCTCTCTGTCTCTCAAAAGTAAATAAACATTGCAATGTTTTTAATGGAAAAATTAATTTAAATACATTGCATAAAAATACAGAAATAAAAAAGGGAAAATAAATATGATCCAGTACTCCATGAAGAGAGATAAATACCACTAGTATTTTAGTATATTTTTACCAACTTTATACAAACCCACTTAAATAAATGAATCATTGGGGTGCCTGGGTGACTCAGTCCATTAAGCATCTGATTTCAGCTCAGGTCATGATCTCATGGTTCGTAGGTTCAAGCCCTGCGTCAGGCTCTGTGCTGACAGCTCAGAGCCTGGAGCCTGCTTTGGATTCAGTATCTCCCTGTCTCTCAAAAATAAACATTAAGAAAATAGTAAAAGTAAATAATAAACAAACAAAAAATAAGTTTAGAAGGCTTATGACAGCTCAATTTAGTTTATCTTGTCAAAGGCCCAAAATATTATTTTAGCAAACTTACCTCGTATTTAACTCTATCACAACAGCAAGAAATCCAGCTTGGGAACTGATGTGCCCATCAGTTTCATCAAAACTGGTGAAAGATCATGTCTTTCAATGTTCTTAGGAAACCTGGTTATCGTTTCTTTCCGATAGTGCCTCGCACAGGTTAGAGTATAATTAATGTCACGGTTCCTCTCTTTGCTGTCCATTGAGGCCGTTGAGAATATTTTGCTTTGATAAGCAAAGTGTTCTTGTGCACATCCAATATTCTTTCTGCAGGACAAATTCCTAGAAAAAGAATTCCTGGGGATGTACATTTTTCATCCTCTGGAAACGCACTGCCAAACGGGCCCCTCGGGAGACTCGCAGCATTTTGCACGCCTGCCAGCGAGCTCTGCTCTGGGGCCTGCGTTCACGGCGCTTCTCCTGTGACAGCGGCCCTCGTCGCATGTCTTTGCACAATTTACTTACTCATCTTGCTCACTCACGAACTACAAACTTCTCGGTGACGGGAGCTGGGTCTTACTCATTATGAATCCCAGGGTCTAGTGCAGAGCCTAACCGAGCACAGAAAAATTCAGTGGGGAGCTACAATTTGCAGAATGAAATAGGCTTTTCTGGTTTTTTGGTTCCACGCTGTCACAGTGTTCTGTGCATTGATTCTAATCGTCAGTGATACTAAAAAATACAGAACGCTGCCATTCCTACCACTTCATTGAACTGCCCTGTCATTTCAATGTGTTAAATTTCGGATGGGCTTTGTTACATCCTGCAACTGGGTGTTTCCCCCGCTACCCAGTGTCAGCTGTGAGAATAAATATGGTCATGAAAAGTGAGTTTGTATCTGATTTCACTCTTTTTTTATTGAAAAATGTTTAATGTTTATTTAGTTTTGAGAGAGAAAGAGAGAGAAACAGACTGAAGGAGAATGTGAGCGAAGGAGGGGCAGAGAGAGAGGGAGGCACAGAATCCAAAGCAGGCTCCAGGCTCTGAGCTGTCCGCACAGAGCCTGACTTGAGGCTCAAACTCACCAGCCACAACAAGATCATGACCTGAGCTGAAGTCAGAGGCTTAACTGACTGAGCCACTCAGGCACCCCTATTTCTCTTTTGGTTATGAGTATTTAGCAGAAAGATTCTATGAAGCTGGGTATAAAAGCATCTTTGGAGGAAAAGTATAGACTTTTCTCGACAATGCAAAGAAGTTCCATGCAGCTGCTGTGACTGTCCCAGGGAACTCAGGCTTATAAATATTCATGTTGGTTATATATTTGGTTTGCATCATGTGGCATTGTAAGATGTAGTCATTTATCTTTGGTTGGATGTCTCTCCTTAAATCTTTTAAGGGTACTTCTCAAGGCAGTATTGAAGTATTACTTACAAAATTAGAATGTTTGTGGATCTGATCCTAAAAATCACATATAGTCGTGAATTGATAGATGAAGTCAGTGTTCAGCTCTCAATGTCAATTTTAAATTTGGGCATTGTATGTATAGGCCCAGGAAGTGCTCACGGAGTCTAAGAAGCACACCACAGCAGGCTGAATCCGACTTTTAGAATTCTGCAGAATTAAATTTGTAAGGTACATGGGACAATACCAACATCGTTGCCAGAAATGAGTATGTGGGCAAGAAAAGACTGATTAAGGCAGGGATGTGGAGGGCTGGCCTCTTACAGTGTCTAGAACCCAGGCTCAGGAGGACATGCCTTGGCTTGAGATCCAGCCCAGTGTGGTCACAGGCAGCTTACTTCCACCTGTGTGCCTTTCTTTCCTCGCTGGCATACGGAGATAAGGAGAGTACCACTTCACAGATCTCTGACAGATTAAACGAATTCACACATGTGGAGCACTTTAAACAGTGCCTGGAACAGTTTTTAAAATCAGATAATCTACTGAAGCAGGATGGTTAACTTCAGGAAGATTTTTTTTTTTTAAGATTTTATTTTTCGTAATCTCTACACCCAACATGGGGCTCGAACTAGCGACCCTGAGATCAAGAGTCATATGCTCTACTGACTGAGCAGCCAGGAACCCCAGGAAGATATTTTTAATAAACTTAACTTGGTAACTAGTAGCAAAGCATCAAGCAAAGAAAAATGAAATGCATTTTACCATGCAGAATATATAAGAGTGTTCAGAATGAACACTAAATACACAAAATATTTTATCTTGTTTTCCTAAATTCTATTGCCAATTAAAGTTGAATGATATATTTTAGAATACTTAATCTATTAGATTTTAGAAATAAAATTATTGATTAACATGTAGTATATTTTGAAATAAGAGAATGTGAAATCTAAACACACTTTTCTGTGGATTTTTTGTTGTTACACACCATTCTTGCCTAAGTACCTTTTCCATAAAATATTATGCCCATCCTTTAAAATAATGGTGTTTATCTATTTCCCATAACTATGCAACACAAAATGCCCACATATTAAAATTCAAATACATTACATTCTACCCTAATTTAGGCCACATGAAGGAAAGAAAATTCACATGTTAAAATAATTGTGAATACATGTGTTTGAATTAGTTTAACGTGGGTTTGGGTTCCATAAATGTAGCAGAAATGACTGGGTCTTTATAGAAGCTAATTACAATTTGTTTCTTTAAAAAGTTTGTATAGTTTACTATTAAATAATTAACAATACTCTCATTACCCATCCATGAATATCTACAGCAATAAGCAACTGATGCCCCTTCCAGGGGGTTGACACCATAGTGAGAAAAAGACCTCAGGAATTCTAGAAATTAATTGCTTCATTAAGTCCAGATTCTAAAGGTGGGCTTATTTTAAGAATCTCTGCCAGAAGCACTGAGCTATTAAATATGTTCCAGTATTTCTAATACTAATTTCCACCGTAGCCAAGGTATTTCACTGAGGAAAGATCCCCGTAATAATGTAGGAGCAGAGTCCAGTACCCGATGCAGCAAACAAAGCAGAAATGGATGTATCAAATGCGTTACCCAAAAGGAGTATAAATTGTGGCAGAACTCTAGATTAATATCTGACAGTTATATTTACAAAGAAAGTGATTCCAATTCCAGAAAGCAGTGGAAGTTAAAAAGATGACACAGACTTCTGTATTTAGGCTTGCTTCTAATTAAATGATGCGGGGTGGCATTGATCAAAGAGACAAAAGGATGAGAAGGTGGCTCAGAAGCCTGAAAACTTCAAGTCCAGTATGGTGTCCTGAAGATAATTTAACCTCTCCATTTTATTTCAGCATTGCTTCTGAGAAACAAGAAAGAGATCATCGAATTTTAACTAGTGATCTTTTATTTCTACCCGACAATGTTTATCAGTATGAAATTATAGCTAATTCAGAATAATGAACGGAGATGGGTTTGTTGCTATCCCAAGTGTTGGTGTAGTGAGAGCTAAGCTAAAATACCTGCTCTGGGGAAGAGGTTGATTTCTGTAACGTGGTTTCATCCAAATGTGTGCAAACATCTGCCATAGCACCAGGTTCTCGTTTGTTATTTATTTATTTTTAATGTTTGTTTATTTTTGAGAGAGAGAGAGCGTGAGTGGAGAGGGAGACACAGAATCTGAAGCAGGCTCCAGGCTCTGAGCTGTCAGCACAGAGCCCAACACGGGGCTTGAACTCATGAGCTGTGAAATCATGACCTGAGCCGAAGTCAGACACTTAACTGACTGAGCCACTCAGGCACCCCCAGAATAGCTGATTCTTTCTAGTAACCCACCATTGCTTGGTTACTGGCTTGGAGCAGCTGGAGTGGGGGTAGGAGCTGGGCCTGGGGGAAGGCCATGTTGCCTGCTGGAAGCACCACAGTCTGCCAGAGTGGACTAGAGGCTGCCAGACCACGACCCTCCAGAAAGCAGGTTTTGCTGCAGGGAGTCCAGAGCAGAATACTGTGGCCATCTTGCTGACCACCATGGAGAAAGTTCAAATTCACCTTTACACACGCACAGCCCCCGCAAGTTTATCTACCTCTGTCTTGTTTTCTATCTAGTTAGAGATGCACAGCTTCACACTGTGGTCTGGTTTCTAAGTTCCAGCCCTCTCGTTGCTGAGGACTGGCAGTGGGTTCAACAGCTTGCTCTCGTTACCAAACAGACACGTTGTCTTGTTGCGTCTTTGGTTTGTGCCATGCTTCGAGAGTTCATACCAGTCCTTGGGGGTCAGAATTCGGCTCTCCACCTGGTTTTCTCTGTATGATCATAAGCAGCTTACTTAACTTCTTTTTTTTTTAAGGTTATTTATTTTAAGAAAGCATGAGTGAGCAGGGAAGGGGCAGAGAGAGAGGGAGAGAGTGAATCCCAAACAGGCTCTGCGCTAACAGCTTGAACCCGACACAAGGCTTGAACCCACGAACCATGAGATCATGACCTGAGTTGAAATCAAGAGTCAGATGCTTAACCAGCTGAGCCACCCAGGTGCCCCTTTCTGTGCCATTCTAAGTGAGGTCGTAGGTACTTGTATCTTCTATCACTATCTATGAAGACATTCAAAAATCTCTTGTCCCTGTAAAAAGTTGGAGGGGTGAGTTGACATTTCCATTGCTTCATTTTTCATTCAGAGCTTCCAATATTTCTTGAGTTATGAGCCAAAATCAAGAGTCAGATGCCTAACCAACTGAGCCACCCAGGCGCCCCACGTACTTAACCTTTTAATCCTTACTTTTCTCAACTGTCAACTGGGAAGAAAAATATAAAGTATTGAAAGTGAGGATTTAAAGAGAGAACACATAGAAACCTCTCAATACGATGCCTGGCCTACCTCAAGTACCTGAAAACATTAGCAGTTTTTATCATGACTGTAATTTTTGAGTATCCTTCTGTTATCCATACACTTCCTACTCTTATCTGGAACTATCTATAGCTTCCATTTGAGCTAATGAGCTTTGTTTAGAAAGCTCCGATTGTATCCTTCAGTTTAATGGAAATATAAAACAAATTATGTTGGGGATCTATAAAATGCCAAATGAGGACCTTGTCTACTGCTGTGGATTTGCAATGTGATATTTTGTCTATTGGCAAGCCAGATCAGAGTTCTGCGATGCGTACTATGATTTCCTATCTGAGGAACAAAAATAAACGTTGAGGGCTGTGAGGCTTACAGATAAAAGGAAGCCCAGTACTTGTCTGGACGGAGGGGAAGACATCTGCCTCACAGAGGTGCTTGGTTTACTGATCAAGAAATGACACAAGTCTTCCTGCTTTTGTAGCTCTGTGAAAAAATTCTCACCATAAAATTATCTACTTGGGCATGCCCTTGACAAATACGAGAAAAGTATAGTTGTTTGAGAAAGAGATTATAAAGAGTGGGTTTGAATACAGCAGCATCTCACGTGGACCCAAACCAAGTGACTGGTGAAACTATTTTCTCACTTGCTCCTGCCACCTACAGAAATTGCTCCTCATTCGATACATTCGTGGGGGTCAATTAAGGTCAGTTATGCTGTCCTTGTGTTTTGTCCACGAAATTATGTATTAGAATGGTGGTTGAATATTAGTGCCTCAGAAATAAACCTGTTCTCAGGAAGCTCGCATTATAGTTGGGAAAAGACAAAAAAAAAAAAAAAGAAAATAATAAACTATATAAGGAAAGAGTAGCGTATATAGCATGTTGGGTAGTGATAAATCGATGGAGAAAAATAAAGCCGAGAAGAAGCCATAAGGGTTTAAGAAGACAAGACCCACCATAGACTGCGACTGTTTTTCCAGGCACACTCAATCCGTTGGACCCAAAGGCCCATATTTTTAATAGATGCCGGGCTGGGTATAGGGATGTTCTGTGTGGATGGGAAGCAAGAAGAGGAAATAGAGTAAAACCTTGGATTGTGAGTAACTTGTTCTGTGAGTGTTCTATAAGATGAGCAAACATTTTTAATAAATTTTAACTTGATCTATGAGTGATATCTTGTGATATAAGTCTTATGTGATGCTGAACATCGCATGATCACAACTGAGCCAATGGTTTTTGAAATTTGCTTTGATAGACAAGTATTTTGGAATACCAGCATGTTTTCTAGAATGAATTATGCTATAAAACCAGGGTTTTACAGTATATCGCTTCTTCCTAAATTGAAGTCACTACTATGTTGGCACTAAACCAATACATTTGAAAGCACAGTATTTAAAATGAAACCGGAGTGAAAATAGGTAAGGTGAAGCAGAATAATTAAAATGATAAGGCATATATATTATGTCTAAATTACATAGGATATCATAAATATACAAGCCTTAAAACCCAAAGGGTTTTATTCTTGAATGTATTTTCAGGACTTTCCCAAGTTTCCAAACCCTTGATTTAGACAATGACTATTTTTAGCCTGCATTGTTTTTGTTTTATTTTACTTTATTTTATTATTTTCTTTTATTTTCTTGTAAGGTCCTCATCACACAGAGTAAGAAATTACTTGGTACTGTTCTGGAAATAAAGACCGCAGACTCAAGCATTTTTAATTGTACAACCTCGAATTAACATAATAATACGTGTCAACTAAACTTCAAAAAATATATAAAATAAAATTAAAATTAAATAAAATAAAAATGAGGTGAGGTGAAGTGAGGTGAGGTGAAATGAAGTGAAAAGTTAAATGAAGAAACCCTGTAGATAATCTTCGTGCAGGAAGGAGAAATGGGAGAAATACCATCAAGGTGTCTGGCTAGTTGGTACTTTGGACATATGGGCCTTGTTTATACCGTTTATGCAGGAATGGTGATTATGTTCAACAGAGCTGTCAAGAATTTCTTTAAAAGAATTATTTTCACTGCAGTTAGATGTCTTACCCCTGTGATTAGATGCTCTTCCTCCTACTAAGTGTCAGGGTTTCGGGATTTCTTGTAACATAGGAGAGCTTTAGAGACAGGGCATTTTGTAATGTTGGCCATTGACCAGAGGTATGGCGATGGTATCTCCAAAGAAGCAGGATGACATTTATCACCTGGAGTCTGGGCTTTTACCCTGTCTGACCCCCAAATGTAAAAGAAAAATCAAGTAGTTTTTTTTTAATGTTTATTTTTGCGAGAGAGAAACAGAGAGAGATAGGACAGAGCTCTGCCTGAACTTGCCATCCTTGGTCAGAGCCATTGAAACCTTTTCATATTAAGGGAGGGATTTCCCACCAAACTCCAAAACTCAAAACTCAAAAGTGATTTGTAACCAGTGAAACTAGAGGTTGATTTCAACTCAAGGTTGTATCTTGTATGGTCTTTTCTCTTCATTACTGCTTTGAGCAATTCTTCTCTGTTTTTATATATTATTTATCCTTTCTTCTTCTGTATTCCTTTACATTTAAAAAGTTCTATGCACTTCCTCCAAAAAGATTTAAGGTGATTTTCAAGAATACTTGAAAAACAACACAAAAAAAAATTAAATGAAGTCGATAAGGGAAGTAATGATAAAAAAAAATTAGAACTGGCAATAAATTAACATCAATTCAAGTATACTTAAAAGTGATGAGAAACAGATAGGATTATAGTGTCTCGTCAGTCGACACAAAAAGGAAAATGTAAAGTAAAATGCAGTGCTCTTTGGGTTAAAGAAGGCTCACAGGAAGTGTGTAGTCCTCCCCATGCAGCAGAGAGGACTTTCATGGTTCCTTATGCAAGAGACATTGTATCACGTAACAAGTAGTATCTGCAATACTGATAGTAAATATAAAAATGAAATTCATTGGGCCGTTTTGTTTTTTTTTTAAGTTTGTTTATTTTGAGAGAGAGAGTGTGTGTGTGTGAGCAAGGGAGGGGCAGAGAGAGGGAGAGAGAGAATCCTAAGCAGGATGCATGCTGTTAATTCAGAGATCACTACCAGGCTTGAACTCATGATCCTTGAGATCATGACCTGAGTCAAAGTGGGACGCCTAACCGACTGAGCCACCCAGGTGCCCCTGATTGGTCTTTTTATTTCTTTAGTGTTTTTAAATGTTTATTTATTTTTGAGAGAGAGAGAGAAGAGACAGAGTGTGAGTGGGGGAAGGGCAGATAGAGAGGGAGACACAGTTTCAAAAGCAGGCTCCGGGCTCCCCGTCGGAGCCTGACATGGGCCTGGAACCCATGAACCGTGAGATCATGACCTGAGCCGAAGTTGGATGCCCAACCGACTGAGCCACCCAGGCGCCCTCAATTGGGCTTTTTAAAACAAATTACACTGTGGGAGGGTTGGCTTCCTTTATCCTGTCATAATTCCTTTACATTTATGCTTCTTTTGTTCTGCATATGTTTAACGCAGAGTCTCGCCAAGCAAACCTTAGGGAATGTGCTGGTCTCCATAAATACAATAAGTATATCATTCTCTTGACAGAATGAACTCTTCAGGTGGTATTTCTGGTTGATTTGCAGTGTGGTTCCATCTAGCACTCGCGAACATTTTTCCCTGGAAGGTAACTGACACGATTTTCTGCCCCTCTTCCCTCCCCCACTCCCCACTGCTGCCAGGACCCCACGTATCCCATCTCCTCCTGTCTCTTCTGGGGACATCTTCGTGGATGACACCTTGACTTCATTTTCTTTGCCATTTTCTTTCCTGCAAGCTCTTTCTCCTCCACATTCTCGATTCTCTCTCATTTTCAAAAGTTGAATAAGTCATAAGAAAAAGGAACCTTCTGTCAAAACCTGCCTTTTGGCCTCTCCACCCTCAGGTAATAACCACTTCTTTTCACGGATGAGTAGAAATTTTAATTGTCAAAATTGTGTTTGATGTAGCCAAGGGTCGAATTTCTGTTTCTTCTATGCATTTAAAGAAGTAAATAACATTTTTTTTGTTTTTTTTTCCCCTGAAATATGAAATGCATGAATTCTAACTTTGCTTAAGTGGAAAATGTAGGAATTTAGGGAAATTTACTAAATTTGAGAACTGAGGGAGCATTCATTTTATTTTGCTTCAACCAGGTTTATGTGAGTAGAAGTGTTAATAGTTTGTTATGTCCCTGGGTAGATAAATAATGCCCATTGAGTAATACAAGAACCTGTTTTTGTTACCCAAAGTTGATCTGTTTCAAAAGTTGTGATTCTGGGGTGCTTGGGTAGCTCAGTCGGTTAAGCATCCAACTTTGGCTCAGGTCATGATCTCACAGTTCGTGAGTTCAAGCCCCTCATCAGGCTCTGTGCTGACAGCTCAGAGCCTGGAGCCTGTTTCAGATTCTGTGTTTCCCTCTCTTCCTGCCCCTTCCCTGCTCATACTCTGTCTCTCTCTCTCTCAAAAATAAATAAACATTAAAAAAATTAAAACCAAAAGTCATGATTCTGAAAGCTCATAGTTGTCAAAAGAAAAATGAAAAACTTTTTCTCAATTTATGTTCTTGTGCCAAATCATAAATGCTTTTGTTTGGTTTTGTTTTTATAATACAGTGCATCCCAGGGATATAAAAAACAGCCTTTCATTTTGTACGTTCACACTTTTACAGCTGCTTACAGGATATGTGTAAAAATAACTTGACTACAAGTTCACTTTTCTGGCAGATTAAGATAGCAAAATAGATGATTGATTCTCAACTACTCAGACATGCTCTAATTAGAGATAATTTTTAAATGTGTAAAATACTTTTAAATTAACTAACATACAGTGCGTTCGACACCAAAAACGATTTCGCAAGCTTTTGAATTTATATTTCAAGTTTAGTTGACAGCTATCTCTGCAGCTTTCTTCCTTGATAGTTCTATTTTACTAGTGTAGTGTTTTGATATTCCAGGAGATGAACGAAACTTACTCTTTTCAGACATTTTATGGAATCAGTCATAGACAGTGGTACGTTTCTTCTACTTCGGGTTGACAAAATTAATTTTCTGATCGCCAGTCAGCAAATACATAATGAGAGGAATAGATAAAACATATGAGTCATGATTCTTAGAAAAAGTTCACTTTTATGCAGCCAAAATACATAACTCCCATTTTATATTATTCGGGACTACGTATAATGACTTCATTACCTGAACAACATAGATGCCGGAGTGGAGAGTATTCACAGTCGCCCTGTCCCGACTGTACTGATGAGATGAAATGATTTAAGCCGTGGTGCAGAGTCTGGCCTATAATAGAAGGTACCAATCAATTAGGAAGCAAACAAAGAGACAGATAAGTAACAGCCTATTGTGTTCGTGTTGCAATTTTGCGAGATGTTATTTTCCAACCAAAGTCAGAACTCGCTGCGTACAATCTAGTTTTCATACATTTTGGGGTATGCCCTGAAAGGCTTTCGTGACCACATCCATTTGGATTCTTCTTTTTCCTCCTTGTCTGTTCCTTTGCTCTTTTCCCGGACCTCTGCTTCTGCGCTCTGTGTGTGAGCGCCCGAGCGGAGCCTTCCAAATCCGTTACCATCGTGTTCATCGGTCTTAAGTATTACTCCCACGATGACTCTTCTCTGCAAATGTAAGTTTCGCTCTCACCTCTCTGCTCTTATAGCTAAAATCTAAAAACCCGTGTGTCTTACTTCCCCCTCTCATTGGCATGCATTCTTTCTCTCTCCGTCTGACTTGTCTTCCTCTTGTGCTGGCCTTTACTTCCCAATCCCGTGAATACATTCCTGCCCTGTTTCCCCGGGGGGTGGGGGATGGGGGGTTGGTCTTTCTCCCTCTGCCTGGAACATGCTCTCTTTTCATCCCCAAAGCTGTGCGACGCTTTGCTCTTCCGCAGTATCCGCGTACTTGCAGTTGGGGTTTGTTTCTGGGTGTGATGATTAAAGATGACCACAAATTATGGCACGTTCTTCCCGCTGAGATGTGATGACCGTGTCCCCTTCCCCTGAACATGGGCAGGTGCTGGACTGTTCTAACACAGAGTCAGGAGGGACGCTCTGCTGATTTCCGGTCCTGAGGCTTAAGAGATTGGCAGCTTACACTTCTTTTCTCCCAGAGCACTCACTGTCCGCTCTCCAAGCCTCCATTTAAAAAGTCTGACTACTCTGGGTGGTCCTGTTTCCTTTTACTAAAGAAATGACTGTAGGGGCACCTGGGTGGCTCAGCCGGTTAAGCATCCGGCTCTTGATTTTGGCTCAAGTCATGATCTCGAAGTTTCTGAGTTTGAGCCCCTCATCGGGCTCTGTACTGACAGTGTGGAGTCGGCTTGGGATTCTCTCTCTCTCTCTCTGCCCTTCCGCTGTGTTCTCTCTCTCTCTCTCTCTCTCAAATAAATAAGTAAACTTAAAAAAAAAAAGAAAAGAAATGACTATAACTGGTTCCTGACTCTAACTTATGTTTATATTTGAGACTTTCCCTAAAACAGTGGTCTCCAAAGTACAGCGTAAAAGACAATCTAGCTGGCCATAGCAAGTAAATCTTATTTACATTACTATGTATTTTTATTGCATATTTTTAAATTTCCCTTTGGTGCATCATTTCTATTTTATTAACATATAACATGTAATACGTGGTTGTGATTTACGTATAAATATACCCCTATTTTGAGGTATATGCATAAATATTTTTTAATAGAAAAGTTGAATTGTTAACAACTTCAAAGTCTAGGAATCTATAAAAATAAAAATCATCTTTGGGAAACCTGGGTGGCTCAGTCGGTTAAGCTTCTGACTTCGGCTCAGGTCATGATCTTGCAGCTGGTGAGTTTGAGCCCCATGTCAGGCTCTGGGCTGACAGCTCAGAGTCTGAAGCTGCTTTCGATTCTGTATCTCCCTCTCTGTCTGCCCCTTCCCTGCTCGTGCTCTGTCTATTTCCATCTCTCAAAAATAAATACATGTTAAAAAAATTTTTTAATCATCTTTAACCTATCTGTGTATGTGCATACTAGCGTTTCCTAGAAGAAGAGCAATAATTACCTTCTGATGTAGCGTCGCAAGTTCCTGAAATGGAGAACACACAAATAAAAGGCAGTGAGCCAAAGCCTCTCCTTGCAGAATTCCAAAGTTATGCCTCTAATTTGATTTATTCTCCCAGAATCCAATTCAGTTTCTTTTTAGGTGCCTACAAAATTTTTCTCCACAAATGTTTCATAATATCAAAACCTATAAACGGAGAGGTGGTGTTTTCCGAGTTTTTTTTATTTATACAGTGACCGCTCCTTCCTGAACACCCATGATAAGCCAGTGCGGCCCTGTGTTGTGTGGTGACCTTCCAGAAATGGGGAAGGAAGGGGTGGCCCTGTCTCTCAGTTCACAGTGAGTTAGTGAAAGCTTTGCTGTGGGCTCTCTGGAGATAAGTGACAAAACGAAAAGAACCTTCCAGGCTTATTGGATGCCATCAAGAAAAGCAAAAACCCGGGCATGACCTAAGACATCTGTAGGCCAGGGAATTGTTCGTTCTGGCTACAGGGTAGGATAAGGTATAGCATCAGGTCTCGAATGACAGTGAGGAGTTTAAATATTTCTCCACGGCCAAGGAAAGTAGGTTTTGACACAGGCAAGCAGATGGCTGAGCAGGATGGCATGGACGGTGCTGCTCTCGTCGGCTTCCTTCGTGGCCTTCTTGCCCGTGTTTGCCATTTGTATGCAGCACTATGCTTGCCTTCACTTCCAGGGCTCAGCTGGGGGGTGGGTAAGGTCAATAGTCACTCTCTGTGTCCTCGGCGAGGAGCAGCTGACTTAGACTCAGGTAACACTCTGTCCTCTTGTGTAATTGCAAACCTTCCCATCTGGGTGCTGAGACATGTTTCTGAGAAGAAGGAGTCTTAACTTTCAGCCCCTGTTTTGTATTATAGAGTCGTTATTATTTTAAATTCTAAGTTGCAGTTCTACCCCCGATCGTTTGGGTTCATGTGCATCAAATACGGACGCGAGGATGATATCATCTGTTCTAATAAACAATTTGAGAAACCAGACGCAGGTGGCTTCTGTCAGCTTCTCATGGTCACTAACCAGTGTAGAAAAAGGCCTGCGACTTGTGTTCAGATGTTTGGGTCTTTTTCTGTGCCTCCCCTAGTTTCTCTAAAAGGTATTTACAAATCCTTGGAGAAAGAGTAATGCAGTTTTTAAGGTAATAAACAAGTGTTCTATTGTTGCCCTCTTTAAATAAGTAATTAAGTATACTGAATCTTTTCCTCTGGTCATTTCATTTTGTTGTTTTCTTCAACACGGTACCCGTAGCAATTAAGAAAGTGACCCTGTCACGTTGAACACTACGTCCCTCGGGACTTTAAACACAGACTGCATGCTTTAAAGCGAGTGCTTATTTTTCTTTTGTTTTTAGAAAAAATTCTCTGTGATGAACAGGTTCCAATGATGGGTGAATGAGTTTAAATGCCTTTAGATCTTAAGCAAGAAAACCCAGACATTAAGAAAAAAAATATCTGGGGTAGATTCTTGCTGAGGCATTGGATATATTCTCTAAGTTTTACCTGTTGGCTTCATTTTAAAGTATGCAGCTATCGTGCTAATATTGAATAGCACGTGCCACTTTTGCTGAGATAGCTTATTGCTTGGGTTAAAGGGAATTATGATTAATGTCATACCCTTGCTTAGCGGGTTGGATCACTTTTGTTTTCTGTATTTCCCAGAACGGCATCCTTAAAATAGAGCTCATCATTTTCTCCACCAATGTTTCCTACCCCCTCCCAACTTTATTCCAAGAAGAAAAGATGACAAAATGTGATCATTTGTCTCCTCGGAGTCTGAGGGTGTTAAAGAGCTCTGAGTGGTAAAACAGATGGAATTGTGCTCAAAAGCACATGGCCCCTTATAATTTTTTCTTTAAAAAGATCCAAAACTTCGGCTTAGTAATGGAATATACTTTGCTATTCTTGAGTAACACATAAAGAAATCTTTGCTTCTCCCTGTTCTGACTCACTGCTCTTTTCCCAGAGTGCAAAATGTCCATTTTGGAGCGGTCATTGAGAAATGCTGATTTAATAGACTTTTGGAAAAGGTGACCATGGTGGGTAACGCTATGGATAAGGGAAATAAAGCATATCAAGTTATAAGACGGTTACTAAATTTTCTTCTGACTTTGGTGACAAAGAGAAGGCTTCGGATGCTTTTACCACGGCAGTATATATTTTTTTTACCATTACATAAACGTTAAATATATTTTTTTCTATAAATAGTGACTCAGTATGAACTTATTTTAAAGTACAGTTTTTCGTTTTTGAAAATTAAATTCATCTAAGTTCATGTCTGGTAGGATGGTTTTGGCAAACGTGAAAGTGATGGGTGCCAGTTCTATACGATTGAAATTTCCTGTTTTAGGAGGAATTTCTGTCAGCTCCTAGAAACCGAACTATAGTCTTTACATTCAGATCTTTAAATTCTTTGCTTTGGGTGGTACACTCAAGTATTCGGAACAATGCCATTTTCCTAGTTAGCATTTGACCTATTGAAATTAGAAACAGAAGAATTGGACATCATTCCTATGACTTTATCTTAGAATTTAGTTCCAGATATGCTTTAAGTGATTAGCGTGTAATGACAGTATATTCTCATGTCCAAAATACATTGAGGCCTTCAGATACGGATCTCAAACAAGGAATCCCAGATATCTACTGCGTGGCTCTCTTAGCCATATTAAGAAAGACCTGGCCAGAAGACAAAATGAAGCAGGAGGCACCTGTATACAAGTCCAGTAAATTCATTAATAGATCATTATTAATAAGTGATGTCATCTAACTACCATATTCCTACAGCAGCAAAAATTACTCTGGGGTTATAAAAGCCAAGATGAGTGAGGGGAGACCAGAGGTTGTTAATTCCTATGAAAGTCAGGCGTAATGAGAAATAGAAATGAGACTCCGAGTCAAAAGACCTGAGTGCTAGACTGTTCTTCTCATCTATCTTACAGAGAAATCTGGGTAATTTATTCAGCCCGGGTCTCAGGGTCTCCCTCCCTCGAGCTAGCCTATTTTGCAGGATTTCTGTGGAGGGTCAGACAGATACAGTGGGTGTTAAAGTGCTTTGCACTTTCCTGACTGTTTCCAGCAAGAACGGTTGGTAGGTACCTCACATACCTTGTACGTGCACTTAACTCTGCCCATTTATTTGACACGTCTCTCTCTTTGTTAGAGTGTACGCTCTTCAAGGTCTGTACCTGAATCATCTTGGTATCTGTAGTTCCTGACACATCGAACGTTGTTAATAAATTTGTGAGTGAAGGAATGAGTATTATTTGCACAATCATTACTGCAGAAGAAAATCTGCAGCCTGGAAGCTAAGTAAATTTAGTGTATGTTCTGGATACAAACTCTGAACAATTCTTGGATTCCTTCGATGGCCTCCTTCTTTCCAAATGCCCCACCTGTTCCCCAGACTGAGTCCACTCTCCCTAGTCAGGCTCCCTCTTTAGGCTGGAGTCTGAGGTGATACCCAGGGGCCATGTGGCCCTTTCACCACACCCACTGAGCCGTCCCTGCGCCATTCGCCCTGTGGGGGATTGGAGAGTGGTGTCCAGATTCTAACCCATGCTACCCTGATTGCGACCTTATTTGGAAAAAGCATCTTTGTGGATGCGATTTAGTTAAGGATCTTGAGGTGAGATCATCTCTCTGAATTCATGACTGGTGTTCTTCTATGAGCGGGGAGGGACATTTGAGACACATAGACACAAAGAAGACGGGGATATGAAGGTGCAGGCCCGGAATGGAGAAATGCAACTACAAGCCACGGAGGTGCCAGCAGCCACCAGAAGTTCAGGACAAACTCTACCTCAGGAACAACCTGCCAGCAATCCTTGATCTCTGACTTTTGGCCTCCGGAGCTGGGAGAGAATACATTTCTGTTGTTTCAAGACACACAGTTTGTAGTAGTCTGTATGGAAGCCCCAGCAAACTAATAAACACCTGTTTCCATTCTGGCAGAGGAAATGTTACACCGTGGGGCTTGGGTATGGGTCCCAGAGTGGTCCTCAGGGGACCCGAGGAAGCAACTCAGCAGTGTAGACGCGTTACACCCGTGTAGCTTGAACCAGTTGGAAATAGGAAAACTGGTCAGAAAATGCTCCCCTATTTTCATCCTTTCTCAGAATATGCCACGATGTGGTTTCTTATTTTGCACTTTCCAGAAAAGTGCCTACCTGTCACACTCGCCAAGCTACCTACCGTGTCTCTTCCCGGTTTATTGTGGAGGCCAGCACTGTGGTAACATCACATGGCATTGTTTTGTGTTTTCACTTTGCCTCACTTCCTTCTTTTCTCCCCATCACCTCCTTGGAATTGCACCTCACAGAACAAAAGTATCAGTATTTTAATACTTGCTTCAGGCTCAACTTTGTAAAAGACTTAGCTAAGACAGCGTGTGTATTAAGTTGAAGAATTACAAGAAGACTTCCATTTTTAGTGAATTCGCTTCCAGAAAACTTCTTGGTGAAATAGGATAGTTTTTAGCAGAAACAGTCTTAAGAGGCTGAATTCCTGGCCTAGAATCAAATATATCATTTATATAAACAGTAAGATTTTCTATAATTATAATAAAGGCTATATGGTTTTAATCCTTTAGTCATAAGAAAGGGCACCTGGGTCACTTAGTTAGTTAAATGTCTGACTTCGCCTCAGGTCATGATCTCACAGTTCGTGAGTTCTAGCCCCACTTTGGGCTCTGTGCTGACAGCTCAAAGCCTGAAGCCTGCTTCAGATTCTGTCTCTCTCTCTCTCTCTCTGCCTCACCCTTGCTTGCACTCTGTCTCTCTCTGTCTCTCAAAAATGAATAAATGTTTAAAAAAATTTTAAGTAGTCCTAAGAAATGGGCATGAATTCATGACACTGATCACATGAGAGGACTCAAAGACTCATTAATTGTACTTTGAACAATTTCAAAATAACTTCTGCATCTACAAAACTAAATTTTTGTTAATATTTCGTTGTTGCTAGACTTCCTTTTTCTAGCACATAGTGGTGTCAGGAGCTTAGCTGAGGAAGAGAGAAAGCTGGGCTGCCAAGTGTTGGAGGAGCTAGAGTATTTGATAAAAGCAACAAGCCAAGCATGAAAGAGTTAAACCTTTAATCACTTACTGAGGTGTCAGTATAAGCAACTGTCTAAAACTGGAGAAAGTGCTGAACTCCCGCATTCCAGTCTTCCCCAGGAAACGGCGCACAGTTGACGGTCAGGTGGATCAGCACAGAAGTCTCACTGTTGACAGAGCTTTGATCGAAAGCTGCTGGCAGATTTATCAACTTTGGAAGACAAAAACTAGCAGTTGAAAAGCACTGGATACTGAGTCAGGGGGGCGGGGGGCAAGTTGTCTTCGTGTGTCCTCCGGCCCCCCTCCCCCCATAAGGAGGTCTTAGCAGAGGCACCTGAGGAAAACTCTCCCTGGAGCCTTAGGTAAAGAGACCTAGAAATGAAGGTACTAGGACTAGATATGCACACACGGGTAAGAGTATGACCAGCAAGGGGCTGGGGGGGGGGGCGGGCCCTGGGTTTTGACTGTACTTCTCCCCTCTTTTAGATGTTGCAGCGCACCATCTGTGCATGAACTCTGGTGTGGAGAGGACAGCTTTGCCCATGACCTCTGCCAGAAAAAGCCCTCGTAATTGCCCGTGGTCCGTTCTGAGGAAATCACACATAGGTTTTACCCAAGAGCCCAATTCCCCCAGTGGTTTTGTTTTGTTTTGTTTTGTTTTGTTTTGTTTTGTTTTGTTTTGTGGTTTCCAAGTAGGAAGAACCACCCCATTGAGCGGGGGCAGGTAACCAAATATTCTGCAAACAGCTCCTTGGAATTCCATGCATTTATTATGCTAGGTCCAACAGGGCATCATGGACCGACGGAACACAAGTAATTGGAAGATTGTGAGCCTCCTGTACAAAGCTGGCTTATTATCTATCTCTGCTGTTCTATTATCTGCTGTTCTCCTAATGACTCCATTTCTGGCCCATCCTCTTCCACACAGCCCAGAATGACCTGTTTTTGTCCTCAGCTGTGGCTACTGAGAACTTTTCTTATTACTCGTCTTAACTTGGTTCTCTAATGATTCTGTTTTTCTTATGGATTTGGTGCTTGTGGTGACCTAAACTTGTTTTTTCTGTGATTTTTCTCCTTGCTTGCCATAGCTTGCCTCTATAGGAAACCCTCGTTGCTGAAAAGAATTAACAGACTGACAGGCCACATTCATTGATAGCAGGCCACATTCATTGATAGCAGGCAAAATGCAGTATCAAAAATTGGTCAGCTCTTCTCAAAGGTGGGAGGCTGGAGTGCCGAGAACAGACAGATTTATTTTAAAAATATAAAGCAGGTAACAGTTTGCTTTTACACATATCAACTAAAGAACCTAGACTAATTAAAATATTATGGCATTGGTGCAGTTATAAACAATAAACCAAGGAAATAACAAAGATCAGAAATAGTCTCACATATGAAAGCATTCTTGGCATTTAAGAACACATAATTTTATGAGGCGCAAGGGTGACTCAGTCAGTGAAGCGTCCGACTTCAGCTCAGGTCATGATCTCACCGCTCATGAATTTGAGCCCCGTGTCGGGCTCTGTGCTCACTGCTCAGAGCCTGGAGCCTGCTTCGGATTCTGTGTTTCCCTCTCTCTCTACCGCTCTCCCATTCGCACTGTATCTCTTTCTCTTGAAAATAAATAAACGTTAAAAAAATTTTTTTAATAAAAAAAACACATAATTAAAGAAATGGTAGTGGAATAAATGGGTATATGTAAAGACAAAAATAAACTAATTTAAAAGTAAATCTTAGGTCCATTAAATGCTAATTTTAAAATATGAAAACAATATAGAAGAATCTTTTTGTGAATGAAGGGAAGTAAATTCTTAAATCGAATGCAAAAACCATATCATAAGCAAAAAAGGCTGAAAATTTTAAATAGAATGTAAGCGTATTCAAGCAAAATTTTTAAAAAAGATGCATGAAAAAATTAAAAACAAGTCACAGATTGGGGAAATATATCTGCAACACACATTATCAACCACAGATGAATATTTAGACTACAGTATATAGAAAATTCTTTTTTTAAGAAAATTTTTATATACAGCAAGAAAAAGATAACTCAGTAAAAGAAATAGAGAAAAGATAAGACTAGGAAGTTCACATAGGAGATGGTCCAAATGGCTGCAAAAATGTGAGGCAGGCAGAGCCCTCGTGAAATGTTGGTGGGTGAATCATTTGTGGAATTAATTTGGACTGTAATTTGACAGTACGACAATACATAGTAATGCAATTTTATTCCCAGATGTTGATCTGTGATTGGCCACATTGTGGTAATGACAAAATGTAAACAACTTAAATGATAACAACAAAACTGGTAAATAAATTGTGGTATACTAATGTTGTAGAATCACATAAATGACCGACTTGTGTTCTGAAGTCAATGTGGATAAATGTACCTCCTAAATATATTTCGAGAAAGCAGGTTAAATAAGGGGAGGAATTTTCAGAGGTGTACCGACGGTATTATACCATTTCCATATTGTTACAGCACCTGTATTATTTATGTATACATACGTTTGTGATAATACCAAATTCGAGGTCATGGTATTCTGAGAGAGTGACAGAGAAGAAATGGTATCAGGAAGGGCTTCAGTAGAATCATTAACTTATTAGCAAAGAACCAAAACCAGCAAATACTGAGGTTTGGAAAGGCTGTGTGTAAAATAATGATTTGCGGTATTGTGTACATAATGTTATACCTAAGTATTTCACAACGCAAAACAAGAAATAAAAATACAGTCCTTATCCATATAAAGGTGTTCCATTTTATTTTAAAAGAGAGCATCTAAAAGATCTAAAAATGTCATTTTTAATTAACTAAATGACAAAAGCCTTTAAAAAAAAAAAAAAGGAAATAGAAGATAGATCGAAACATACCTCTCCTAAGCTTCATTGTGACTGGTTTGGTAAGAGTACTCTAGAAGTTAACGTGGCGGTGCTTAAGACTCCAGGCTTTTGCCCTAGTATCGTTTCCCATTCCCTAATTCTGTTGTCAATAAGATGCAGTCCAAGATGTATGAGCAACATAAAAAATCACAACAATGCAAAAGCGAAAAAGTGGCGATTGCATATATGTTGTAAGAATCATATACATATAAATTTATATATATATATATGTAATTTTGTCTGTTGGTGTGTATGTGAGTAGACTGTTGAATATATATGTTTTTGTTAATTTATTTTTACTCATGTTACCATGTCACCAATACCCGGAATAGTGACTGATGTCTAATTGTGCTCAATGAATTATTGTAGAATGATATATATTTTAGAATGAAATATAATGAGACAAATAATTTTTTTTCTTTTTTTCTTTTGAGAGAGACAGAGCACATGTACATGAACAGAGGAAGGGCAGGGAGACAGAGAGACTCTCAAGACCCCACAACCGTGAGATCATGACCTGAGTGGAAATCAAGAGTCGGATGCCTAACTGACTGAGCCACCCAGGTGCCCTGAGATGAATAATTTTTAAAATATAAAGACAGTGTTGAGAATTAATGTAACCGATGACAATTTGCTTGCAGGGGGGTGGGCTATTCCTACACAGCACCTAATTATTACAGATAAAAGATCTCTTCCAAAAATGATCTAAAATCTCTTTTAGTTAGAGTCTAGACAGGTAGTAAGAAGTAACTTTTTTGAATATCATAAGCTGATATAATTTGACACTATTAGACCACATTTACAGCAAACAAGATAAACTAGGCATTTCAATAAGTTGGTAATACTTACTGTTTGGGGCTATACTCGGAACCAGTGATATCACCCATTCACAAGAAGGAGGCAAAACCGTATTGTTACTTATGTATTTGTTTGGGGGCACCAAAATACCAGCCAGAGATACGCAGTTGAGAGGAAGTTATGTGAAAAACAACAAAACAATTAGGAAAATGGGATGATTTAACTGCCAAGTAAATTAAATTGACAAAATAAGGCACGGTGTGCTGAAGAAGCCGTCAAGTTCAGACAAACCATCCATGTTGTGTCTGTGAGGAATATATACAAGTGAAACAGAGAGCTGACAGGAAAGTTAATAAAGCAGAGAAAGCTCTTCCACAGCGTGGAAACCAGGCGGCTGCTCTCTAAGCGAAAGTAAATATCTAGCCTATTTCTGGTGTTAAGCTTGCAAGTCCTGGTGAGAGGGAAGTCCTGAATCTTCCCTCAATGGTTAACTGAATAAAGAGATAAAAAGCCCAAAGAAAGGTCGAATTCAGATAAGACCGACTTATCCCCCCGCCCGCAGCCTGACCAAAGATGGGGGTATTCTTTCTGGAAGAATACGTTGCTACCTTCAACCCTGATTGTTGTGTGCACAGAATATTCAGCTTAAAATAAACAATGGCAAAGTGTTGGGGAAGCAAGAAAAGGTCACTGGGAGTGAAAAGAAGAACAGTCGATCGATACAGGCCTAGAAACACTTGTATCAGTAGATAAAGAATTAAAAATACCTGTAATATATATTCCAGAAGATGTATCTTTCTAGAAAATATAGACAATGTGGATTAATATGTGAAATTTTAGCAGAACAAATAGAGACTACTTATTTAAAAAAAAGTGGAAATGCTGAACTTGAAAAATAGAAGATAAGGGGTGCCTAGGTGGCTCAGTTGGGTAAGCATCCAACTCTTGGTTTCAGTTCAGATCATTATCTCTCAGTTTGTGGGTTCAAGCCCCGTATTGGGCTCTGTGCTGACAGCGCGGAGCCTGCTTGGGATTCTGTCTCTCCCTCTCTCTGTCTGCTTGCACTTTCTCTCTGTCTGTCAAAACAAATAAACATTAAAGAATAAGAAAAATAGGAGATTTGAAGAATGAAGTCTATGGAGTTAACAACAGAGTGGATACAGCAGAAGAAAGAATCAGTGAATTTTAAGATACATAAATAGAAATTATGTAAACTAGAACATAAAGAGGAAATAAGTGAAAAAATGTAATAGATACCTGAGAACTATAGGACAATAACAATCTTATTTTAGTGAAATTGGAATCCCTTTAGGAAAAGAGAAACAGATTGAGGCAGAGGAAATATTTGAATAAATAATGGCCATTTTTTCCTCAAAATTAAAGAAAGATTGCCATCTACAAATCCAGTAAGCTCAGTAAATCTAAACAGAGAGAATACAAGGAAAACTGTACTTACATGCATTGTAGTCCAACTGCTGTAACCAAAGAAATGAAAGAAATCTTAAAAGCTGCCAGAACAGAAGACCTACAGGCAAACACAGGTAAGAAAAACAGCTAACTCTTCAGAAGATACAATGCAGGCCGGAAAGATGATGGAACATTTTCAAACCACTGGAAAATTACCAGTCAACCTAGGATTCTACATCAAGAAAAAAATATCCTTCAAACATATGGGCTAAATAAAACATTTCAGGTGGACAAATGCTAAGATAATTTGACAAAGACAACTTTCACTAAATGAAATACTAAAGGAAATGATTTAGTCTGAAAGGTTTATGTTTAGGTTATGATACCAGATGAGAGCTCAGAGTCATACGAAGGAATAAAGAACAACAAAAGGATAAGTATGTAGATAAAACACAGGACTGGTTTTGCCTTACATATACTTTGTGTTGTGTGTGTGCGTGTCTGTGTGTTTAAGTCGTAGTAACTACTCAGAGCTTATATATAGCAATACACAATGAGATTTATAGCACACGATTAGCATCTCATAATAATACAATCTTATAAGAATAAGAGCTATGATATATTGAATGCATCCTACGTGCAAGGTATTATACTTACACATTTAATCTCAGGCGCATAGCCCTTATTTTATAGACTAGGAAATGCAGGCTTAGGGAATAATGTGCCTCACATCCTATAGCCACTAAGTTGCAAAGCTCTCCTACACTCCAAAAATGCATGAACAAAGTTTTAAAATTTCTTGTGTGAACATAATACAGAAAATAACTCTCTTCTACTAAGAAGCCACTAATAGTGAATCACGATGTTCCCATTCTTATTTTATGGCGTTTCCATTCTATGGAATAGTACACAGCTGTTAAAAAGGAACTAGATCTAAATGTTTGACCTAGAACAATATCCATGACATCATTTTAAGTCGGAAAAGTCAGGTTGAATATGGTGAGAATAGCATATTTTCCTATGTGCATATATGAGTACATATTTTTATGCTTTTAGGCACAAACACACATCTATCTGTCTACACGTAGAGAGAGAGACTAGCCCTTACCAATACAAAAATACTGCTAAGAGGTTTTGAATCTAAGAAGGACTTTAGAACTTGAGGGGGAGGACTGAAAGAGAAACTTAGTTTTTCAGCACTCCATTTTTGTGTTGCTAACATTTTTGCTACATACTTGCATTTTTCCTCCAATTTTGAAAAGCCTAGTTTGTATACAAATCTTAGTTTTGTGCATTTCACCGTACTAAATTAGGGAAGGACTCCCACCATGAGCTTATTCAGGACAGAGGCCAGTTTTTAATCTATATTTTTCCTTTTTACCCAGTATGATGAATGCCCTGGCATAGAGGCATTAATAGTTGTTGAACTTTCAATTAAAAGTATGTTGGTAATGACAGAGTAAAATTCTTTGAAGTATTGGGATGAGACAAACCCAGAAATAAGTAGGACTCCTTAGAATACTAATATAGGAGGTAATAGTTGAACAGATACTGCATTGGCAGTATTTTGGGGGTCGAGGTCAGAGATATATCGCACATATCACTGAGATATATCACACATATCACCTTAGGCAAGAATGATACAGACATAGAGGCCGAAAAGTGCAGATACGTGTTGGTGAAGTGCAGTCTTTTTTGGGAAATAATGAGCAAGGGAAGGTAGGTTGGTGCCCTCTTGTGGGCTGAGGGGTGGGGGTGGTGGGTCGTTGTTGGGTTCTGAGCCTCAGACATAACGCTGCTTTAGGATTAATACGGCAAGAAGTTCTTTCTTTCCAGCAAATTTTGAAGCCACCCTTCTTCGCTATTATAAAGACTCGCTTTTTTCATCTTTTCTTCTCCTTTCTGTCCCAACCCCCTCTTTCCACGTCCTTGCTACTCTTCCCTTTTCTTTCCTCTCTTTCTGGCCCTCCTCTGCCGGCCTGGGCATGGCAGTAACAGCCCAGTGACACCCGCGTGCTTTTCAGAGCTGCTCTGCTTACTCATAGAGCAAGTATTCTCGCACATTGCTGGTGATTATGGCCTTTCTCTTCTTTTGCATGTCTGGTTTTTTTCTTAACCTCTGTCCACGGGGACATGCAGCCACGTGGTGGAGAACACTGGCCCCTTCAGGGAGACAGACACCCGCAGGGCTGAAGCCAGACAAGACCGTTTTCATGTTTCTGTTCTGCAAAAGTAACTGATCTGAGCTCGGAAGCCTCTGTGCCCTGCTGTTACCTGCAACACAAGATAACCTTTTTGCCTAAAATACCCTTGTGGTCCCCCCCTCCTCCGCCGCCTCCTCCTTTCCCCTGGCTAACCCTTGCTCGTCCTTCGTATATCAGATTAGAGATCCCTTTCTCCAGGGAGCCTTCCTCCGACACCCCACACCCAGGCTTTTCCTACGTAACCCTGCGCTGTGCCCCTTTGTTATGACACTGAGGTGCGGTTGCCTGTTTATCTTCTGCACTGAGCCATAAATTTTGTTCTGCTTTGTATCATTTTTGTCATATTCATCTTTTATGGCCGGTACCTAGCTTAGTAACTGTTACGTAGTAGACTCTCTTGTCACAAGGAATGAATGAAGAGCATGATAGAAAAGACATAGAGAAGTGTTTCCTGGTTGTTTTCATGAAACCGAACTCCCCAGAACTTTTTTGGTGTCCTCAGTATCGTTTTGTATTCCCCACCCCCACCTTGACAGGAGGTGACTTCCTAATCTGTGCTGATTTCATAATCATGTTTGTAAAGGCATTATTTGAATCAAATAGATCTTTAAGAGTACCTCTTTGGGCTTATGGCCCTCACAGAGTAAATTTGAGAGAGATAAGAGGAGTACTTTGAGGATGCTGGTGTTAACACAGCAGTAATTAACCGACTTGTTAAAGTATTTGAAAAACCTACTTCAACAGCAAGTCGATACCGCGTGTCTTACAACTGTTACGTGTCTGTTCTGCATTTTCTAAATTTTAATTATTCTAGAATGCCTTCATTATACAAGAAGGCGTTAAAGATTTACTGACCGAGTTGAGGCTTAAGAATGTTGCCCCGGTAGAAAATTGCAGCTCTCCAGAAGCTGTTGAGAACTCTCCTTGTCATAAAGCTCTCATTGTAATTCTAACCTGTTCTCCCGCGGGCTTCTGTAAAATTAACTAATCATATGCTGCTGGGGTTTCCAGTGTTGATTCTCGTTTTCTGCACGCCACGCCGAAAGGCTGTTCGCTGCCGGACTTGCCTAATAAGACCGAGCCCAGTAATCTGAGAGCCTCAGCCTCTCCAAAGAGTAAATGGCGGTTGAGGCAGAAACTTGGCTTTGCAGGAGCAAATAGGAGTGGCTTGCCCTTCTTTTGCAAAGCTTCTTTAACTGTGAAATTGTTTTTGACAAGATGCTTTGTCACACGCTTGACATCTTTTTTCTTTTTTTAATTGAGGGAGTGACTGGAAGATAATTTAATCTGAAATGCTGCCACCTACATAGCGAGAGATTAATTGGATACTGTCTGAAAAATTATGTGAGCACCTCAGAGACAGAGTCTGTGTAAACAGAAGGTGGTATGAACAAAGTAAAGGCAAATCATGCCCTTTCCTTGGCTGTTTAACAAGGCTCTGGGTAAACAATGGTCCTTACTTTTTCTCCACCCTTAAATTGGCTGAAAAGATGGCTTGGTATCACAGCAAGTGTAGATTTTACACAACTAGGTTACGGTCTACTTCTAATGCAGCTATTAATTTAGCATTTTTTTTCCTCGGGTGCTTATTTTGTAGAAGAAGGAAAACCATTTCACTGCAATGGACTTTGTTAATAACATAACGTTACCAACAAAATAAATGTGTAGGTGTTTCAGCTCTGAAACATCCTTTTAAGATCTCCAAAAGATCTTCATTGGAAGGTGATTCTAGGATATTCTTCCAACATGCGGAACATGGTTATTAGAATGGAAGAAAGCCAGACATGGGAACAGGGGACAGGTATGGACACCGCCTAGGGCTGGGATTTTGCATTCAGCTTCACAGGGTGAAGATGATATATCCTCAGATAACTGTGTTCTGAGAGAGCAAAGATAAAATCTAAAAGGAATCTTATGATAAAGACTTCTAGGACGTGAAATCTCATATAAGAGAAGATCTATGTTAACTCCAATTTCCGCATTTCTAGAAACCTATACATTCACCTGTCCCGTTTGCTGGACCTCCACTATGGCAATCTTGAATTTTGGTTGATTTTTGCTAAACAGGTTCCCTTGCATTGTGAACTTCAGGTCCCTCAGTGGACCTTAGCATTTTCTTAATATTCTGAAATAAAGCATTATTAAATTTTAGCTATTGCCTTGTTCTGTATTATCAAGCTATGAAAACCTTATAGATTAATTTAGCCATTTTGGAATGCCTGAGAATGCAGGCAATTCTTTGCTCCCTCTTACACGAATAGCATTAGTGCATGAAATCTCAACTCTTTCCAGGACTCACATAGTTGGCCAGGAGTTTGCTATTAAATCGACAAGTAGTCTTTTCAGTGTCAGACAATGTACTACCTCCCAGTTCTTTTCTTGAACAGTATAATATCTTTTTGTTAAAGTTTATTTATTTTTTGAGAGATAGGGAGAGCAAGCATGGGCAGGGGAGGGACAGACAGAGAGGAAGAGAGAGAATCCCAAGCAGGCGCCATGTAGTCAGCATGGATCCTGACGCAGGGCTCGAACTCACAAACCATGAGATCATGACTTGAGTGGAAATCAAGAGTCAGATGTTTAAGCGACTGAGCCACCCAGATGCCCCAATCTTGGTCTCTCATTTTCATTCTTTCTTTTGATGTGGGAATTGAAAAATATATCTCCACTAAGGGAAAATATAAATTCAAGTTCAGTGATTAATTGAAATGACACCTGGCCTCAGCATTGGGAAGCATCAGGGAACAGTGGGCTTTGGCACACTAGGACCCATGCTTATACTGAGGGCGACCTCCCACACATCTCCTACTTGTCACTACCATGCATGAACAGGGCATAGTGTGGGCCGTTCTTCCAATTGCTTCAATAGGTTTTCTGTTTTTATTCTTTCAAGAAGAGAAATTTAATTTATGCTCCGTGTGTTGGACACCGCGTCAAGTGCCTGGGGCACAAAGCCACATTCTCTGACTACTGCACTGGTTCTCATTCAGCGTCCCTTTTTGCAGGTGCTCCTGCACAGACATCTGGTTTCTCTTTCTCAGTTTCTATATTGATCATGCCCCACTTTCCAGAAACATCTATAAATCCCTCCTGCTACCAAATACATTCTGAACTTCTTAGTCTGGCATTCAAGGCTCTACTCAGTCTGGCTGTGGTTTGCCCTGTATTTCAGCCTTCATTTATCACGTGCTACTGCAGACATGATGGCTCCCAACTCGCTCCTCTGTAAATCCGATCTGCTCTCTATTCTGTTTCCTTCCAACCATTCCTCACCTCCACCCATACACACAAACCATAGAAAATATGTAGTTTTGTTGTGTCTGTGGGAACTCGGTCATGACATGGTTTAAGATAGGGGTTGGCAAACTTTATCTGTAAAGGACCAGAAAGTAAATATTTTAGGCTTTGCAGGCCATATGGTCTCTCTTGGAACTGTTCACCTCCGTAGCTGTGGCGTGAAACCAGCCAGATAACATGTAAAGGAAAGAGCGTGTTCCAGTAAAACTTTATTTACAAAACAGAAGGCTGGCAGGCTGTAGTTTACTAACTCTTGACTTAGAGTCCCCTCCCCTACCTCTGTGTTCCTGAACTTCCTGCTCTCTGATGCTTTCTGGTTGTCACCCCTAGAAAAGAATTCTGGTTTCTGATCTGTGGCAACCACCTCTACTTTGTCTCCTGTAACGAAGTGGCTACCTCCTCAGCAAGATGGCCGATTCCTGGGGGAGGGGGCCACATGTCATTCTTCTTTATATCTCCTGTACCGAATATTGTTTAAATGAAATACGAAGAACCATCTGCTCTATGTCACTGAAATTTCTGGGTTTGGATATAAATACCAACTTGTGGATCGAATGTATTGAGAAAAGCAATAAAGAGCAATGCAGAGAACTCCTGATTCTTATCGTATTTATGCTAATCTTTTCTCCTCTCGAATATGAAAGTCAACGAGGAAAATTGAAACCATCCATATATTGAACTTTGTAAAGTCAATAAACTCAAAGTAAATGTAAGAAAAAGGCCCTCATTTAAGACATTGAAGTATAAAAAAAAGACAGCGCTGTTTTCTTTGATTTTTCTGCATGATAATTGAGGTGAAGGACATTCAAACCCCTAGCCATAATCTTGTTAGCCTTTCAAATGACTATAATGTTACCATTATTTAGATAACATTATCTATAGTAGGCCTGACAATCTCACAGAAAACATGAAGAGACTTTAGTAAAGGTTCTACTGTAAAGAAATTATTGTATATAACTTAGTCTAAGTAAGTTTGCATACACACAACAAATAAACACTTACATTTTAGAAGAGGAAGGCCATCTGGGTGGCTCAGTCGGTTAAGTGTTTGATTCTTGGTTTTGGCTCAGGGCATGATCTCATGGTTCACACCTCATGTCGTGCTGTGCACTGACAGCACAGAGCCTGCTTGGGATTCTCTCTCTGCCCCTCTCCTGCTCGCTGTCTGTCTCTCAAAATAAATAAATAAACGTAAAAATTTAAAAAAATTTTTGGAATAAGAGCCTCCATGTAGAATATCAATAAAAAGAGTAGCATGTCTAGGAAGAAATTCAGTCAGAAATGTGTCAGACCAACATGAGAAACTTCAGACCCCACTACTGGCATACGAGAAGGGCTGAATACGTGGAAACGCATGGCATGGTTTTAGACAGGAAGTGTTGGGATTGTGAAAATGCCGTTTCCCCGTGAGTTCGTCTGTAACTACACTGCACTCCCTGTCAAAATAACAGAAGAGACTAGCTCAGGAACGCTTACCAGGATACAAGAAACGTAAACCTAACGTGATAGCACATTTATCAAACCTATCAAACTTATAAATCTTCACCTAGAAAGGAAAAATATTATTCCTTTAAAAAAAATCTGTACTACTAAATATACAAAATCAGATGACCAAAATGTGATTGTTTAATATTCGCAAAAAAAAAAAAAGGGGGGGGAGGGGAGGCAAAGAGAAAATATCCTTAAAATACAGAGATAAATACAAACCATCCGGTAGAAATTTACACAAAGAGCAGTTCATAGTTACCAACATACACATGAATAGACAGTGATCATATGGGAAAAAAGAAGCTCAGCTCGTTATTAAGCAGAGAAATGCACAAGGCATGTTTTAGGGGCACCTGGGTGGCTCAGTCTGTTAAGCATCTGACTTCAGCTCAGGTCATGGTCTCACGGTCCGTGGGTTCAAGCCCCGCGTTGGGCTCTGGAGGCTGCTTCAGATTCTGTGTCTCCTTCTCTCTCTGCCCCTCTCCCACTTGTACTCTGTCTGTCCCTCTCAAAAAAAAAAAAAAAAAAAAAAAATGAGACATGTTTGTCTACGAGGTTGACAAAGATTAAAAAGTTAATAACCTCAGGCACTCTCCCTGCCCTCTTGGCAAGAGTTTAGACTGGTATAGAACCGTCAGTCTGCCATGAGGCTAACTTTCAAAATGTGAAATGCAAATACTCTCTGACCCCTCTTAATAGCCAGATTCCCCCTGTAAGAAGATTTTCTACCTTATGCACTGGTAAAGGTATGAAAGGTATTAATGAAATTACAGTGCTCACACCTTCATTAATAGGAGACCACACTGAACTATGATAAATCCCTATTTTGGACTCCTGACTAGCTGTTCAGATGAATTAGGTAGTTTTCGTAGATGCCGATTTAGGACAATTTTTAGTACCTAGCGGGAAGAAAGCAAGCCATAGGTCGTATATAGGTTTATAATTAGGTTTATAATTTCTCCTACATAAGTTGTTTTGCACTCGATGCGTGTAAAGATTGCAGAAGGATTGGTAAGAAATTAGGCCTGTAGTTTCTCCTAGATATTAAGTTAGGAGATCACATGGGAATTCATATTAGATATATCTAAACTTACACCTGTCTGTTTTCAACCTAATGATATTTTTTGTAACACAGATGTGGCTGCAAATAAAGATTATCAGGTGCTGCCTAGATACTTTGCTGCTGGAGAAAAGGCAGGCTACAATTTTTGACCACTCTCTTTTGAGCAAGAAAAATGCTTTGATAGGTTAGTAACAACCCAGCTTCTCACACTGTCATGACTGTAATCGAAATGCTTATGCGTTTACAGGACCTCTTGCTTTATGGCAGGAGAGGTCAGCAGTCACGCCTTAGTTTTTTGAAGGAAAATGTTTCTATTCCTCATTTCCTGGAAGGTATTTTTGCCCAAACAGACCTGGCCTCTGTGTCATCCCTTGCTCTCCTCCTTCATGTGGTACAAGTGTCATAGCAGAAATTATGACAGAACAACCTGGAATTTTCTGATTAGCACCTCTGTCTTTTCTCTGACTCTTTGGTCTTATTGTTCATTTGTCCAAAACTCATCAGAGAATCCCACTGGTATATATGGAGTGTGCCCAGAACTCAGTATCACGCTATTTAGTCATCACAACAGCCCTGAGAACCCACCACTACCATGGGCAAAGAAGCCGAAGTTCCAGGAAATGAAACTTGGACAGTTTGAGACGCTAGCTGGACTGAAGCTAGAACACAGATTTACAATCAAAAGATTTTGCAAGGAAAAGCCACTATTAAAAACAAAAGACTCTTAAGGATTATGTTTATTTTAATGTAATTAAATATTAGAAATACACACTCGAAGAAATTACACGCTGCAGTTGTATTTTTCTGTAGACTCATGCAAGCTGACCAATACAGTTTCTCAGTAAGCACCACAGGTCCCCCTGGGAGACCCCAGTTACTAACTGAGGAGCTGTGTTCTCGTGGCTTGGCTTGTCCGTTGTTGCCTTTAATCCTAACCCCATCAGATGAGTTTCAAAAAAATTCTATCCATCCTGTACTGAAAACATCTCAGCTAAATTAATCTCTGTGGGGAGTTGCTCTTATCACATATTTATAAGATGGAAGTTTGTTTATGGTTGAAGTTTTCTTGAAAACTCTGCTCAAAAATAGCTTTAAAAATTATTTGGCTATCATGCCAAACACACAGTAGGGGTTTCAAAAGCAGTAAACCTAATGATAAACATTATGAGCTTTGTACTTTTAGTTAATAGGTTCCCACTGAGTAGAAGATGAAAATTTCTGACCTGCAGTGTGGTTTCCGACCTGCAGTGTGCTTCAACTCTGTAATTATGTGTAAGGAGGAAGAGGAATTCAGATGCTGGGCATTATTCATGCTCAGCTAACATCCACTAGTCCAGGTACTGTTGTTCAATGCCATCCAAGAGTATTCTTTGTTTTTTTTAATGTTTATTTATATTTGAGAAAGAAAGAGAGCAAGTGGGGGAGGGAGAGACAGAGAGGGAGACACAAAATCCAAAGCAGGCTCCAGGCTCTGAGCTGTCAGCACAGAGCCCGAAGCGGGGTTCTTACTCATGAACCATGAGACCATGACCCGAGGCAAAGTTGGATGCTCAACCGACAGCCACCCAGGCATCCCTGTCCAAGACCATTCTTAAATACAAACTGCATACTCCTATTCACTTCAATAGACAGCTAACTTGATAGTGAAAATACGTGTGGATACTTGTATACATGCCACCTCAGCAAGTTGCCAAACATATTTGTATAGTCTAAATCTTTACTATTTCCTCCTCTGGAGTAGATAAAACAGTAACTTCGTCTGGTTGTCCCGGGTCTTCTTTTGTAATCATCTTTGTATTTAAGCATTTGACGGTTTTTAGTATTTCATTTTTCATGTCTGTCCGGACTGGGACACTCACTTCCTTCTACCACAGCTTTTATTCTTAGTGCCTGGAGACAAAATTCTTAGTGCATCTGCTTATGATAGTTTGGAATTCAGATATTGGTACCTGGACTCCCCACGTATTTATGTTGCTTCAGGTATTGTTACTGGTTTGTCTACCAACCGTGATACTCATAAGAAGGAGGTTATATCAATGTCTTTAGAATGAAACTCGTTGGGAATTCATGTAGATGGTTGAGTTTTCTCTACATTTAACCGTCAAGTGTCTGACTTTGGCTCAGGCCATGATCTCATAGTTCATGGGTTCGAACCCCGCATCAGGCTTTGTACTGACAGCTGAGAGCTTAAAACCTGCTTCAGATTCTGTCTCCCTCCCTCTCTGCCCCTCCGCCACTCATGCCCTGTCTCTCAAAAATGAATAAAAATCTTTAAAAAAATGCAAACTATCAACTGTTAGGCAAAAGGGAAGAGCAAGAAAGCAGCCCAAGAAACAGACAGTGGACCGGTAGCCCTGTCTCTCTTCTCTCTAACGAACTTTCCTTTTAGCTTCCTGCCCTCTGTACCACTCCCCCCAGGTGCAAATTTGGCTGATTTTTCTGTGAACCACACTCTCCGTCCAACAATGAAATGCTCTGCGTGCCTCTCCTTCTCTGTTCTGAGATCGGATTTATGTTCTTTGCACTCACAGTGGAATGGTGGGAAGGGGGGGATGTTGTGTGAGCAGCAGGCAGGTTGCACTTGAGATCAGGCCACCTCCCTATGAACACCCTTCTGCTCTCCACCAACTGTGAGCCCTCAGTACGCTCAGCTTCAGATCTTCACGTATAAAAGGGGGATGACAATTACAGGTGGGATACTGAAGAATGAATGAACCTATCTATCAAGTTTCCAGCACATCGTAACCACTTAACAGATATTAGCCATTATTATTTTTTAATGTTTGTTTATTTTTGAGAGAGAAACAGAACATGAGCAGGGGAGGGGCAGAGAGAGAGGGGGAGACAGAGTCCAAAGCAAGCTCCAGGCTCTGAGCTGTCAGCACACAGCCCGACGCAGGGCTAGAACTCATGAACCATGAGACCATGACCTGAGCAAAAGTCAGACGCTTAACTGACTGAGCCAGCCAGGCGCCTCTATATTAGCTATTATTATTAATTATCACTGCCACTGTTCTTCTTCTTCATTCCCGCACACCACATCTTGGAGTTTCCTTCTGCTGAAAACCAAGCAGACTTCTAATTTCTTATCCTTTTCTCCCTGCTTTTGGCAACCTATAACAAAACTAGGAATAAGAGGGCAAAAGGGTTCAGTATGTATATACTGTCACCGGGAGCGGGGAGGGACCAGGGATTCTGCACCAGTATTTCCTGTCTCCTGCTAACTGGCGTCCGAGTCTGTGCTGTGTTGCAATCTGAGGACATCATCATCTTCCATGCCGTCTGCAAAATAATACCTCAGCCACTCTATTTTCAGATGTCTGTGTGTTTCACAGTCTCTCTCGGGTATATAGATGCAGTAATCACCAAAGGGACGAGCTGGATGAAAACAGCCTGCAGAACAGCCTCCTCGGGGGGTCAGCTGGCAGGAACTGGCTTCCGCACGACAGGTGCTACTCCTTCCGCTTCACAGGTGGGAATCGCACTTAACCAAGAACCTCCATTCAAATTCCAGGCCTACGTTTGCTAGTTTTACAAGTTTATTTCCACTTTGTAAGCCTCAACAAAGATGGGTACAATGAAGAATTTTCTGCAATGACAGCTCTTATCTCTTTTATCTCCAGATTATACCACAAGTGAATTTTTTAATTGATTTTGTGTGGATATTTAGAATTCTCCAACTTGGGCGATGTGCTTTCGAATGTAATTTCACACAACTTTTTGTGTGTAGCATAATTATACAGTCCTAAGCTCTTTTTAAAAAATTTTTTACTTTGTTTTTAATGAACAGGGCAGTCAGAACCCTGTTTGGATAAATCACTGATGCTCTCTGCTGAAGAGAAGATGCTGGTAAATCCGTTTTCTCTGCCTCGCCGTCGCTTTTGAAGATTCCACTTTCCCCATCCAGTTTCCTCATCTGTGTGTGTAAACACAGATACTGAACTAGATGCTTCCATTTCTAGTGAGGGGTGCTTGAGGTTGGGCGGATGCTCCGATAACTAGCCAGACCCAGAAAGGATCACTGCATTGAAGTGCCCAAATCTGGTCTATTGGAAACAGTAACTGGAATCCTGGCTTCGGAGAGTAAATTTAGACAAAATGTAATCCCAAGGAGTGTGAGGTGGTGATAACACTTTGAGAAGAATGTTGGTGATCACCATAAGGAACCACATGTCATTCTGTTTACACTTTGGGGTAGGGGCTCAATGTCTCAAATTTTCAGACTTTCCACTTTATTCAGTGCTCTCCCAGAATCATAGTAAGACTGGTTAGTGTACATTTAAATTTACTGACATTGAAGAAAGAAGTCAACGAATAGATCATTAAACGGTTTCCCATGGAGTCGTGATGAAGGCAGACGCTGACTGGGCAGCATGGGACCAGACACTGAGGGTCACCAAGCCCCACGACACACTGAGGACGGTGTCTGGATGTCTGCCTGTGCTTCTTCTGTGGTCTCACTCCTTTGCTTGCTCATGAACTATTTCGCCAACACTTCACGTGGATGAGGTAGAAGTAAACTGCAATGCTGTTCTGAGGTCTTGCTTTCCTTATCTGGAAGGTACTGTGTTTAAAGAAGAATGTGGGGCACCTGGGTGGCTCAGTCGGTTGAGCGTCTGACTTCGGCTCAGGTCATGATCTCACGGTCTGTGAGTTCGAGCCCCGTGTCGGGCTCTGCGCTGACAGCTCAGAGCCTGGAGCCTGCTTCGGATTCTGTGTCTCCCTCTCTCTCTGCCCCTCCCCCACTCATGCTCTGTCTCTCCCTGTCTCAAAAATAAATAAAACACTTAAAAAAATTTTAAAAAAATAAAAAAATAAAGAAGAATGTGAGGTGGAAAGGCTTAGAGATACTCACTTTTCGTGTTTTCCTTTCTTTTCTTGAGGTTCCAGGAGAGAGGTAAAATGGCATCATGAGGCTAGGGCAGAGAAATGATGATGGACCCAACAAAGCATGAGGCCATGGCCAGGGCTTTAAGAAGATCAGGAGCAGAAACCAGGGATGAGTGAGACGCAGGGTCTTTAAAACAACTGGAACAGTAGCAACAACCAGTCAGAATGGGTGTGGCCGTGCTGCTGGAGCAGGGAGCCCACCATGACACTCATTGGCTCTCCAGTGGAAAAGTCTAGGGTGTCTTTTCTTCCAGGCCCCTCTGGGCAGCCAGGGAACAACTAGGGCGTTGTTCGATAAATCAGCAGCTATTTACCAGCTGATAGAAACATACCTTCATAATTTAATAACTGCTATGAATATGTGCCATAAGACTGCGAGTGGAGCAAGCTTGAGGTCCCAGTGATGACACTGCCAGTCAGATGTGGACATTGAGCATCGCTGATTTGGGGAATTATATATATCCTTTATTCAACATTGTATTAGTCATATGTAAGTCCATTTCAAACACTCCCTTGTAGAACTAAAAACCTTGCAAGTAATAAGTTTACTATATACAGTAAGAAATCAACTTAGAAAGATGAAAGTGATTTAGAGATTTTGAAATATGTAGCATATTAAATATCATTAGTCATGCATTCTTGGTTTTTGTGGCCACTGTATTTGTTATTAAAGATGAACTAGAGGGACACCTGGGTACCTTAGTTAAGCATCTGACTTCAGCTCAGGTCATGATCTCACAGTTCATGAGTTCGAGCCCCACATCGGGCTCTATGCTGACAGTTCAGAGCCTGGAGCCTGCTTCGAATTCTGTGCCTCCCTCTCTCTCTGCCCCTCCCCCACTCATGCTCTGTTTCTCTGTGTCTCTCAAAAATAAATATTTAAAAAATTAAAAATAAAGATGACCTAGAAATTACAAAAATAGATTGCAAGAAAAAGATTACTCCATTGGATACAAATGAAAGTAAACTTCCACCCAGTGAATCCTTCATCTCCTTTTTTGTGTGTGTAACCTAAGTTTCCTAAGAGACAGTGGACCCACAGAAGACCCAAACTTTGTTTTATTAATAAGTAAAACAAGGGAACATAAGCCGTGAGCATAGACTCTCCGAGAGTTTATGAGAAAGCTGGATCTCCCTGACTGATTAATAAATTATTCATCAGTGCTGTAATGGACCTCACTGTAATAAGCCGAAACGTAGGCGTCTGGCAAAACCTGATATATTTTTGTGTGTAAACTAATTTCTAAGAGTTTCCTGTAAAATGTATCTTTTCCCTTTTGTCCTGCTAGAGAGGAGATTGCTAATAAAACTTTAATAGATCAGTTCTTGCGTCTAAGCGTTTGCAAGCTGCTCTACAATCACGCCTTTCACATACTTTGATTGGTGCCCCCCCCCAGGAGGCTTTGCACGCTTTAACTTCCTCAGCGTGCTCTCTCATACGTAGATCCCCCTTCCCTAGTAAGTGTGAGGATACTTACGTTTGGGGACCTTTATCTTTACAACTTCTCAAAAGACGATTATCTTTAAAACCTTTAAGAAGAGAGAAATAACAGTGCCTCTGATCTCATGTGGTCTCCTTGAAGCTTGCCACCACCACCACCACCCCCCCATCACCACCACCCCCCCCATCACCACCACCACCACCACCACCACCACCACCACCACCACCACCACCACCCCATCACCACCACCCCCCCCATCACCACCACCCCCCCCATCACCACCACCACCCCCCATCACCACCACCACCCCCATCACCACCACCACCCCCCATCACCACCACCACCCCCCATCACCACCACCACCACCACCACCACCACCATCACCACCATCACTACCACCATCACCACCATCACTACCACCATCACCACCACCACCACCATCACCACCACCACCACCACCACCACCCCACCACCACCACCACCACCACCACCCCACCACCACCACCACCACCACCACCCCACCACCACCACCATCCCACCACCATCACCACCCCACCACCACCACCCCACCACCACCACCCCACCACCACCACCATCACCCCACCACCACCACCATCACCACCACCACCCCCCCATCACCACCACCACCACCCCCCCATCACCACCACCACCACCACGAAGTGAAGTCAACCTTTATCACTGGTTTTACCAGCGGATAAAGTAGAAGTAACTTCTGAGCGCAAATCATAAAAATAGCATGCACTGTCACCTGGTTCTTTTGAAATGCCCCTGCTAGGAACTCGGCTGCCATACCGAAGACACCTCAAGGCAGCCTAAGGAAGAGCCCAGGTGAAGAGGAACCAAAAATCCGCCACCCTCGGCCCCTGCTGAGCTCACAGCAGGCAGCCATCAGCCAGCTTGCCAGTTGGGGAGTGGGAACTTTGAAAGTAGACCCTACAGGCCTCAGTGGAGCTGCTCGGGCTCACGCCACCAGCACAAATGAGCAATCCCCACTGCGCCCACCCAAACTGCACACCTGTGAACAAAATATGAGTTGTTAGTGCTTAACTACTCTGTATCAAAAGGGCTCAGGTGCTTGAGCGTCCGACTTTGGCTCAGGTCGTGATCTCATGGTTCGGAAGTTCAAGCCCCACATCAGGTCTGCTGCTGTCAGCATAGAGCCTGCTTCAGAATCTCTGTCCCCTCTCTCTTTCTGCCCCTCCCCCGCTCACACTCTCTCAAAAATAATTTTTTTTAAATGGAGTTTAATAGTAACTAGTTTTAGCTCTATTAATTGTATTATCAACATACAAATTATCATATATAGTCTATATTCTATATTTATATATAATTTTGTACACAATTTATATAACAGTTTCTTATGTAACATTACGTTAACACATACCAGCTGTGTATTTTGGGAAAATTCTTCACATCTCTTGGCCTTGGTTCTTCAGCCTTAAGACTAGGGTTTCCACTAGTACTTAGCTCTTAGTGTTGTGAGAAATAAGTGGAATTAACATATAAAAAAGTGCCTGAGACATTTCAAGACTCAGTAGCTATTTGTTGTGAGAATAACTATGATGCTGATGATGGTGGTTCTTGATAATGTTGATGAGTAGGACAAAAACATCAAGAGACCACCTTCATATGGGCTAAGTGCTTACTGTATTATATTTTCCACGATGTATTTATGGGCCTGTTTATGTGAATAGACTGAAACTCACTGAATTCAGGGAATGGGTCTCATTTATTTTTGTATGTCAAGCACAGCTGTGCTTGTTGGACTGTTGAAGAACAGACATCCGAGTGAAAACGAGAAATTCTATTTTGGACCTTCTGGGGTTTAGGATGTGAGGGGGATATCCCTAAAACTTATATAGAAGTCCCTGAAAATAGGAGCTTTGTGCCTATGAGAAAAGCAGAGATTTGGATGATGATTGAAGACACAATTGGCCAGAATCTCCATGGTATGTGGCTGATAAGAATACAAGGCAGAATGTAGTAATTATTTCAAGCACGATGCTACAGAGCCCGAGGCTGAAAATATTCCCTCTGACAGGGGGAGACAGGAAGAGTTCACAGAGAAGATGGCACCAGACACACTTCTCCTGTAAATCACGAAGTCATTGGAGATGACTGTTCATCATATTCAAATTTATTTTCCAAAGAAAAGAATTAGATTGGCTCTCCCCAAGTTAGTAGTCAGAGAAAAATGAGAGGTGAAGTGATACATCTTTGAATTAAGAGTAGTTGATAGTTCACTGTGGAAGGGTAGTTATGAAGCCGGGCAGTTCTGTACAATGAAATGGTACCTCAAACTTGTATACCTCAATATTTTCTGGAATCTGGATGGGTCATCATGAATATCAGAAGTCCTCACTAAAATACAAGTGTTTAAGCACCAAATATGAATGTAAGTGAATTCTTTGCATTTTTAAAACCTCCATCACCTGTTCTATTTTAGCCATGCTTTTGTCATTCTTGGTTTTGTTATTCGCAGTATAATAGCTGTGATATTCTTTCCTCTTTTAAGGTTTAGGGTAAAAGTGACTCTGCATCTTTGCTCTCTATTCTCTTCCTCAACTCACTGTGGTCTGGCTTCTGCCCTTTCTTTATTGCTTTAAGTATAATCACTAATAACATCCTATTTATAATTCCGATGGCTACATTCTTATGGAAAGGACTAGAAGCGTACAGAGAAGACTAGAATGCTTCCCATATCGATACTTATTTCTAGAGCACGAAAGTGAAACTGTATGGAACCTCTTATGAACACATGCAACAAGAATTGTGTCGTCACCTTCTACAGACATCTGTCTCCTGTGCCCACCCTCCTCCAACAAATGTTTATGGAACACTTCAGTGAATGCCAGCAGAGTTTTAATAACGAGCTACATAACATTTGACAAGGCCGACAAGTTAACATTTTGGGGCTCTTAAACGGGATGTTTATCAAAGTCACCTGGGCTGCTTGTTTAAAATTCAGATTTCTAGGCATCGCTCCAGATCTCCTGAATCACAGCCATGCATTGCGACCAGTAAGCATAATGGGCAGTTCTGACTTGGGACGTCCAGAAACGTAGCGCACACATGAAGCCTTTGAGGATGCGCCTACCCACTCAGTATAACTAGCTCAGACCCTCCTCTTACCTATGTGTGTGTTACCCTTCCACACATACCCACAGAAGTTCTCCTTCCTGCGAACTCGGTTCTCCCCTTAGTACCTAAGGACTTCCAAACTCAGGCAGCAAATTAATCCTGCACGAACTTCAGTTGGCTCCTTTACCTTAAAATACTTTTTCTTGTTTGTATTCTTTCCGTATTTGCATTGTAAACTCCTCAAATACACAGACAAATGTATGACGCTTCTAGAATCAGCCCTAAACCTTAGCAAAGAGCTTCCAATATAGTGGGTGTTCAACATATAATTATTGATTAACTGAACCATGAATCAAATATCAAGCAAACTTCATTCTACTTCCAGCTCTGTGTGTGTCTAGTTGTGTTGTGACTTGGGACAAGTCATTCAATGTCCTTCAGATTAGGCTTTTGTATCTATCGAACTATCCTAAGGGCCCTTTCCGCTGTATATTGTGAGGTGATGGTTTAGAAAATGTGAAAAAAAAAGTCAGCTTTGCTTGAATGGTAAGCAATAGGAGAAGCAGGACTTTATTTCAAATGAAATGTTTCAAATAAATATACTGGATAAATATTTGAAGGGCTAGGTCTCCCCCTCACATTGTGTGAAGTGTCTCCAGGCCAGCAAACATTTACTGCATTATCTAAACCACATACTATAAAGAGAGAATTCTTCACTATAGTCCCAGTACAAATTCAGAATCTAGCTAGTATTATACTTCCTTAATTTAACTCATCCATCCAGTGAAAGTGTGCAAGGTATGGATAAATATATTTGATGGATATTTTTTCTGGAGAAATATTCTTTCTTGTTACCTGCTTTTCCTGGATATGTTATAACAAGAACTTTTAATTTTCACTGTTGAGTAATTACACATCCTATTCTGGTCTTGAAACAATTTAAAGTAAATTCCATCAAATTCCATCAATGGAATTGATGTTATATGTTATATGTATTTTCCTTTAGACAAAGTTATATGTTATTTTCCTTTATACAAAGAAGAAATTAACCTAGAATTTCCATCCAGAAGCATTCATGCTTTTTACTCTGGTAATATCTGTGTATAAAAATACTTGCAAAGTTTTTCCCCTGAGGTGTAGGTGGAGTTCGTTTCCGTGTAATCTCGTTGGTTGGTTGGTTGGTTCCCAGCCAGCAACTCACAAACTTCTGGTATTGTGTGAAATCACCCATGCCTGTTTACATAGAAATGTTGATACTATAGGTACCAGGTAGAAACTGTTTTTTGCTTTTTCACATGTTTTAGACTAAATTTGGTTTGTAAAGATATTTATCTGTGCCTTTTGACCATTGCTTAGAAATCGGTGTGTTTTGATGAGTTAGTTTTGTTTGTTTGTTTGCTCAGTCAACCACTGAAAAGTTTTAAGAAGTAGAGCTATTATCCTATGTAAGAAACCTGAGATACCTTAGAAGAAGCTGTAGTTCTCAGTGAGGTTCACTCCTCAAAATATATCGTACTTCAAGATTATTAGTTTAAGCCAAACAAAGTAACTCTGGGTGTTTTGGGTTTTTTGTTTTTGTAGATGGTAGCATCTCGATTTTTCCTAGCAAATATTGGTGTAGAAAAGAGCATGTGCAGTAATCTGGGTATGAGACATGAGCAGAATTACCTTGGCACTTCTGCAGAGTTTTCTTGTTCATTAGAAAGAGAAATGAACAAAAATTGTTCCCTCTTCTTCCTCTGGATGTTGAGGCATAAAAATGTGGCCGCCATGTTGTGATCATCACTGAGAAGCTAATGGCCCAGCTGAGAGACAGAAGAACTGGGATCTTTAGTAGCATCATTGGATTAGAATGTGCTGGAAGCCCAAACTAACCTTCTAGACTTGTGTATCATGTGATAATAAGTTTTAGCTAGTTTAAGGTTTTTTCCTACCTATATTTGAAATCTGTTAACAGACACAGAATAGATGTGAAACTCTAGGGGTGAGATGGAATTGTCCAAAAGAAAACAATGCAACTACAGCAATAAAGAGAAATAAAAGATTAAAGAAAGACAAAAACACCTTTATATGCAAAGAGAATGAAATGGTCAAGGGCTAATTAAAGTACTAGATGCAAAGAACTAAGCAGCATTTGTCAATTTTATCTATGTGGTTATAGGTTATACACTCTTATGCAAGAAATCAGAGAGAGAGATAAATCAGATTGATTGCATATAGTTTTATTAACAGCTATGAAGGCGGGCTAGAACCATGGACGTTACTTTCCAATCCTAATAATATCTTTTGAAAATAAACACAGAGTAAATAATCTGTAGATATGTTATTGGTTATTGGTTACTATTTCCAGTTTTCTTGTAGTTGTATTGTAGACACATTTAATTTCAAGGTATTATAAAGGTGAGGTCTATTATTGTAATTTTGTTACTCTACAACTGAAAGTAAATATTCACTTTTTTCTGGTAGAATTGTTTTAGAAGATTCAAAAATGAAAGTGTCAAATCTGGTTTCCATGGTTATTTTTCTCCTTAAAAATAAGTTTCCAAAAAGATTAGATATGTCTATTCCATTTTCGTCATGACTTTGTTAAATGATTTCAACTCTATGGGACTTAAAAAATAAATCAGGTTCAATTAGTTTGGAAGTTGCACCACATTATATTGAGAGAAGAGTTTGGAGAATTTTTTGCCTGACATGTAACAAATGTCCGTAAAAAAAAAAAAAAAACTTTATTTTTGATTAAGTTTAATTCCACGAAGTACAGACTAATACTTATTTTCAGATTTATTTCTTGATCAGGACGAAACATGTTTCATGGGGAATTAAGAGGAAGAAAACAAAAGTGAAAATCCTACCATTGCCAAATCAATAGATTGAGAAGCAAATTAAGCTCTTTGTAAGGTAATTGAAATTGTAATGAATGAGCACTTTGCATTATAATTGCAAGTGCATGTGAAACTCACTTATGCATAGAGAGCAATATTATTGGAGTATTAAGCGGTTATGATATGTGCACGGATTGGAGGGTTAAGACTGAAAGAAGAAAGATGGAAGGGGCCACTTCTTCCTGTTGAGAGTTTGGGCTTCTCTATATTGGCATGGCAACGGGATGGAAGGAACCAGAGTGAGAGGTGAGAAATCGACTTTGCAGAAGGATGAGTAAACAGGGAGATAGGAATCCAGAAGAAGGGCAGTCCAGTGGGAGTGCGCTTTGGGTGGAAACCCCAATTCACTCTTAGTCATCGAGGTAAAAGTGGTATCGTCAAGTCTAGGTGTTCAGGCTGCGTGTAGAATTCAGGGCTTCAGTCAGGTGAATGCTCCGAGAAATGTGGGAACTGTCTGAGCTCTGCTGATAGCTAAAGGATTTTAACTCCATTCAACTAATTTTACCTGAGATAGCTAAAGGATTTTAACTCCATTCAACTAATTTTACCTGAATGAAAGCTTAGTCTGTGTAGGAGATCTCACGGGAAAGTGGCTAAAAGTGAAGGCATAGGAAGCAGCAGAGGCCTGAGCACCTTGACTATATCCCTGAGTCCCTGCCCCAGTCTCTTTTGTTGACTTCACCACCGTTAGACAGTAACTTCAGGATGTTGTTTTTTAGGAGCACTTGGCCTGTTAATTCTATCTAGAAACTTATAATTGCTCCCTTCCTTCCTTCCTTCCTTCTTTCCTCCCTCCTGTTTTTCCTCCCTCCCTTCCTTCTTTTTTGTCATAATCCTTCGCTGATGGATATTCTATTTTGCTGCCCTGGTTTAACCAGCCTCTAAGGGACCTAGTTGTACGTGAAAGTTTCAGTTTCATGTTTTGTGTGGGTCCAAGTCTTAACCTCTTTCCCTAAGAAAAACTGTAAGAATCAAGACTCTTGGTTGAGCAGAAAGGCAAACGGCCCAGAGCATCGATGGCTTCTGTCCCAACTCCCCAGTCCACCTGGTCAGCTTCCCCTTCACTCTTGGCTCACTCTGGTGATTTCTTTCTTGTTGTTTTGGGATATGCCATGCATACAGGAATGCCTGTTCTCGTGCCCTTCACCTCCATACTGAAAAATGTTTTATAGTGAAAGGGCTTTTACATTTTTAGGTCCTATTTCTGATGCCATAAACCTAGATTTTGGTAGTTAGTCCAATGCCAACTGGGTTTCTAATGATATATCTTAAATATTTTTATAGGTATTGTAAAGACATAATAGAAGATAGCAAAAGGACATATTATTTTGGCATCTTAACCTGATCTCTTTTTTGTGGAGTCTTGATTTAGTTAGTTTAAATCTGTCTCTTTCAATTTTGTTATTTTTCAAAATAACATTTTGATTTATTTATATATGCATTGATTTATAACAACTTTAACAAACAAATTTATAACAAACTTTATAAACATTCTAACAATTGAAAATAGAACATTTTCTCTAAATTAGATGCCCCAAATTCTAAACTTTTTAATTACCTTTTTATAAGCAATGCTCCTAATATTTGAAAGAGTGATTAATCCAGTCAGATAATAAGTCATTTAACAAGTGACCAGTTCATGGCAGAGGGCACACACTGTTCCAGGCACTGGAGAGTCCATTATTAGTCAACTTCCTGATAGCACAGTGCTTCTTTTCGGAGAAAACACATTATTTACCTCTTTCAACTAGAGTCTGTTTTGTGAATGAAAGTAATGATACTGTTGGAAACTGTGCCTTAAAATACAGCTTATGTACAAAGTGCCTGTTTTTAGAGTTGGACGTTATTTTTTAGAGAAATTTCAAGTGTACAGCAAATTGAAGGGAAGGTGTCTACATGCCCCACCCCTTCCACATCCCCCCCAGAGTGGTATATCCGTACAGTCCACGAACCCACATTGACACTTCATTGTCTCCCACAGTCCTTAGTTTACCTTAGGGTTTACTCTTGGAGTTATACATTCTACGGTTTTTGACAAGTATATAATTTATCCACCATTATGGTATCAGAGAGAGTAGTCTTACTGCCCTAAAAATCTTCCGTGCCCTGCCTATCCATCCTTCACTCCTTTCTAACCACTGACATCCTTCTAACCACTGACCTGCTTCTCACCACTGACAACCAATAATCTCTTCACTACGTCCATTGTTCTCCTATCTCAAGACTGTCTTATAGTTGGAATCAAGTAGCATGTAGCTTTTTCGGATTGCCTCCTGCATTTAGTAATATACAGTTTAGGTTCCTCCATGCATTTTCGTAGCTTAACAGCGCTTGTCTTTTCACCACTGAATTCCTTGGTCGGGATCGACCACAGTGTAATTCTGTGTGCAGATTTTTTTATGGACATAAGATTTCAACTGATTCTGATCAGATACCAAGGAGGGTGATTACTGGATTGTATAGTATGAGTATGTTCAGTTTTGTAAGAAGCTACTTAACTGTCTTCTGAAGCAGGTGTATCATTTTACACTCTCACCAATAATGACTGAGAGTTTCTGTTGCTCCGTATCCTCACCACCAGTTAGCGTTGTCAGTGTTTTTGGATTTTGACTATTCATATAGGTGTGTATCTTGTTCTGATTTTCAATTCCCTAATCACAGGAGGTCTTGAGTATCTGATCTGCATATGCTTATTTGCCATCTGTATATCATCTTTGGTAAGAAACCACTTAAGTCTTTTATCCATTTTTATTTATTTATTTATTATTTATTTATTTACTATTATTAGGAAGCTAGTTTTTTTTAATATAATTTATTGTCAAATCAGCTCCCATACAACATCCAATGCTCATCCCAACAAGTGCCCTCCTCAATGCCCATCACCAATTTTCCCTCTCCCTCCTCCACTCCCCCCCTCCCCCCAGTTCTCTGGATTTAAGAGTCTTGTGGTTTCCATTTTTAAATGGTGGTATTCATTTTCCTAGTCTTGAGCTTTAAGACTTCTTTACATATTTCAGATAATGATCCCTTATCAGATATGTCTTTTGCAAATATTTTCCCCCAGTCCGTAGCTTGTCTTTTCATACTCCTGACAGTCTTCACAGAGCAGAAGTCTTTAATTTTAATAAAAGGTCCAGCATATCAATTATTTTTTATGGATCATGCCATTAGTGCTTTATCTAAAAAATTATCACCCTATCCAAGGTCATTTAGATTTTCTCTCCTGTGTTAACTTTTCAGAATTTTATAGTTTCGCATTTTGCTTATAGGTCTGTGATCCATTTTGAGTTCGTGAAGGGCATAAATCTGTGTCTAGATTTTATTTATTTTGCATTAGTTCAAGAGTTAAATTATTCTTGCAGGTTTCCACATAGACAGTCATATTCTCTGTAAATAGAGTCAATTTCATTTCTTCCTTCCCAATCTGTACCTTTTCTTTTCCTTTCATTTCTTTTCCTTTTATTTCTTTGCTTTGCTTTGCTTTTCTAATTGCAATAGCTAGGACTTCCTGCAGAATGTTGAAAAGGCCTGGTCAGACGGGACTTCCTTGGCTTGTTCGATCTAATTAGGAAAGCTTCTAGTTTCTCCTGTGGGTGCCCTTTTTTAAGCTTACTGGTTTCGAATATTTCTTCTGTGTAGAATTTAAGTGTTTTACAAGCATCACTTATTTCAGTCCCTCACCCTGAGACTGTCCACTGAACTTGATCAAAAAGAAAATTTCCAAGTAGAAGCATTTCATTATTAGGTGTTAGACCGTAGCAGAAAGAAATTTTTAAAAATTTCAGGACTAAACTCATCATAAAATCCTCTCTAAATCCAAACATCACTACAGAAGCAAAAATTAAAATTACTTCATTGAATATTTAAGAACGTAAAAATATTTAACCTCACTAATAACATTCCCTACACGTGTAGAAAGAAGAGAAATGTGACTAAAGGTAATGCTGAACTATCCAAGAAAAAATACAATGATTTCCTCTATCAATACGTGTATTTACTGGGCATGTTTTTAAAGCTTAACGTGTTACCAGTGCTTGATAACTGTATATATTTCCATATAAATCAACTAAACATTCAAAGTCCTTTAAAATGCTTACTACAATAATACATACAATTTTTTTCTAAGAATCCAGAAAGATTCTCTGGGGCTTTTAAATCTTACATTGCCTTTACAAGTAAGCATCGAGTAAGTTAAAAATAGATACACGAATGAAAGGCAGAAAATATGTCATATAATCGCAACTTTTAATGGGACATCTAGAATAATTTCTGATTATTCATAGGTCTTTTTAAAAATCTGAGATAAGGATGGGGTAGGGGAAATACTTTATCTTAGCTTAAAGAATTTCACAATATTTATACTTCAAGAAGAGCAGTGTCTGTTGCAAACCTGTTTTTCTGCCATAAACAAAGAGAGAATTATTTCTCTGGACTTTAAAGTATTTACTTTTCTAAAAGCCTACAGCCTGGCTTCAACAACATGGCAAACAAACAAGGACTGTGAGATATGCAAAGTGACGATGTGTTTAACTCCTTGTGTCGTATTTTTAGGCAGGCAGAAATCTGCGTCCGGGATGAGTAAAATGTGATGGAAAATGCTGAACTGTCATCTTTTTGCCAAAAAAGTGCAAAATGACTGTGACTTACTTCCGAACAAGTATAATACCATTAATTACCAGTCAGCTCTCTAAAATAACATTATATTCGCTCTTTTAATGACTTTTCTGTTTATTTTTTAAAACTCTCATTAAAAACTTTTAGGGACTTTTAGGAGCATGAACTATGAAATTAAGAGTGCTGCCCTTTGGTTTGGTTGTTGAATGGGACCGTGGGAATCTGACCCCTGGTAATCTTCCTTTTAATAGCCATTAAGAGCTGGATAATTCATTGCTTTCCCCCGTTTTCTGTCTAGATTGCCAGAAGATGGAGAGCTAATTCTTTGCTTGTTAGCGAGAACCATTTGTAGGTTAGTCCTTCCGGGGTAATATTTTCTTCTCTTTTTTGAGGGACTTTTCACCATATGAAAGAGTGGCCTTCCTAGCAGGGGAAGCATTATAAGCAATTACGCAAACATATTAAATAAAGAGAAGCTGAAAGAAATAGGCTATTTGCAAGTAGGTGTTACAACCTTGAAACTATATCACTTTAAACCTCAGACCTTGGCATTGGGTTAGGATTTGTTCTTTATCTCCATTCCTAGGAGTGAGAGCTGAGGTAAAAAGAGGCAAATACCTTGTCCAAGGTGGCTCAACTGGTAAGCACAGAGTTTGCCTCCCCACTTCGAAAATCTTCCCTTTCTCAATGTGTTGACATCTGCTGCCCTTGCTGTGCTTGGCATTTAGACCATAAACAAACAACATGAGTTTATCATTGGCACAATGAGCTACTTATAAAGTAGCTCCAGAATTCAGGGAAGTAGAATACATTAGGTGGCCAATTATCAGCAACATTAATGACAGCCAGGCAAAGAGCCTCATTTAGACCTTCTAAGAGAGTCATGGATTGAAGAAAATGTAGTTTAAATTATTTTTTATTTTTCTCCAGGGACTACTTGTATCTTCAGGAATAGGCATTTTTGAAGGCCACATTTCAGGAAGCACTATTTTGATTGTCTTTGTTTTATATATTCTACTTTAAGGGGCGCCTGAGTGGCTCAGTTGGTTGGATATCTGACTTCGGCTCAGCTCGTGATCTCACAGTTTATGAGTTCGAGCCCCGCATCAGGCTCTGTGCTGACAGCTCAGCGCCTGGAGCCTGCTTCGGATTCTGTGTCTCCTTCTCTCTGCTCCTCCCCTGCTCATACTTTCTCACTCTCTCAAATAAATAAATAAACAAATAACATTAAAAACAAAACAAAAAAATTAAAATTAACTGTGGCAGACTGGGGATACATGATCAGTATATCTGATGAGATAAAGACAATTTCCCATTTTATTTAATCACTTTTTAAAAAAATCTTTATATTCGTTTTTTGAAAGTAATCTCTACACCCAGTGTGGGGCTCACACTCACAACCCTGAGATCAAGAGTCACATGCTCTACTACTGAGCCAGTCAGGTGCCCCTAATTTAATTGCTTTTTAAGGAGCACAAGGGAAGACTAAACAGTCATATAAATTTTCCAGCCTACCTCTAATAAGCAGAAGTAATCAGTTCATTAATTATATGCAGGGGAATAGTAAATACAAATGAAAACTTTCTCCCATTTATGAGACAATCAAGTGAATGTGGATTTGAACCTATCTCAGTTCCGTCATCAATGAACCCCACTGCCCCCTTCTGTTACCCCAAGTCATTCTCAACTCTACCACTGGACCGGATGCATAATATAAATACAGTGACAGGTAATTGGTTTCAGTGACATTACGCTATATAGTCTTCCAAACCAAGGTCCACAGAAGGTGCTTCCCATGAGGGTCTCTCGGTGGGCGATGGAGAAAACGGATGTGGCCAAATGTGAGTTGTCAACCTGAGCGAAGGCCCTTTCAATTTGCTATAGGTTTGAAGGTTTTCAAAATCAGAAGATTGGATGCAGTGGAGGGAGCACAGAAAGCAGAAGCTACTTCCAGGAAGTTAACTGGTCTTAGAAATGAACTTAAATACAGGGAAGGCAATAGCATGATTTAGGGTCATGATGGGAAAATCTACACACTCGTGCTTATGAGGAGAAACTTAATGTGGACTCATTCCACATGAATCCCCCTTAAACAAAATTTTTTTATTGTTTATTTATTTTTTTAATAATATAATTTACTGTCAGATTTGCTAACATACAGTGTATACAGTGTGCTCTTGGTTTTGGGGTAGATTCCCATGGTTCATTGCTTATATACATCACCTAGTGGTCTTCCCGACAAGTGCCCTCCTCAATGCCCATCACCCATTTTCCCCTTTCCCCCATCAACCCTCAGTTTGTTCTTTGATGGTTTGCCTCCCTCCCTCTCTGTAACTATTTTTTCCTTCTTCTCTTCCCCATGTCTTCTGTTCTGTTTCTCAAGATCCACGTGAGTGGAAATAAATGATACCTGTCTTTCTCTGACTGACTTATTTCACTCAGCATAGTACCTTTCAGTTCCATCCACATTGCTGCAAATGGCATGATTTCATTATTTCTCACTGCCAAGTAGTATTCCATTGTATGTATCAAACGGGAACCCTCTTGCACCGTTGGTGGGAATGCAAACTGGTGTAGCTGCTCTGGAAAATAGTGTGGAGATTCCTCAAAAAATTATAAATAGAACTACCCTATGAACCAGCAATAGAACTACTAGGAATTTATCCAAAGAATACAGGAATGCTATACATAGGGGAACATGCACTCCAATGTTTACAGCAGCACTTTCAAAAATAGCCAAATCATGGAAAGAGCCTAAATGTCCATCACCTGATGGATGGATAAAGAAGGTGTGGTTTATATATACAATGGAATACTACTTGGCAATGAGAAATAATGTTTGTTTATTTTTGAGAGAGAGAGAGAGCGCGTGAGTGGGGAAGGAGCAGAGAGAGAGAGGTAGAGGATTTGAAGTGGTCTCCCTGCTAACAGCACAGAGCCTGATGTGGACCTCGATCTCATGAACTGTGAGATTATGACCTGAGCCGAAGTTGGATGCTTAGCTGATTGAGTCACCCAAGCGCCCACACATGAATCTCCTTATCGAGAAGACAGGACTAGTGGTTGAGCTGCTAAGCCACGGCCTTCTTGTCTATGGTGATCTACCCCCATTGATTCCTTCTCCTTCTGAATTTAGCTCAATGTGTATTTGATACTAATGCTTCAATGACTACAGAATAATGGACTGATGGTTTTTGCATCATAACAACTTGACCTTGAGAGGTCATCAACATACATTTGAGTATAATTTAGAGACACTTCGAATGTAATTTCTTCAATGTAAATAGTGTAAAAAGTTAGCATGTGGTACACACTTATCTAGATAAGTAAAAATTTATATAGATTTTCCTTTGTGGTGGTTTAAAGTCAAATTTTAAGATTGTATATCATAGTTCAAATAAAGCCATCCTTTATGAGACAGTATTAACAAATATAGCATCTTCTGTGTGTTTTAAGACCCGCCAAAATTAAGCAAAGCTTTTTGTGATTTTTTTTCGTTGATATTAGGAATCTCAATTTTCTCTGTTTCACATGTGAATTGTTAGTGATTCATAAGTTAAGCAGTTCATGAATTGGGTTCAGGTAGGCACAAATATTTTTATCATCAAAACAACATTTATTTTGAAATCCCTAAACAATTGTTAGCGGAGAGAGTTTTAACAGAGAGAATATTCAGTGTTTATCAACTTTATTTTGATTTCTCGAATATTCCTCTATAAGAGAATTATTCTTCCATGTTCTTTGCCATTTGAACTCACTTGCCATTTTCACATGGTTAAAAACTAGCTCTTTGGTTCTTATTCTTTTGCTTTCCCTGTCTCTTAAAGTTCAAAACGTATTGTCTCCCATCTGAATACCAAATGTTTAAATGTGCTCAGTTATTGCTGAGAAAAGAAAATTATTTTGTTTAATTCCCAGGGCATATTTAATATTCTAGCATCCAAGAAATGCATACAGGAAATTAAGTTGAAATCAGGAATATTTGGGGCATGGGAATATTTTATGGTCATCAAGAACTCCAGTTCATAACAGCAAGGCAGGTGTGTCATAATGCAAGTCAAATCAGTAACTGAAACAACATCCCAGCCAGGTTCTTCTGGTTCTTCTAAGCTTTGCAAGATTCAGCTCCTTTGAACAGATGTAATATTTCGTTTTAGGGACACTTTCATGTATTTGCTGAGGCATTTGTTGACTTTCAAAAGGCAACTTCCATCCAAAGCATTCGTACATACATGGCATACTGTTAGTGCAGTCTTACAAAGGGTTTCAAATGTATCCTAATAAAACTCCTGTCTCTTCAGAGTTACATAATTATAAGGCATAGAAAAAAAAAGAGATTTGACCCGATAAGAACTTGAAGGAATCAAGGTTGGCAGTCAGAGTGCAAAAATAGACATGCAGGAAATCCTTTAGAATTTTTTTTTCATTATTCAGATTAGTATTAAAAATAATTGGATTAGGTGTTCCTCCCACATTGCCGTAGCACCATCTAGACATCTGTTATCTTTAATTCCAATCACAGGAACAAACCTAGACCTCATCTGTCAGCCAAAGACTGAAGAGCCTTCTTTGTAGTTATTAGTGCATAGGGCAGTTTGAAGCTCTCCGGTGGTCAACAGATGGTCCATGCTAAGCTCGGCATTGCCCTGTTCCTTCTTCCCTTAGGACACACACACAAGCTATTTTTCTGGTCATTAGGCCTTTAGAGTTATAGCTCCAGTGAAGCCGTGGGTATCTTTATGAAAACACTGGATCCCTGGGCAATACATGACAGTGGGTCTTTCTCGTCCTCATGGAAGGCAGCTTCAGAATTATTCACTGAAAATTCATGCTCCGCATAACTCTCTGAAAGTCTCCAGTGTTGACGTAGTTATAATGGCTTCCCATAAGTACAATGAATACGCACTGTGCCTTTTTTGGTTTCTCACTAAATGAAGTCATTTCTGATTGAAATATGAATTATGCTGAATTGTCGAAGGATTTTCTTGAGTGCATTAATTTTAAAGAAAGATCGTAAAATTCCATTGCACAGCTGGACATACAGGTTTAGTCCATCCTTTGTTTGTGGAAGGGATGTGTATCGTTTTGGTCATAGTACTAGTATTACAGTGTGATACATGTAATACATGTAGACATGGAAAATGCTCCATCAAAAGATAAGAATATGCGCTCATTCCTTGACCACGGGCAGACTGTTGTTGCTGCCTCAGGTCTTAGATGGAGGTGGCTGACTTGCGAGCCATGTCATGAAAGGCTTTAAAGCATCCATCTTGCTCTTTTGGATTTTTTCAGTTAGGGAGGCAGGAACCCTGTCATGAGGACCTTGAAGTCACCCTGTGGAGGGAGGGGGCCACGGGGATGAAGGCCCTCAGCCCCCAGCCTGCACAGCTTCACTAGTAAAGCATTGGGCTTTATTAAGTCTGCTGATTCAAATGTTAATCTCAAGAAACATTGCCACAGGGGCGCCTGGGTGGCTTAGTCGGTTAAGCGGCCGACTTCAGCTCAGGTCATGATCTCACAGTCTGTGAGTTCAAGCCCCGCGTCGGGCTCTGTGCTGACGCTCGGAGCCTGGAACCTGCCTCAGATTCTGTGTCTCCCTCTCTCTCTGCCCCTCCCCTGCTCATGCTCGGTCTCTATGTCTCTCAAAAATAAATAAACGTTTAAAAAAAAAAGAAACATTGTCACAGATACACTTAGAATAATGTTTAGCCAAATATCTGGTCACCCTGTAACCAGTCAAGTTGATAAAACATTAACCATCACAGTACACAATATATATGTTGTATGTACAGGCATATAGTGGTTTAAAATTTTTTTAATGTTTCATTTATTTTTGAGAGAGAGACAGAGAGACAGAGTATGAGCTGGGGAGGGGCAGAGAGAGGGAGACACAGAATCTGAAGCAGGCTTCAGACTCTGAGCTATCAGCACAGAGCCCAAAGTAGGGCTCAAACTCATGAACCAAAAGATCATGACCTGAGCCGAAGTCGGGACGCTCAACCGACTGTGCCACCTAGGCACCCCCCTTTTTGACAATATATACACAACACATATGTACACAACATATACTGTACATAGATACATGCATGTATCTAAACCATTTATTGACCCCTTAAAATAGTCAATAAATAACCATTTTCAAGTCAGAGAATAATACAATGCTACCTACTTAAATTCTTTCAAAAACCTTGATGATGACTATTGACATATTTTATAGATGAAGAAACTTAAGATAAAGGAGTTATTTGCAGTAGGCTCATCCCTCAACTAGTTTCAGAGCTATAATTGGAAACCAGTCTGATTTTAAAATCTTGCCATTATGCCTCAGAAATGTGTATCACGTGGCGTCAAGAAATAATTGTGTTCCTTAAGCTTTAAAGCATCCATCTTTCTTCTAATACTTAAAAAACTCTATAGTATAAATATGCCTAGCACCTAACAGGCCCGATTCAGAGTATACCAGTGGAGGGATTGGTCACATATCAAAATATACACAATGAAAAGTTGGCAAAGTCATTCCAAAACCTAGGCTTAACTTTTAGAGAGTAAATCTCAGGCAACATCTTACTCCACAACTGTGCCTGTTATCTGAGCAGAAATTGGTAATGACATTCTTAATGGTGACTTGAAGTTCATGCAGAATTATCAAAGGATTTATGCCATTAAGTTATTAGAAAATAGGATATTTCTCTATCAATGCCCATTTGCTATTAGTGCATTATTGGATCAAAGTAGTTCATTCTGTAGTGATTCCAAATAAGAGTAAGTATTGTCCATTTTTTAAATATCAAAAATAGGGGTGATATCTACCTGTTGCAAGGCAAACAGTGCCCGGAAATTTGTCACAGCGATCTCACGTGCGCTCTGGTGGAAGAACTGGGATGCTGTTGAGTGACGTGTCCTGCGGTTTGATGGGCAGACCATGGTGGCTGCTTTCCCGCAGTTCAGCACTGCTTTCTGTGGTCTCAGAATTTGCCTTCCTAGGTGTGTTAGAAGATAACTTTTAGAAAAGTTAAGAGTTGTACATTATGCTTACATTTGGAGTTTCTCACTCTCTTTATACATTCAGCATAATCAAAAGCAATCAGCTAATTCTACTAAGAAATCCCATACAGTCCCTCTGGCCCAGTTATTTTTCTTTATTGCCCACATATAGGAGACATTCCATCTGGGGCGTTCCGTGAGGTCTTGGAGTTAAAGGACAGTGGCGTCAATATAGAACCAGAGACCCAGACACATGGACGTGTGTACTTGTCCAAGTTCCCATTGCTGGAAAGCTTTGCCTCCATGTCTGCACTTCACTAGATGGCATCCCCGGGATCCCGGTCAGATGTCCCGCCCCCTTGCAAAGCCTGTCCTAACTATCCAGCTGACGCCACCCCATCCTCCCATTGCTTGATTGCATCTTCCTGCTTATTTTCTTGCTAGCAGTTGTCACTGCGTGATTCCCTGTTGATGTATTTGGTCACTTGGATGTTGTCTGTCTTCCCTGCCAGCATGTCACCTCCGTGTGCTTTGTATTTACTGACCCATCCAGGGCTCTTAGCAGAGAGCTTGGCACACAGTAGGCACTCATTAAATATTTGGCGAATTAATCAATGATTAGCTTTTATCTGAACCTAGTGTTTCATCAACTGGTTATCTTACAACATTCTATGAGAAACCAAGCACTTTTATTTATCTATCTTTTGGTATACCCTGTTCCTTATCACTAAGGAAGGTGTGGCATAGTGAGACTTCTTGAACTTAGAATCCTAAAGACTGAATCTTGAACTTAGAATCCTAAAGCCTTATCATCTGTGAGTCGGGCGCTCTGTCATTTAACAGTTAAGGTTACAGATCTTAAAGGTAAAGCTAAGCCCAGGTTAACCCACGTTAGTCACATTCGTCCAAACTAGGCGTCTGGCTCATAAGCCACTATTCTAGATACTTGCACTGCAATAAAAAATTAGTATCTCAGCAGTGCTGCTCTGCAAATGAAAATAATCATTTAAAAATTACAGATAAGCTGATGAATGCAGATAGTTGGAGTGACAGATGTGGTTGAAGACAAAAATAAAATCTGAATCCTTTGTCCCCCATATGGGAAAATGTTTTTGTTATTTTTTTTATAGTCCCTTTTGGTGTCTCTCTTTATTAGCATATTGTAATTCAGAAATTCTGATTTCAACTTATTTTCTTGATCAAAATAGAGCCAGGAACAGAAATTAAGGTGCCATAGAGGCACCCAGTGACAATTAGCAAGTGACTATTGTGTGTTTGGTAGAACAGTATGTTTCAGAAGGACTGAACACGAAGATGAGATGACAGAAGGTAAGATGGAATTAATGGGAAGAAACAGTGTGGTGTCAAATAAAACAGTTTTGTGAGTTTTGTGTGTGTGTGTGTGCGTGTGTGTGTGATTTTGTGCAGGCAAAGATATGCTCAACTCAGGAAATAGAAGAAATAAAAGAATAAATTAATAAGTGCAATATTCGTAATGTGAAGCCAGCCAGAGGGTGTCAAATCAATGAAGTCTGTTAGGAAGGAAGACCTGTAGGACAGAACCAATAACCAAGCGTCTGAGTCCTGGCCCTCCTGTAAAATGTGAGGTCACATTTCTCAGCTTTTAAGTATTCAGCCCACCAAAAACATTAAGTCCTCATCCACGTTTTTAATAGACCTGCCCAATTTATAATTCTAGATTTCCTACTGACTTAAACAATATATATACACCAGTTTCTCATAAGATTATTTGCCTTTTTTTCCTCCAAAAACAGGCCTTCTGTGATTTTCTAAATAAGTACAAATTTTACTGACAGCATATATTTTTATCTCTTCAAGAAGACAGTTCCTTGTCATTGTTCTTTTCAACAATATGGCATTCCATTTAAGCAACTTATTCTCCAGTTTGTAGTACTTGAGGTGTCACCCCGATGAAATTGCTCTGTATCTCTATGGCGGGTGTTTTCTTGAAAACATGGACCAAACATTCAATTATTTATTACCAAGTCCTTCTCAAACCGCATACCCGGCTAAAATGGGATAAATGTAGCTAAGAAAATTGTTATTATAGCAGATTTTCTGTTAAATATAATCAGTGAATGACATAGACGGAATTTATAACCTGAGCATGAAAATCAGATTTCCTTTCCTTTCCTTTTTTTTTTTAAGATTTTATTTTTAAGTAATCTCTACACCCAACGTGGGGCTTGAACTCACAACGCCAAGATAAAGAGTCACATACTCCACCGTCTGAGCCAGCCAGGCATCCCCTCTTTTACATTTTTAAATTCTAATCTAAGCGAACTATGTCTTACCTCAATAATAAATATAAATAAAATTAAATGACTAAACAAACAAAAAATGTGAAAAAAGACAAGGGTAAAATCGAAGTGGATTCTTTGAGCTGCAGCCTCTTCACCCTTCTGTGTAAGGCTGGGAGCGGTCAGAGGCCAAAAAAAAAAAAAAAAATTAATCCCTCTCTCAATACTTGGATAAATTAAGAATTTTTCCTATTCAGTTTTGTACAGTGAAAAACTGAGCACATTCAAGCATTCCAATCTGTTCCCATGCACATCCTTTATATAACACTATCCAGGATATACTATTGTGCATTTTGCTTCATTTTTCTTATACTGGTTTTGTGTTTTAAAATAGTCCACCTAACTTTTACTTTCCTAGCCACACAATACCATGTTGCTGTGTCCTAACTTGATTAGCAGCTGTTGTCTTGTTCAGCATTTTGATTTCCTTGTCTCTCTCTTTTTAAAAACCTTTAAATCACATGTAGCATAAACACGTGTATACAGATTAGGCTGTTTATTTGGAGTTTAATAGAAAAGTTCAATTATGGGGCGCCCGGGTGTCTCAGTCGGTTAAGTGACCGACTTCGGCTCAGGTCATGATCTCACGGTCTGTGAGTTCGAGCCCCGCGTCAGGCTCTGTGCTGACAGCTCAGAGTCTGGAGTCTGCTTTGGATTCTGTATCTCCCTCCCTCTCTGCCCTTCCCCTGCTCATACTCTGTCTCTATGTCTCTCAAAAATAAATAAACGTTAAAAAAATTTATTAAAAAAAAGTTCAATTAAAGTTGAATAATACAAATTATAACATATTCTCAGATTTTTTTTTTTTTTTTTTTTTTTTTTTTTTTTACAGAGAGGGGACAGGGGCAGAAAAAGAAGGAGAGAGAGAGAGAGACAGAATCCCAAGCAGGCTTTACACCCAGTTGGGAGCCCCACATGGGGCTTGATCCCATTGTCCTGAGCTTGAGCCAAAATCAAGAGTAGGACACTCAACCAACTGAGCCACTTAGGCTCTCCTCCCAGATTTTTCTTTAGAGAAAATGAACAGATTAAGTGGCAACATATGTATCTATACCACTTCATCTTCCCCCATCCACTGTCTCCTGACAGCTTAAATTTTTTGTTTTAACGCCTAAAGGATTAAATTTGTGGCTTTTTAACCACACTCAGGGTGAGGCATTTTTCCCCACAAGACAGTTTGCTATCGGTTTTATCATTATCTGGAATAATGGCAAGTGGGCAGGAAGTGAGATACTGTTCATAACATACCGTCAACCCCCGTGGTTCTCTACCTTGGTGGCTTATTATGAGTAACTCGGGGGGCTTTTAGGAACGCTGATGCCCAGGACGCCCCAATTCCACTTAAGTCTGAGTTCTTAGGAGTGGACTTCAGGCATCAGTACGTTTTTTTTAAGTTCATTTATTTATTTCACACAGGCTCTGCACTGTCAGCACATGGAGCCTGACATAGGTAGGGCTTGATCTCATGAACTGTGAAATCATGACCTGAGCCGAAATCAAGAGTTGGATGCTTAACCAACTGAGCCACCTAGACACCCCTATGTTTTAAATCTGCTTAAGTGAGTCCACTGGAATCAAGTCTGGCCAGATTTGGGAAGCACTGGACTAACCTGGTTGTGAAGTTGTCTTTGGGTTTGACAGGGGCCTGGAAAGAGAGGAATAACCTTAGCTCCATCATCTGGGGCAATCAGAATTAAGTAGAGTTGCTTGTCTTCCTTGGTTCCATTCTGCTGAAGCAAACCCCACCTTGACCCTGAATCTCCTCTCATTGCTTAACCTCCTTGCCTGTCTGGTCTCTCCATATTGGAACAGCCCATAAGAGTATCCTTCCCTGTAATAGTCCCTGCTTACTGTAGTCAGCCCCATTGGTACCACATCTGACGATTGGCATGCCTTTCTCTGATCTATTTGCCTGCAGAGCTAAATCTTGCTTCCTGAACCTCCAAACCCTGGGTGAAGTTGTGTTCTCAGAGGGTACTTGATATCTTTATATTAATGAAGAGCCACGACAACCCTACTTCATGCCAGTAGTTTTAGTACATACCTTCTTGCAGGATTTGACCTCTGCAATGAACATGAATGCTACTGGCCTGGGCACCACTACTTGCTAAAGGCCCCTCCCTGGGTTGGCCTCCCCATAGCTTTAATGAGCAAAGCATTTTCTGGCCTCAGCAAACACACTCCTGCTCTGATTCCTTTGCCGCAATTAAGCGCAAGTGAAATACAGCAGTTTTTGCTGTATTTAATAGGACCAACTCGCAGAGCAGGGGGAAAAGAGCCCATTTCCATTTATTAGGCTTTTCTTTTTTTTTTTACTTTTATTTTTCACCAGCTGCAAACTAAGTCTGTCTCACCCACAATGACAATAACCACAATGATGAAAATAACTCACTTTCATCGGATTCTCTTTACATCTACAAACCCTGATAAGCCTTCTACACCTTTTATATTTCATTTGCTGCTGTAACAACTTACAAAATAATTACTTAGTCCCATGTTTTAGATGAGGAAATAGTGGGTAAGATAAAATTTCTTGGCCAAGGTAACATACTTGATAAATGACAGAGCTAAGAGGATCCAACCTAGAAGTGATGAGTTCCTAGAGCCTGAAAATTACCCAGGGTCTTGTGAAAACTGGACTTCTTAAAAAATATGCAGATGCTCAAAAACTTTACTCCCCAGCATCTGTGTTCTCACAGTCATCTTCACCTGTTCTGTCTTCAAGGCCTACTGACCTACTGGTTGACCCCAACTGTGACAACGGTGTGTCTTTCCACATGTTGTTCCTTAGGTCTGAAACATTTGCTCCCTCCTTCGAAGTGGACGCCCATTCACAATTTCAAGCCTCAGTCCAATTGTCAAATGACTCTATGCTTTAAGTGACCTCCCAAATGAACTTTTCTCTGTGTTCTTATAGCATATGGTAAATCTCTCAATCACAGCATTCATCACTGATTAGCTAATAACTTTTTTAATGTTTATTTATTTGAGAGAGAGAGAGAGAAAGAATGTATGAGCAGAGGAGAGGCAGAGGCGAGGAGAGAGAATCTTAAGCAGTCTCCACACTGTCAGTGCAGAGCCCATTGTGGGGCTCAGTCTCATAAACCGTGAGATCATGATCTGAGCCAAAATCAAGAGTCAGATGCTTAACCGACAGAGCCACCCAGGCAACCCCAACTAATAATTTTTGATGATTCATTTGTCAGACTGTTTCCTCATCTACAAAAATAAAGCTAATCAGAGGGTCTACCTCAGAGTCTTATGTGGATGAAAGGAGATAATGAATTTAAGATACTTCACAACTTGACCTATAGTAAGCATTTAAAAAGTATTAACTATTATTATTTTAGAGAGAGAGACCATGAGAAGGGGAGAGTCAAGAGAGATAGGGAGAGAGGCAATCTTCTTTTTAAGTTTATTTTTTTATTTTGAGAGAGAGAGGGAGATAGAGAGTGAGCAGGAGGGTGGGGCAGAGAAAGAAGGAGAGAAAGAATCTCAAGCAGGCTTCACTCTGGGCGTGGAGCCCAGTGTGGGACTCAGTCTTATGAACCATGAGATCATGATATGAGCTGAAATCAAGAGTTGGTCACTTAACTGACTGAACCACCCAGGTGCCCCTAACTATTTTTTTATTATTAACCATCTCATCATAGTATAATTTCTTAAAACTCTATTTTCTCTTTCAACATGGTTACTTTCCGAGAGGATGGGCATAATGATTTATATTTTGTATTTCCATATTATGTAAAGTGCTCAGCACACAGTAGAAACTTATATGCTCTTGCAAATTACCCAACTCCTCCGTCTCTCAGTAACAAAGACCCCATAGGGTTACATGTGGATTAAGAGAGAATGTTAAACTTATTAGCATAGAAATCCTTTAATAAATTTCAGCAACTATCATTATGTATTAAGTTTGAATAAACGGATGGATGAATTCAGGAGGGAGTAAAACTTTTTCATGCTGCTGGTTTCTATTTATTATACTGAGATGATGGCAAATCACAGCTGTCTCTGTCAGCTGTCTCCTAGATCGACCGCATTGTATGATGGGAGATGACGAGTCTTTAGACTTTGTCTTATTAATATGCAGCAGGACTGATTCCTGCTGTCGTCCAGGGAGTCAGTGGAGACAGCGAGAGACCTGACAAGTCTTGCTAAATGTCTCTTATGACAATAAATAAACACTTTCCATAGATTCTTTCCGTTTTGCATTGGAATTTTGATAGACCATTTGTTTGAAGGTGCAGGACATAATGGTGACAGAGGAAATAAGGCACCTTCCTGTAAATTCTAGTAATTCACCTACAATAAATGCCAAACCATGACTTGAATAGAGTACCTGGTAATCTCTGTTACATGTAAGCCTACACATCCTGGAGCAGCAGAGGTTGGAGATGGGAATAAAAGGGATGGAGACAACCATGACAAAAATATTTTCTCCTGGAGTAACTCCCCAAAAACAGTATGAATACTCCTCTTCCTATTTAAGTTTAAAAGAGCAGTCTTGGGGCACCCAGGTGGCTCGGTCGGTTAAGCATCTGACTTTGGCTCAGGTCATGATCTCACAGTCCGTGGATTTGAGCCCTATGTCAGGCTCTGTGCTGACAGCTTAGAGCCTGGAGCCTGCATCAGATTCTGTGTCTCCCTCTCTCTCTGCCCCTCCCCTGCTCATGCTCTGTCTCTCTCTCTCTCAAAAATAAAAAAATGTTAAAACAAAAAATTTTTTTAAAGAGCAATCTTTATTTGTTCATCCTCTTCCCCACCTTCCATTCACTTCTCATACGCTGATGTCTTTTCGAGCAATTTATTTGGCCATAGTTGCCTTTGGAGAAAGAAAATATGACTTGAGAAATTTTTACTGAAGAAACACTTGCAAGTCTTGCTTTGTTTGTGGAGAATATTCCATGTCATAGAATATAGCAGATTGTTAGTTTAGTGATTATCAGCTGCTTCGGGGTAGCAGTTTGAGAAGTAAATATACGAAGGTCTAATTCCAAATGTCTTTCATTTTTTAATTTAAATAGCTAGTATACTGGGATATGTCTTGTTAATTATTTGTTACTTTGCTTGATTAATTATGTATTCTCTCATTTCTGTCCATTTATCATTTATTTTTACATCAACCCAATAGTCATTTGTCTTCAGAGGTTACCCCATGCAGGTTCAGTGTTAGGATCACGTGCTGGTCTCAACCCTGTTCTTCTAATAAAAACACTTTTAATTGATGGACAAGTTCCTTTATTTTTTTTTAAATTTTTTTTAATGTTTATTTATTTTCGAGGCAGAGAGAGACAGAGCATGAGTGGGGAAGGGGCAGAGAGCGAAGGAGACACAGAATGTGAAGCAGGCTCCAGGCTCTGAGCTGTCAGCACAGAGCCCGACGCGGGGCTCGAACTCACAGACCGCGAGATCATGACCTGAGCCGAAGTCGGACGCTCAACCGACTGAGCCACCCAGGCGCCCCAAGTTCCTTTATTAACCCCACCCTTCAACCCTACCAAGCTATCAAGTCTTTCATTACTTTTGACAATAAACTTCTCTATGAATACATTAAGTTAAATAATTGCACCCTTGAATTAGTACTAAGTTCTAAATTCCTCAAATTCACATTTCTATCCCAGCAGATGAGCAAAAACTAACTTGATATGCTTTTATCTATATTGGTTATTCCAGTGCAATTTATATTGATGTTAAAACAGGGAACGGCTCTGAGTAGTGTGCCTATAAAAATTCATAATTACAAATTTTAAGAAAAGTGGAACTTTAAGAGTGTGGCCCAACTAAAATAATAAATACATAAAAAAGAAGTATTTAATAGACACTGTTAATGTGAGGGCCCAGGAATTTAGCGTACAGAGACTTCAGTGGAGCTATAATAAATATGTTCAAAGAACTAAATGACTCTATGATTTAAAGAATTAAAGGAAAATATGTGAATAACCTATCACAAAATAGAGAATGTCAACAAAAAGGAAGAAATTATGTAATAAAACCCAATAAAATTTACTAGACAAACTCAAAAATAGACTGGAGAAGGTAGAAGAAAGAATCAGTGAACCTGAAGATTTTTGAATAGGAATAATCCATGAAAAACAGGAAGAATGACAGAATGAGCAGAGCCGCAGAGACTGTGGTACAACATCAGGTGTACCAACATTAGGAGTTCAAGAAGAAAGAAGACAATATTTGCAAAAATGCCATACTTTCCAAGTTTAATGAAAAATATCAATCTACGCATCCAGGAATCACCACACACTCCAATTCAGATCTATACAAAGAGATCCATGGACACACCATGGTCAGATTGTTGAAGGCCAAAAACAAAGGTAAAAATTTGAAACCAGACTAACAGAAACCAAAGACGTTTACTAGAGACAAAGACATTTGTAATGCCCAAAGTGTCTATTTATCAAGGAAGATAAGAAATTTGAAAACATATAGACACCTAACAATAGAGCCCTAAACTATAAGAAGCAAAACCTGATAAAACTGAAATGAGATATAGACAGTTCAACAAAAGTAGTATGAGAATTCTGCCCTTAATAATTGATAGAATTATGAGACAAAATCAACAAGTATATAAATACTTGAACAACTCTATCAACTAACTTGAAATAAAAGAAGTGGAGTGTAGAACACTCCACCCAAAAACACTAAAATGGGTATTATTCTCAAGTGCAGATGGAGCATTTTCAGAAAAGACCATATTTTAGGCCCATAAAACAGGAATGAACAAACTTAAAAGAGTTCAAGTCACACAGCTGTATTCTCTCACCCTAACAAAATTAAATTAGATCAACAATAAAAATTGGAGAAATCCCCAAATATTAAAAGTTGAATAAAATATTTCTAACCCAGGAGTCATGGAAGAAATCACAAGGGAAATTCAAAAATATTTTGAAATGAATGAAAAAGAAAATACAGATTATCCAAATTTGTGAGATGCACCTAATACAGTGCTATAGGAAATTTGTAGTTTTAAGTGCCCACGATGTAATAAAAGGAAATTGAAAATTAATAAGCTAAGCTTCATCATAACATACTATAAAAGGAGGAGCAAACTAAAATGAAAATATGGAAGAAAGTAATAAAGATTGCAGTAGAAATCAATGAAATTAAAAACAGTAGAGAAGGCCAATAAAAAACAGTAGAGAAAATAAAACCAAAGTTTGGTTGTTTGAAAAAATCAAAACGTGGACAAACTTTTAGCAAGACTGACCAAGAAAAAATAAAAAAGATACAAATTGTCAAAATCAAAAAGAAAAGAGAGGACATCGCTACCAGTTCTATAGAAGTTAAAGGGATTATTAGGAAACACTGAACTATTTTCTGCCATCAATGAACAATTTTGATGAAATAGACAAATAACTAGAAAGATAGAAATCCACGACGGACTCAAGAAAGTGGAAAATCTGAATGGCCAATAAGTAAAAAAAAAAAGAAAAAAATAGAATTAGCAATTTGAAATCTTCACATAAAGGAAAACCCAGGCCCACATGGCTTCCTTGTTGAGTTGTTAGATATTTAAGAAATAATACTATTCTTTTACAAATGCTTCCAGATGTAGAAGAAAGAATATTTTTCATATAATTCCTTGAATCCAATATCACTGTCATACCAAAGCCAGATAAGACATCACAAGAAAACTAGAGCAATATCCCTCATAAATATAGACTCAAAAATCATCAAAAAAATAACAAACAAATCAATGTGTCAGTTGACCAACATGTGTAAATTAACTGTGATTTGTCATTTTAAAACAAAATCAGTTTAGTATTCAAAAATCAATTAATGTACCAAATTATAGAATAAAAGAGAAAACAGATGATCATCTTAAAAGATGCAAAAAAGCACTTGACAAAATCCTATATCCATTCCTTATTTAAATTAAAAAAATTTTTTCAATGATTATTTATTTTTGAGAGAGACCGAGAGTGAGTGGGGGAGGGGCAGAGAGAGAGAGAGGTAGACACAGAATCCGAAGCAGGCTCCAGGCTCCAAGCTGTCAGCACAGAGCCCAACCTGGGGCTCAAACTCACAAGCCATGAGATCATGACCTGAGCCAAAGTCGGACACTTAACTGACTGAGTCACCCAGGTGCCCTCATTCCTAATTTAAAAATAAAAATGAAGGAGCGTCTGTGTGGCTCAGTCAGTTAAGAGTAAGACTCTTGGTTTTGACTTACATCATGATCTTACGGTCGTGAGATCGAGCCCCACAAGTCAGGCTTTGTGCTAGGCATGGAGCCTGCTTGGGATTCTCTCTTTCCGTCTCCCTCTCCTCTCCCTCTGCCCTCTGTCCCCACTTGTGCTCACTCGTTCTCTCTCTCTCTCTCTCTCTCTCTCAAAAATAAAATAAAAACAAAAATGAAAGCAAAAAAATTTCAACAAACTAGGAACAAAAGGGAACTTTCTTAGTTTATTAAAAAGCATCTGAAAAAAACATACAGGTAACATTATACAAAAGGATGAGAAACTGATGCTTGCTCCCAATGATAGGGAAAAGTCAGGATATCCCATCTCAGTATTCTACTCACCATTGTATAGAACATGCTGATCACTTGCAGTAAGGCCAAAATTAAATTTAAATTAAATAAATAAAGGCATCCAGGTAAGAAGAGAAGTAAACAGCCTTTATTAGCAGACGCTTGATCCTGTGTGTAGAAAGTCCTAAAAAATCCACAAAAATACTGTTAGAACTAATAAAAGTGTTCAACAATACCAGAGAATATAATATCAATAAACATATCAATTGCCTAGTTACTTACTGTCAGTGAGTTTTCTGAAAATGAAATTTAAATAAGTTCATTCATGAAAAAAATTTAGGATTAAATTTAACAAATTAAATACAATACTTATATAACAAAAATTACAAAGCACTGCTGAGAAGAGGGAACTTTCTGAGAGAAGGAACGCATTAGCTGAGAGAAGTTAATGAATATTTAAATAAATAGACATTTCATGGTCATGTATGGAAAGACTGTATTGTTAATATTCCAGCTTTATCAATAAATTAAAAAAGTCCTATCAGTATCCCTCTAGGATCTTTACAAAAAAGTCATAAGCTGATACAGAAATTTATGTGGGAATTCCGAGCATCCAAAACAGAAGAACATCTTTGAAACAGAAGAACAAAGTTGGAGGACCTAATACTTCCTGATTTTCGAACTTAATGCAAAACTGCATTAATCATAACATTGCGATAGCATTAAAGACAGATCATTGATTTTACTTAATATATGCTAAGTAAAAGAAGCTGTGTGAAAGTGTGTAAAAGTTTTACGGTCGTGAGATCGAGCCCCACAAGTCAGGCTTTGTGCTAGGCATGTTTTACACCGCAAAACACTTTTAGCTCTATGATTTCATTAGTATAGCATCCTGGAAAAACTTCAAGAACGGAAATCAGAGCAGGGGCTCTGGGGCAGCTCAGTCACTTATGCGTCTGACTCTTGGTTTTGGCTCAGGTCATGGTCTGTTGATTTGTGGAATCAAGCCCTGCATCAGGCTCTATGCTGAGAGTCCAGAGCCTGTTTGGGATTCTCCCTCTCCCTCTCTCTCCTGCCCCTCCCCCACTCGTGTATGTGTTTGTTCTCTCTCCCTCTCTCCATCTTTCTCCCTCTCTCCATCTTTCTCCCTCTCTCCATCTTTCTCCCTCTCTCCATCTTTCTCCCTCTCTCCATCTTTCTCCCTCTCTCCATCTTTCTCCCTCTCTCCATCTTTCTCCCTCTCTCCATCTTTCTCCCTCTCTCCATCTTTCTCTCTCTCTCCATCTTTCTCTCTCTCTCCATCTTTCTCTCTCTCCATCTTTCTCTCTCTCTCCTTCTCTCTTTCTCCTTCTCTCTTTCTCCTTCTCTCTCTTTCTCTCAAAAAAAATAGAATAAAAATGAGAGCAGAAGTTGTCAGGACTGGGGTGGGAGAAGGACACTGACTATAAAGAGACACAGGTAACTTGCTAGCGTGATGGAAATGTGTATTGTGATATTAGGCATGGCTACTGTACAATGAACATTTATAAAAACTCAACATGCCATATGCTAAAAAAGGGGTGAATTTTACTGTATGAAAATTATTTATAAACAAATCCAACTTTAAAATTAAGGAATGAACATCCTGAATTTATTTACAGTCGCATATTAGCAAATATTGACAATCTAGTGAAAAGGGCCTGAGCCTTTGAACCGAAGCACAGTGATGCATGTGCATTTAGACTTTGCCACTTACTGAAAAACTTATTTTCTCTTCATTAAAATGCAATAGCAGTATCTACCATGTAATAAGTTTTATACTTTTTCTCAGTTATTGGAAATTATATATCTAGAACAGTTATGTGACTGCCTCATAATTTTGTATTAATTTTCTTTATCCTTAAAATATTAAAAGTATCAACTAAAAGTGGAGGGTTTTTGGTTTTTTTTCTTTTCTGTTTTCGCCATTTCAAAGATACAAAACTTGAACGAAGTGCATTTCTCTTCCCGTTGCCCATCCTGTTTAACAAACTTTATTTTCTAGAGCAAGGAATTTGGTTCCCTACCCTAGACTAGCTGACTTGTCATCACTAAGACCTTTCTCCCATGCTCAGAACAGGCCATCATTTCTTGTGTTTCTCTGTTGTCAAGTCCAAGCTCAGATAGATATATCGTGGGAACTTTTTATCCATCAACTCTGTTTGGCATACATGTCATGTCAGTATCTTCAGTAACCCCTCTCATTAAAATGTACATTCATTTGGATATGTGTTATTTCTTTTATACATTGAATTATTTGTCTTATTTGTTCACATCATAAATTTAAATCAAGATTTATCTCTTTGCATGGCTAAATATACTCTTGAAGGAGAAAGGTTTTCTGCAACCAAAGCCCGTGAGCTTCATGGTGCCTAGAATCATGGCTTTTACCAAGCTCACCACATTAATGTGTTTGATAGTAATAATAAAAAAATAGGATTCATTTAAGAACTTGTTTTGTGCCATTGCTGTTGACCACTATTTTTTAAAAGTTTTGAGGACAAAAATAAGTTTGAAAAAACTACATATATGTGATAAAGATGATGAATTTAGATGAGGAAAATTGTATTTAAAAATGTCGGAAGATCATGAGAACATCTGATTAGAAACTTTTAAAAGTAGTTTAATGGTAACCAATAATTGTATTTAGAGATTGAGCATAAATCACATAGTTAGATGATGTCAGTACTCCTAAAATGTTAGAGTAGCATTCTTTGTAATTCTACTTAAAATGGATTTATTATGAATTAAGTATTTCACGATATCATGAACTTGGTTAACTCTAAGGAAAAAAAAATGTCTATTCACTTGTCTTTAGAACAGAATGTTTCTAGAATTGTTTTCTAAAATGAAGAAATTTTTTTAAAGATATGTAGGAGTTCCATCTATTTGATAAAGTTTGACATTAAGACCCTGAATTAAAAGCAGTGTAATGAAAACTGAGAGGGGAATAAGCGTGGAATGAATCTTTCTATAAAAATCAAAGAACTCACAAAATAAAAAGATATAAAATACAATAACATATACCTAAAATGTGGGGAAGAGGGAGTAAATAAACCAGTCAACCAGGAAATAAAAGATGAAATTAGAAAGTATAGGGAAACAAATGAAAATGAAAACACAATGGTTCAAAACTTCTGGTATGCAGCAAAAGTGGTCGTAAGAGGGAAGTGTATAGCAATACAGGCTTACTTCAAGAAGCAATAAAAGTCTCAAATACACAACCTAACCTTACACCTAAAGGAAATGGATAAATTCCTAGAAACATATAACCTACCAAAACTGAATCAAGAAGAAATAGAAAATTTGAACATACTGATAACCAGCAAAGAAATGGAATCATTAATCAAAAAACTCCCAACGTCAGGATGAGATGGCTTCACATGTGAATTTTACCAAGCTTTTAATTATTCCAACTATTCAAAAAAAAATAGAAAAGGAAGGAAAAATTCTAAATTTTTTCTATGAGGCCAGCATTACCCTGATATGAAAACCAGATAAATACATCACTAAGAAAGATAACTATAGGCCAGTACCTCTGATGAACATAGATGCAAAAATCCTCAGCAAAATACTAGCAAACCAAGTTCAACAATACATTTAACAAAATATCACCACTATCAAGTGGGATTTGTCCCTGGTTTACAAAAGTGGTTCAATATTTTCAAATCAATCAATGTGATACATCAATAAGAAAAAGGAAAAGAACCATATGATCATTTCAGTAGATTCAGATAAAGCATTTGACAAAATACAACATTCATTCATGATATAAACCTTCAATAAAGTTGGTTTGGAGGGAACCTTCCTCAACATAACAAAGCCCATATATGAAAAACCCATTGCTAACATCATCCTCAATGGGGAAAAAACTGAGAGCTTTTCCCCTAAGTTCAGGAACAAGATAAGGATGTCCACTCTCACCACTTTCATTCAACATAGCACTGAAAGTCCTATCCACAGCAATCAGACAATGAAAAGGAATAAAAGACATCCAAGTCTGTAAGGAAAGTAGACCTTTAACTATTCGCAGACGACATAATACCATATGTAAAAAACCCAAAAGACTCCACTGAAAAACTACTAGAACTGATAAATGAATTCTGTAAAGTTGCAGGATACAAAATCAACATACAGAAATCTGTTGCATTTCTACACACCAATAATGAAGCATCAGAAAGAGAAATTAAGGAATCAATCCCATTTAAAATTACGCTAAAAACAATAAGATAGCTAGAAACAAACCTAACCAAAGAGGTAAAAGACCTGTACTCTGAAAACTATAAAGCAATGATAAAAGAAATTGAAGACCACAATCCTAGAAGAGAAAACAAGTAGTAACCTCCTTTATATCAGCCATAGCAACTTCTTTCTAGATATGTCTCCTGAGACAAAGGAAACAAAAGCAAAAACAAACTATTGGAACTTCATCAAAATAAAAAGCTTCTGCACAGCTAAGGAAACAATCCACAAAACTAATGACAACCTACAGAATGGGAGAAGATATTTGCAAATGACATCTGATAAAGGATTAGTATCCAACATGTATAAAGAACTTATAAAACTCAACACTCAAAAAACAATCCAATTAAAAAATGGACAGAAGACACAAACAGACATTTCTCTAAAGAAGATATTCAGATGACCAACAGACACATGAAATGATGTTCAACATCACTTATCATCAGGGAAATGCAAATCAAAACTACAATGAGATACCCCCTCACACCTGTCAGAATGGCTAAAATCAAAAACAGAAGAAACAGCAAGTGTTGGCGAGGATATGGGGAAAAAGAAACCCTCGTGCACCGATGCAGTCACTGTGGAAGACGATATGGAGGTTCCTCAACAAATTAAAAGTAGGTCTGCCCTACAATCCAGCAGTCGCACTACTATTTACCCAAATAATACAAAAATACTAGTTCAAAGGGTTACACACACCTCTATGTTTATAGCAGCATTATTTATAATGGTCAAGATATGGAAGCAGCCCAAGTGTCCATCGATTAATAAATGGATAAAGAAGGGATGGTATATGGATAAAGAAGCAGTGGTATATATCTATATCTCTCTATATATCTATATATACATATATAGATATTAATAAATGGATTAAGTAATATATGGATATATCTCTCTATATGTCTATATATACATATATAGATAATATTAATAAATGGATTAAATAAAGAAGGGATGGTATATGGATAAAGAAGCGGTGGTATATATCTATGTCTCTCTATATATCTATATATATAGATATATAGATTATAGATTATACATACATATGTGTATGTATATGTATAGATTATACATAATCTATGTATAGAGATTATATATAATATGTATATGTATATGTAATATGCATATATATAATGTGCATATATATAATGTAATATGCATATACATATAATATGTATATGTATATGTAACATGCATATATAATATGAATATGATATATAGATATTATAATCTATGTATAGATTATACATAATCTATATATAGAGATTATATATAATATGTATATATAGAGAGATTATATAGGCTATTATATAGAGATATAGATATATATAGAATATTACTCAGCCATGAAGATCAAAATCTTGCCATTTGCAATGACATGGATGAAGCTAGAGATTATAATGTTAAGTGAAATAAGTCAGACAAAGACAAATACCATATGATTTAACTCATAAATTGAATTTACAAAATAAAACAAGCAAAGGGAAAGATAGATATGATAGATAGTAGATACATACATACATACATACATAGATGATAGAGAAATTAAGAAACAGACTCTTAATTATCGAGAACAAAACTGATGGTTACCAGAGGGGAATGAGGAGTTGAATGACATGGGCGATGGAGATTAAGGAGTGCACTTGTTGTGATGAGCACTGGGTGATTTGTGGAATTGTTAAATCTCTATGTTGTACATATGAAAGTAGTATAACACTGTATGTTAACTAACCGGAATTAAAATAAAAACTTAAAAAAAAACATGCTAAATGAAGGTAATTAAGACAGAAGACTGTCTGGTGAAGTTTAATATAATCTTTGCTAAACTTAGGCATAATCACCTGTAAGAAAATGGAAACAAAAATGACTGAAGCAGGTTCCTTTAAAATATTATTTATGTTCTTGGGGCACCTGGGTGGTTCAGTTGGTTGAGCATCTGACTTCAGCCCTGGTCATGATCTCACAGTTCGTGAGTTCTAGCCCCACTTTGGGCTCTGTGTGACAGCTCAGAGCCTGGAGCCTGCTTCAGATTCTGTGTCTCCCTCTCTCTCTCTGCTCCTCCCCCACTTGGACTCAGTTTCTTTCTCAAAAATAAATTTAAAAATTTTAAATATTATTTATGTTTTTAAATTGATTTGCACTCGAATTCATTAGTTTCATGAATTTATTTTTACTTTTGCAAAATGCCCCATGATCAAACCCTTAAATGACTCTGGAGTATCCTTTATTTGTAGAGCTCTGATGGAAATAACACATTTTGACGTATTCTTATTCTCCTTTAGGGGACGGAACAAAAGGTAAAGCTTATTCCAAGTTTTTAGAAAAGAAAAGCATTGTATTCCTTCTATTCCTTAATTTTTTGGGGAACAAGAGAAGAAAACATACTAAGGTCCCCATAACTAAGCCAGACTTTCCATGTTGGTAAATGGATACATCAGCGACGAGGCTAATCCGGCCACCACCTGTGCTGCCCTGCTGAGCGTGGGGCTGACCGGAGATCCCTTCCCCCTTTCTGTGCCATTACATGCGTTGTCAGGAGGACAACGTGCATTTCCGGTGAGCGCATACACTGATTTGCATTTATAGGCCCTTAGCTTTCAAAGCTTTTTCACACGTTTGTTACTTTATTGGATCCCAAGTAACAGATTGGGAAGGGGATCCCAAACTGGATCACTATCATATGACTGTGTGCTGATGCCAGAATTAGTAACCTCTCACCTCTAGAAGCCTACCTATCGTTTCTGGCTTCAGGGACATTCCCTGAAGCAGAAAATAAACAAAAATTTAAGTTCTCATATGGCGGAAGGTAAATGGGATTTGGCATCATCCGTCCTAAGTTTGAGTCACCAGTTTTCTCATCTGTAGAAGGGGGCCAGTATATTTTTTCAAGGTAGTAAGGAGGACTAAAAGACACAGTCCATATTTGGACTGATTAGCCTTTGACCTGGTTCCTGAGAGAACCTCAATAAATAACAGTGTAAAAAACAAAAGCAATAAATTGCGGTTGTAGTAGGGCTCTCATTAATCGAAGGGTGTAGTACCACTGCTTCTGGCAGCTGGGATTGAGTAAATGGATTATTTTGAAGATACTCCCTTTCTGTAAGGATGCTCATGCGTTCAGAACCATTCTACTAAGTGTCAGGCACGTGCTTGGTGCTGGAGATGGAGTGGTGAGAAAGAGCCGCCGCTCTAATGCAACTTAGCGTGTTAGCACGTGCAGATGGACTGCCGCTATGGCTTTCTTCTACCGAGCGATTGCACTTTTAACAGAACTTCAGTCGTGGAATTCATTCAGCACCACGTATTTGTTGAGGGAAGGAAGATGGACCGATTAAAACTTGGCATTGATGGAGATGCCCATCAGTCAGTGCCAGTGGCCCAGAGTCTGCATGCTATGGGCTTAAACAATTGAGAACAATCTTCTAATAGTTAATATCGGTGTCACCCACTCCTCACATCTGGGGCAAAAAGCTCTTAATGCATTTTGTCTCCTCTCTCCAAAGGGGATAGTTCACCATATTGCTGCCATGGTACCAGGTTGAGAACTTTGAGTGGAGCCTATCATCAGGTCTTACTTGAGAGACCATCATTTCCCATTTAGTATATATTTTAAGCCCTTTATATTTATTTTTTCCCTTTTGGGTCCTGTGTTTCTAGCACCCCAGACCCATATTGAGTGTGGGATCTGCCTTGTGAAAATGCTTTCACATTCCGGTCAGGCAATTCTTCAGGCTCCTGTGTTGCCCTCGGCTTTGGCTTAGGTTAAAAATACCTGTCTAATTGGGAAAAGGATTTCTCCCTCTCCTGCCTGCATTTGTTTTTCTGTTTGAGGATCTCTCCCAGCAGCTCCCTGGCCTGGGGCTGCTGTTGATACTTGTGAAGCAAGTTCCCTAGCATCAAGGAGTCCATGTCATGGAGGTCAGTCGGCTGTTGAGAGCAGGGTTATAGGTTACCTCACCTGAGTAAAGGTGAGGACTGTGAAACTGGCTGTCACCTGGGCCTTTGGGTACAGGCTGCTGCAACCTGACCTTGACCCAGAGAGATTCTGGCTCGCCTGGAATTGCTAATGAAGCAGACTGAGTATTTTAAGCAGGATAGGTGAACAGTGTACAGTGCTTTCAAGCTGCAAGCCTGCGACACACTTGAAGAAACACCGTTGAGACTCCATCATTACATTTCTGGGTCTGAGCCTTGGTGTGAGCATCTTGAGGTCTGTTGCTTCTGGTTCCACTCTACGCTTGGAGTCCAGGAGGCAGGACTAACACTGGACTTACATGGCCTATCTTCATGGTTCCAAGTGTGCTTTGGTTGAATTAATTACCAAAATTCTCACCGTGGCTTTGGTTTTCTAGTTCCCACAGTGCAGAGTATTTGAGGAGCCTGTGGCTTGTGTACCCTCCATTCAATCTCAATCATTTATTTCCACGTTTTAACTGGAGGACGTGTTACTGGTTTTCTCTTTGACAAAGCCATTGTCTTCCTGTGGTACACGATCTCTATTGAGATGGAGACCGTAGGTTCGAGATTAATAGGGGCTTTGACTAGGGAAAAGGCGGTGTGTAAAGGGTGCACTCGATCAACTGGCCCTGGTGGCTAGTGGTGAGGCTGCCAGCCAAGTGTTCCTGCATTCATCAAGTGGCTGTATGCTTCTGGAATTCAGCAGATCCCTGTCCAGAAGTTAGTAATCTTAATGAGTGTGTTCATTGTATAAATACATACCTTAAGAACAGCTTAATAATATGCACATATGGTGCATTTTTATATGGGGGAAAGTTCCTGTCCGAAGCTTGTATGCCCCATACTTCAGGACTGTTGCTCGTCCTTTGTTTCTTAGTACTGTCCTCGATATCAATTTGTAAGTGAACTGAAAACCTACTTTCTCAAATGTAGTGGAAGTCCCTCCTTTTATCCACATTCAGAGTGATACTTTCCTTGCTTAAATGTGTAGGGTAGAGAGGGGCCTTGCCCAGAGACAGCTGCGTGAAGCCACACACTGAAATCCTGTGTGCATTGTGCCATAAGCAAACCTTGCTGCCACTTTAAGCCCTGAGGAGGTCCTCTTTCTGCCCCAAGAGCACAGTATCCTATTGCCCTCAACGTTTGCTGTAGTATTCCTTTCTTAGTCAAGAGAATGCTGAATATCAGCACTAAGGAATGCTTATGCATTTGTCTTTCCCTGACATTAAGGGAAGTGTTATCACTTCCAAAGACTTAAGGAGCATTTCTTAAAATTGTAAATATTCTGACTCCAAAATATACCTGAGACATCTCTTTACCCAAAACACTAGTAAACCGTCATCTTTTTGAAAACTGTAATATCCATGTGAGGTAACTGTGTGATTTCTGAGTCATAAATCACTTCCTTTCAAGACAAAGCTAGGAAAGTGTCCAAAGGCATTCACGATGGTAGCCATCTAGCTATCCAGGCTGGTAAGGCGAAAAGAGAAAACCCCAACTTCAGTAATTTCTGTGTTCTCTTGGCTGCCTTCCTTCTTCCTGTGCTTCCAGGAAACCAAGGTCTTTCCAGGTTTCAGGATCATTCGTGCACTGGCTTCTCAGTCCTGGCAAGTTGCCGTGCACCCCAGCAGACAGCTTCTAAGAAGTCCTAAGGAAGCCATTCTCATTTAGATATAAACGCAGATTTTGCCTCTGTTGATCTATTCAAGTCAAAAGCTTCCGCATTCCAGTAGTGGGTTCTATTAGGTTTTAGGAGGATGATGAAACTTGTTTTTTTTTTTTATTTTTTTTTATTTTGTTTCTTAGGCTTCAAAGAGGACTTTTAAGTTTGCTTTCCTTGGACTTTATGTCTGGAATCCTTAGCAGATATCAAATGACTGAGGTATTCATAGATTGCTAATTTTGTTGTAGTTAGGTGAAAAAAAAAAATACTCGAATTTTTAGCCTCTCACTCCAGTCTGGATACCTCTTGGTCTCGTAACAATTATTTTTATTTCCTTTAAATCTGTAAATTAACTGATAACGTTGGTATTGACCATGGTCCATTTTAACATGAAGATTCAGACATGAATTCCATTTGTTCCGGAAGTACTTATTCTGTTGCTGTGATTTAAGAATGTTTAATTGAGTAGCTCTCCGAGACAGAAGTAGGTCCTGAAGGGTAGCCATCCAGCTCCCAGTTTCCATCATGATTCCGTACATGGGGGGCTGCAGTGTCACAGTGAGTTCTGCATTCACCCAGAGCTCCACCCACAGCAGAGCTGAGAATCAGTCAGATTGGGGTTTGGTTTCTACCTTTGCCACTCAATGGCTCTTTGGCTGTGAAATCCAGTCTGTAAGAACCTCAGCTTCTGTGAAATACGAGTAGCGACAGTTTTGGAAGTGAAAAAAAAAATGCATGTAAAGTAGCCATCAAAGTGCTTGGCACAGAAATAGGCACATGAGTAATGCTGACTGTGATACTGCTCCTGCTAAGAAGGATGGAGAGAAAGAGAAAAGGGAGGAGAAGGAGGAGCGGAAGGGAAGAAGAGAGAAGAGGAGGAGCATGGAATGGCTAAAATAACAAGATTCTAGATTATTCTCTAGCTTTGGGGGAGGGTTTTCCCAAGTATCTCTTTCTTTAATTTACATAGCTCTCATCTGCAGTGTGATTACAAAGGGGGATGAGAGTCTCTAAAAGGCTTTTTCTTTTCAGGAAGATGCTGATAGAAAATGCCTCCCACCTCCTCTCTTTTGGCGCTTTGCCCCGACTCTCGATCGCCTCTCTGCACTAGCTAACCACAGCGCCCCTCGATCAAAAGGCTTGGTCTCTTCTCAGCCATCATGACAGCCTTGAATCTTAAGAGAGCCCTTTATCTACAGCTTGCCAACTGGATGTCTCAGCCCAATTAGATAATATTGGAGTTAGATTTAAAATTTAGATAGAGTCGGAAGCTTCTGTTTTGTAAATGGGATATGAGAAAATCTACTGATTTTTGTCTAGTTAATTTAACAGTTCTTACTTAAAACTAATAGAAAAGACTAATTGGAACATCAGGAAAGCAGATGCAAATGCAGAATAAGCATGGAAGTTAATTTTTGGTACAATTAGTCTTGAAAGTTTAATAGCCAATAAATATAAACATGAAGTGACAGTTACCTCATTACCAATGTAAACACGTATAAACCTACCCAGTAACAATTTAAAACAAACTTAGAAATAAAAATACACCTCCTACTTTGGCTTTTGCCTGAGCCTTTCTCACCAAGGCTATCATTCTTTTCGATTTATTATTTCCTACCTTAGCACTGTAGCTGTACGCTACAGTTACTAAAATAGTTAATTTGGGGTACCTGGGTGGCTCAGTCGGTTAAGCATCTGACTTGTGGTTTCGGCTCAGGTCATGATCTCACAGTGCATGGGTTTGAGCCCCACATCAAGCTCCGCACTGAGAGTGTGGAACCTGCTTGGGGTTCTCCCTCCCCCTCTCTCTCTGCCCCTCCTCTGCTTGCTCTCTCTCTTCCTCTCTCAAAATAAATAGATGAACATTAAAAAATAAAATACAATAGTTAATTCCCATGAAAATTAATTTTGGAGTCTTAACAGAGAAGGAAAAACGCCCATCAGATTATCCTTTATATAGTAGGAAACCTAACTACACTGTGTATTTTCATCCAGAATATCACCATGTGCCCTGGGTATAACCGATAGTGTGCTCAAACCATGTATATATCAGATGTAGGTCTCCTGGCATCATTTGTATGGGAGAAAAGCCACCCACTCACACAGAAGGAGCTACTTCTCCTTCTCAGATGATTAGGTTTCATGGCTATAATCAAGGTCACTTTTCTGTACTTTCTTTGATAGAAGATACTTTTGATTAAACAGATTTCTTTACGGGCACCTGGGTAGCTTAGTCTGCTAAGCATCCAACTTCAGCTCAGGTCATGATCTCACAGTTTGAGTTCAAGCCCTGCGTCGGGCTCTGTGCTGACAACTCGGAGCCCAGGGCCTGCTTCAGATTCTGTGTCTCCTGCTCTCTCTGCCCCTCTCACTCTCTCAAAAATAAGTAAACATTAAACAGATTTCTTTAAATTTTTGTGGCTTTGTTCTGTTATAATGCAGTGACCGTAAGAGAATATTAATTGCTTCACGAGTGAGTGACACAGGTTAGAACTGCCTTCAGCTGAAACTCGGGGATGCCGATGGTCCGTGACCTGGAAATCCACTGTGTGGATATCGGGTCAAGTCTCAACTGTTGTTCTTGTCCAATACTGTCTCCCTTTTGGGGTAATAACTTTCATCACTATCTTTGCTGTCATTCTGTTAAAATATACGCTCTCTATGTGCGGTACGCACACACACACACACACACACACTAATATATATATTTTTCTGCAGGAGTACAGGAATCAGCATCATCAGGTGTTGATTGCTTATGCTAATTGGCAAATGTGAAGGTAAACTCTGTCTATTTTAAGTCGAGTAGATGGTTTAAGTGACTCCATTTCAGAGGAAACTTAGCTCCAGTAATTCTTGTTTCTTAAATCTGCCTCTAAATGTTTCCATTTCCAATAGCAACATAAATAGACAAACTAATAGTTCTTATGAAAACAGCAGTAAGTATTCTCTTGCTGAGATGAAAAAGTGAGATTTCAAGTGTGGAGAAGTCTGGGATGTTAGCACCACTCTTAGAAATGTATATGTGTCTTCTTTTTTAAAATATAAATTTGAACTCATGCACATTTGCACTTTTCTCAGATAAATGGATGAATTTCAGATGAGTTACCTACAATCACACGATCTAATTTCCACCATACCTTCTTCCAATATTTACTGTTTCTTCTACATGAAATTGCCCATAATATTAATGAGTCTATTTTAGCTTTTTGTATTCTGCATTCGTGAACACATATCCTTATGTTAGCATAACTTCCATACTTAGAGTAAACAAACCATAATATAAGTTTCACAGTATAACATTCCATAGTGACAAACTGTGTCCCGTTTGTTGGGTTATAATAATTGTAGTAACAGCTACCACTTATTGACTGTTACAAAAAGTCTTCCATTAAGAGCATCTTTTAACAAAGTAGAGACCAAGTTTAGTTTGTTATGTGGAAATGCCTAGACTTTGATATACTGGTTTCCACTCTCTCTGTGTGACATTAGTCAAGAAAAAACTTCCTACTCTTTGCTCCCCTTCAACTTCCTCCTCTGAAAAAACATAAGAATGGAAATAGCTGACTTAGAGGTTATACCCACTGGAGTCTAGTACATTGTAGATGTTCGAGAAATGGGGAAGATGGTCATTGAAAACTACGTCTAACGTTCTTTTGCCCAAATCTGTGAGATGAGGAGATGTGTACTGTTTCGTGTATGTTTCCAGATGGATTTCCAGGATAATTCAGCAGGCAGTGTCACTGAGAATGTGCTAAGTGTTCATTTCTTACATACCAGATCCTTACTAGGTTTGCTTTTGCATTCTTCTTGCATTAATTCTTCACTGATTCTTTCAACAAAAAACCAATGTGTTGTGCCCTAAGCATTTCTGAAGTCACCATTCCACTCAGGTTGCAGCTGGCATGAAGGAGGTGTCGTCTCTTCAACCAGTGTCAAATAACTCGGGTGTGATCGCCGCCACAAGGCCAGTAATAGATAGGCAGGAATGTATGTGGTGTGTGTGTGTGTGTGTGTGTGTGTGTGTGTTTACATGTCTGTTTGCCCCATGAGGCTATAGTTGGCCATTTTGATATCATATCAATGAAAATGACCAAGTTACAGCATCCTAGGCAAGACAGATATTAACAGATAATACACTATCACAAAAAGGTTGTGCCTGTGTATTTCTGCCCAAGGGATTAAAGATGGTTACAAAAGTCACTTCTGAATTAAACATTTTTTTCAAGTGAATAGCAGTTTACTGGTGAGATTAGAAAAGGGTTCAATGTTAAAAAGCATAGTCTATCCAAAGAAAGCAGAGAATGCAAAGGCAGGAGAGACTCACATGTCCAGCAACCATTTTCCCATAGCCATAATTGTCATGGCGGATGGAGGAGTATTAGAACGGGAGGGTGAGAAGGTACCCAGGGCTAGCCTGAAAGAAGATAGGAAGGTCGTACATATCATGCTTCCCTTGTAAGAGGCAGTATGCTGGACATTTTGTGCATAATTTTGTCTTACAACTTCCAGAATAACCCCGTTTCAGAGGTAATGGAAACGAGACTTTGATTATGAAGTTGTTCAAGGTCGTACGGCAACAATAGGGTGGATTTGGTGTTCAGTGCCAACTCTTTGAGGTCAGAACCTCTCTTCTCTTCACCACGATGCGATTAATAGTTAAACGGGAAACCGCTTCAATGTCTTCTCATTTATTTGGGTTTAATTAACTTCTGTGAAGATAAAACTTTGGGATTTTGTTCTGTGTTGTCTCAAACTTCATTGAAAGTACAAAGGAATGTTCTACAAAACTTTAACTTTCTTTGGTGTCTTTCAAATGTAAATGTTTCCTCTTCATAAAGGCAGCATGGTTTCCCTGTGCTATGTAGATTTTCTTCTGTTTTTTAAATAGGATTTTTACATTACCCTTTACTTTTTTAAAGTTTTTATTTAAATTCCAGTTAGTTAACACACAGTGTAATATTAGTTTCTGGCGTACAGTTTAGTGATTCAACACTTACATACAATATCCGATGCCCATCACAGAAGATTCTTTTTCGGAGGTTTTATGCTTTATCTTTGTCACCCCTTTGTCCATCCTTAGATGTGGCCAGTGAGAACACCGTGGTCTGTCGGAGAATGACACTTACCCTGGTGGCCAGATTTCTTCATCCATCCTCATTGGCGCAGCCTGTGTGCCACGTTGAGTGTGGCTGAGTCTAACCTCCTTTCCGGTGCCTCCTCCAAGGGAAAGCCCCACTGTCCCCAAAGGAGTCTGGCCATACTCCGTGAAGCCATCGCATTGCCCCTAGGGTTCTCCGTCCTCTCTAAGGATTAGATTCCCACCCCTGCTCCTAGTCTGCCTGAGATCACCCATCTTTCTCTAATATCATCCCCTACAAAAGGAGAGCAATTCTTTAGATCAGAAGCCAGCCAACCGTTTCAATAAAAGGTCAGAGAGTCTGTATTTTAGACGCCGTGAGTCATGCTACTTGTCACAACCTCTCAACTCTGCCGTTGTAGCACCAAAGCAGCCAGAGACGATATGTAAATGGATGGCTGTGGCTGTGTTCCAATAAAGCTTTATTTATAGACTCTGAAATTTGAATTTCAAATAATTTGCATGCTTCTTTTGATTCCTTTCAGCGATTTAAAAATGTAAGACCCATTCTTAGCTCAAAAACAGGCGACAGGCTGCATTTTGCCAGCCCCTGCTCTAGACAGACAGCGTGCCACGGCACTCAACTGCTTCTTCAGTGGAGTAAATTGGGGTCTGACCATCGGGGTCTTTGATGTAGCTCTTTCTCTACAGCTTTTCCAGCTTTTTCTAGCTCCTCGTGGTCATGCAGTTTCTTCCTAGGGTCTTTAGCCGTTTCCGTTTGCTCCTGTCTTAGTGCAAGGGAAGGACTGCATGAAGAGATCTGGCCACAGGGAAAGGTGCTTAGGTTCTGTTTGCACACTGATATCTGATCTAGGCGTGAAAGCCGAATTCTTTCCCTCTCTCTGGAAAATTCTTTGTTATTGACCTTTCGCTGTTCTTCAGGCACCTCTCCAATTGAAGCAAATTAAACTGACTCCTAATTAATTCGTAATTCTTTGAACGGAGATCTTTGACCTTAGCTCACTTGAGGTTTCAGATTACGTATTCTACTTTTTTTTTCTCTTGAGACTGTGTTACAAACAGGAAGATAACGTTGGCAAGTAAATGAAAGGATTGATCAAACAAAAGTGTGAACATAGACAAAAAATATATGCCAATTCCTACTTTTGTTGCCGTTTATTTATTCATTTACTCAGCAAATATTTACACGTGCCAGACTCCGTATCCCAAAATGAGATCTCACTTTGCAGCTCTGGGTACAGTGATAAGCAGAGTGCCATGTTTGTATCCTGAGACTACAGGGGAGGCAGAGATCAAGGAGATCCATCTTTCTGTGATCCTCTTGGTGTCTGTCACTCATATCGTAGGATGTAGGGGGCACAAGTAAGCATAGAACAATACGTGTTCCTACACACTCCCCATGATAAGTGAAAGAACATGGCTCAAGACGTCAGAGTCTGGGGCCAGTTGCTCTACTGTTTTGAACCCTAAATGCTATAAACGAGGAGACTACCTGTGTTGGAGCTTTGTAGGAAAGACTAAAGGGAATGTCATACGTGGGCAAGATATAAATGTTCAGTACATAGGCCCTAAAAAAACAACGCACATCCAGGGGTGTCAAATTTGCCTTTTGTTGTTCTCTATTGATAAATGTATAGCCTTCCAGTAAAGACCTACCAATTTACCAAAAAATTTACTACTAAATCAGACTTATTTATTGACTGCATAGTGTGTGACCATGGCTATACTGTGTATTATGGGGGAAATCAGAGATGTGTGATGTATCGTCAAACCTTCTTTTAAAGCTGTAGGTTGGTAAAATGCTCTTGTATGAATGATATGAAATACTCTTTATTGACTTTGTTATCTCTCTGTGTGTCTTTTTAGATCTGAACGGTGATGGCACACATTTCGGTTACGAGTTGCTCAGCGAGCTGTGGATCGACGGAACGATAAACGTTCCTGTCGTGATGTATGCCACCAAGGCCCTTCACTAGTAGGTATTTTCTATTCAGTATCGTTTACATGGTTATATATGGAGATTGTCAACAGAGTATACGTTTATAATGAAAGATATGCAAAATCCATGTGTTCGTGTTGCTGTTAAGCATATGGCTAGATTTATTCTGGTTATGGGGCAAGCAATTGCAAAGGGAAAGAGCAGGTTAAAATGCATCTGTTTTGCATGTGTATGTATATTAGTATGGAAGCATATGTGTATCTCCGTAGGAGAGTTTAGAAGTATAAAACTTTACCTCTTTTTTAACTGAGTAAAAATAACATCACTGGAAATTTTCCACACCCTTTGTTCTTTAATATCATCGTATAAATCTGGAAGTGTAAGCTTAGAAAATTTACCTAATGTGATGTTTTGAAATGGTTCAGCTTTATTGCAGTTTTAACTAATGGGAATCTGCTAATGTATCCACTTACACAAGTATCATTCGGTAATTGACATATGATGTTTATGGTGTCATGGAAAGGGAATTATACTGCGTTAGAAAACCTTAATCATATCATCTGACCGGACCCTTACGTCTTCAGATATCAGTTTCCTCATATGCGAAATGAGAGAGAGAATTTCCCTTTTACCTAATTCATAAGATTACTCTATAGGTTCAGTGAGATAATAATGTAAAGTTATTAGTTAACTACAAACCCCATAAAAATGATGTTATCTGTGGCTGATTAATGTTTCAAGGAGGAAGTTGGGCAAAAGTTGTGACCATATTTTGCTTTTTCTTTAGTTTTTCTTTTTTTAATTTAAATTCTAGCTAGTTAACATACAGTGTAATATTAAATTCAGGTCTACAATTTGGTGATTCATCACTTCCATACCGCTTTTGTTGCTCAGCCTTTTAAATTGGTTAATACAGTTTGATATTTTGTGTGTTATTCACTCGAAATATAAATGATAAGATCATACTTAATTTTAATTCATGAACCAAATTAATTTCTCCTGTTTTAGAAAAAATGTGTAAAGGAAATGTGAAATAAAAAAACATGCTTCTCACACATACTGTGCACACGAGTCCCTACCAGCCATAGGCGTTAGGTGTCTGCTTCCAATCTCCTCATTATTAGACCTAGTTTTGGGTATTTACACTTGGAGGAAAAAAGATACATTAGAGACTTTTTATATACAGTTTAATTTCAGTACATTAGGGAAATAATGGAGAAATTCAATCAGATATTGTTCATTTAGCTTAGTATATTGAATTCCTTTTTACTGAAATCTCTCCAGTACCTCGTATGACCATTCTTTTTTGCTAAGGGAATGCAGCTAGAGTGTTTAAAGTAAGAGATTGAAAATGCGAATCTTAATGAATATGTTTAGTAAGATGGAGAAAGACTTTTTCACTAAAATTTAAAAAGTTGTTATATAACCAGGACTGTGCAATGACACTGACTTGCAGATTATTCTCCAAGAATTGGATATGATTATTATTGAAGGGGCAATGGCTTATTGCATGAATAAAGTGTTTGCATTTAGGTGAAAAAAAATGTTATAACAGGTAACATATATTCACTTGCTAATATTGTAGCATAGTCCTAAATTGGGTGGGGAGGCTGTCTAAAGTCAGACTTCTGGGGTTGCAACCCAATTCTTTCATTTTCCAGCTTCGCACTGTTGGACAGAGTCCTTTAACCTCTCTGTGCCTTAGTTTGCTTATCAGTAAAATGGGTATAATAATAAGAATGCGTTTTCTAAAGGAAAAAGGAAAGAGAAAAAGTAAGAAAAGACGTGGAAATGCAGAATGTATGTCACAAAATGATGCAGAGGAAGGGTTTGCTTTTCACTTCCACGATTATTTTGTCTAAACGGTATTCTATACTTTATACTTGTTCCAGGTAAAAATACACTTAAGATATTGTCCATTAGGCTCGTATTGGACAAAATTCAGTGGTTGCCCTGGGTGGTATATTTCAAATGAGTCATTATTTGTTCCCAAGATGGGAAATACAGATAATCTGGGGCCATAATCTGAGGCAAGAGCTAATCGCCTGGCTGGCGTGTGTGACTCAGAACAGAAAACTGAGTCTCTTTCCATCGTGTGTTAATTACGACCCATCTAGAACAGTGACAGTGCTTGGTCACTCCACCTCTGTGTCCATCCGTACATCAGCACCCAGGGTTATCTCACAGGTTTTTTGCGTGGATTACGTGACTTAACAGGGTCAGGTGCTTAGGAGCCCTGTGTGATGCTTAGTAACCAATCAGTATTTATGGTTTTTAGTCACTGGACCGAGTGTGGGATTATGGTGACCACCACACATTTCAGAATCAGAAACCCCTCAGTCCAAAACCATGTATGACTTTATGGTGGAAACTCCAGTAGCTACTGAACCTTTGGAAGTCTCAGTTTCTGAAGAAAAAAATAGAAATAATTAAAATATACTCCATACTGCTTTTGTTAGGGTGGCTTAACACAGCATCTGGCAAGGAATGGTAGCCAACACCTGAATCAAAAGTTGTGAAGATACAGTCACAAATTATTATATAATGCGTTTTTAAAGTAATGTAAATCAGAGATACTCTGATTCTGAATATGTCCTTCTTGCCATATGTTATATTTAGGGGACTTTTAGAAATGTGCCCAATTATATGATTTACTTTGTTAGATCCAGAATTTCAAAAAAGACAAACGAATGACTTAAATCAAATTATAAAATGCAAACACCACTTAAATATGGCATCCTGATTAAAAAAAAAAATCCGTTGCCTTTTTTAGGCCTATCAGGGAATATCAACTCAATGTTTAATTTGTTATACAGATTGAGCTGTTACCACGTTTAAAATTATTTCTTTTCTTAAAAAGGGGGGAGGAGAAGACAAGGTAGAAATGCAGAATGTATGTCATGAAACCATGTGGAGGAAGGGTTTTCTTTTTCGCTTCCATGAACATTTCGTCTAAGCCATATTGTGTACTTATTCCTGTTATAAATACAGTTAAGGTGTTGTCCGTCGGGCTCGTATTGGACAAAATTCAGTGGTTGTACTGGGTGGCATATTTCAAATGAGTCATCATTTGTTCCCGACTTGGAAAATACTAATAATCTGGGGCAGTAATCCAAGCCAGGAGCCCATTGCCTGGCTGGCGTGTGTGACTCAGAACAGAAGACCAAGTCTCTTTCCATCACGTGTTAATTATAAACCGTCTGGAAGAGTGACAGTGCTTGGTCACTCCACCTCTGTCCATCCGTATCGGCACCCAGAGACTTCTTCACATGCAAATTTAACCTGACTTGTTGACAATTCAGGTTGTGGTATTGTGTTTTCGTACACTCCTGTTATTCTTCTTGTTTCTTTTTGCAATAGTGTTAGCCTTTAAGAGTTGGCCCAGGATGAGAACAGTCATGGTTGTAGAGGAGGTTTTTGGGCGTAAAGGTCTGGGAAGTGCATTCTTATGTCTACGTGTGTGGACATAGGCTTTGCTGTTGTTTTGCTGTCCCTGCTTGGGGTCCCTGGCGAGAGCTGACGGTGGTCATTCTCACCTCCTTCCACAGGGCCCCGCACTGCTCCGTACGTCAGGCCTTCAGCCTGGTCACCATTCAGATTTTGAAGTCTCATGTTAGGATTTGGAGTGTCATTAAAAAGAAAAGGCAGAGTCACAGTGCTCATCCAAATGAATGGTTTCTCGTATTGCCCTGCTTCCTGCTACGCCCATGACATACTTGTGATGTTTGTCTCAAAAATTATGTGTGGCTTTAGAAGTGTCCTTTTAAAGGAGCCTGATTTAGTCAGGTGTCCGTCTAATACCTCGTAAAATCCTGTCTCTGAAAACCGAGAGGAATTTGGCTCCCTGCCTCAGGGCCAGAGTTTGGAAGAGGCGGGTCTCCAGAACTAAAGTCAGCTGTCATTTGGAAACGGACGCGAAGTGGGATCTGTATCCATGGGACTTTCAGGAAGAGGTTGTAACTGTGAGCAGAGCTCACTCATGGGGGGAGCAGGAGAAGTCCGGAGTGGCGTGGGTGAGCAGGATGTAGGGCGGGACACGCGGAAGACGAGTTCATGCACAGCGAGTGTCTGCGGCCGAAGGACCAGAAGTGGAGTCAGACGAGCTGCAGACGCCCCCCAGCGGTTTGTGAGACACCCCCCCTCTTTTGTGAGCTTCAGATCTCAGCCTCTGTGCCGACCGCTGACCAGGAAGCCCCCCAGGCTCACCTGCGTGTCATGATCTCCTCGTGCTCGCACACACCATCCACCAGACTCCGATTCTTCCTTCCAGACTCATCTGACGTCCGCTGCCGTCTGTGAAGGCTACCCTAATCCTCCTCTTAAATTGACTGCCCCCTTCTTTCCTTCCACCTCTGTACTGCGTACACGCCTTGGGGACAGGTCACATTCTTCACTTCTTCTGCGATTATTGGTTTACATTTCTGTCTTAGTCCATTGGTGCCGCTATACCAGAACACCATCAACCGAGTAGCTTATGAACAACAGAAGTTTATTCCTCACTGTTCTGGAGCCTGGGGACTCTGAGATCAAGGCATCAGCAGATTTCTTGTAGGGTAAGGGTCTGTCCCTAGAAAGCCATATTTTCTGTGTCCTCGAGTGGTGGAAGGGGCAAAGGAGTTTCCTGGGGCTTCTCTTGTAAGTTTCCCATTTATTCTCATCTAACTATAATCCCATTCATGAGGGATTCACCCTCATGACCTGATCACCTCCCAGAGATGCCACCTCCACGTGCCACCACATTGGGCATTTGCATGTCACGTCTGAGCTTTGGGTGAGAGGTGCACCGTCAGTCTCTAGCAAGTATCTGTCTCTCCCAGTGCTGGCCCGTTGAGGGCATTCCTTGTCTTCTTCACTCTTATTTCCAAGGTGTAGCGCTCAACAAATAGTCACTGATTAAATTAATGATAGAAACAATACCGTTCTCTGTCCTCAGATTGAAGAGGAAATAATTGCATTTGCCATGTCGAAAGATTTCTATGTTTTTCAATATGGACATTACTTCAAATTGTTTATTAATACAAATCTGCAAAAAGTGTAACCAGAAAAATTGAAACTGGCAACTTTTAACATACTATGAGATTTGTATCATTTTTAACACTTTTAGAAAAACATAACACAGTTTCGAAAATGTAAAACCGATTCTACTAACTTCTTTATTTATCATTCGGCATATTATTTTTAGAACAACGTTTCAACAATAATGAGAATTATTTGACCTTTTCTTGACTGAGATAGAAATTATTTTTTCCATGTGAATATAATATGTAAGAAATTATATATATAAATATTAATTAAGGATTTAATACATTAATTAATAGTATATTAATACATAAGAAAACTTTGAAGAGTTCTTAAAGTTTTGGTTTATCATAGTATTATATTTAGAATTAATTTTGTTCAACTCATAAAATATATTAAAATATTTAAGGTATTTTAACATATTTTACATATACCCATGGAAAATACTGACTATTAATCTGAATGGGGAAAGGTGGAATGTATATATTGAGTAATTCAACTTTCCCGTAGGTTTGAGCTGTTTTTTAAGAAATACAGGGAATAACAACCAAACCAAAAAATTCCCTCCAAATCAGTAAACAAAACCCTCATTATGTAACTGCATGAAATTTTATCTCAAACTTAACTTTGGTGGCTGTAACTCAGAAGCGGACTTAAAATTGTTTAGTTTAATATTTATCCTTGAATAGAACCATTTTAACAGGGAAGACCATTAAGTCCACTAAACTAGTATTTTCACACTCGACATTCATCTCTGCTACTTCACGTACATTGGTCTTACACAGAGAAGTTACTACAGGCTAATGTAGAATTGTAACACACTGTATCCCAAACTATTCAGCTTTCACAGGCAGCTGTAACCAGGTAAGTGCAAGGCATTAAGCCAGTAAAGACCTATTTCAGAGAGGGACACCAGCTGCCAGTTTTCAATGCATGAGCTGTTTTAGATTGACATGCTTCTGGCAAAAAGGGATAATGTTTGAATGAATCATGTATCAAGAATATTCATCCAGTTGTGTAAGCAGAAATATAGGCTTAATGTAGAAATATAGGGCTCATGTAATCACAATATTAAAGCTTTGGTGTGCTCCAATAAGTAGAGCGTGATAGGGCAAGAATAACATAGTATTGGAAGAAGCAGGGTTTCCTTTTGTTTTGTTTTGTTATTCCCGAAAGTAACCCTTGAAATTTTTCGAGATTGCTTCCTGATAAGTTTTTAAGGCTTTATTTTATGTATTTAGAGATTTGAATATCTCAGTGACTGTTTTCTTTTTTTTTTTTTTGTTTAGGTTTTTTCTTTTTTTTTTAATAGTTTATTTTCAAATTGGTTTACATATAACACCCAGTGTTCATCCCAACACGTGCCCTCTTTAATGCTCGTCACCCCCTCTCCCCCCTCCCTCACCCCCCTCGTCCTGTTTGTTCTTAGTCTTTCAGAGTCTCTTATGTTTTATCTCCCTCCCTCTCTGTGCCTTTTTTTTTCCCTTTCCCCTCTTCCCCTCCCCCCGGTTTTTGCTTAGTCTCTCAAAATCCACCTATGCGTGGAAACATATGGTATCTGTCTTTTTCTGACTGACTTATTTAACTTAGCACAATACCCTCCAGTTCCATCCATGTTGCCACACATGGCCAGATTTCATTTTTTCTCATTGCCACGTAGTAGTCCATTGTATATATGTGCCACATCTTCCTTATCCATTCATCAGGTGATGGGCACTTGGTCTGTTTCCATGATTTGGCTATTGTCAAAAGTGCTGCTATGAACATTGGGGTACACGTGGCCCTATGCATCAGCATTCCTGTGTCTCCTGGGTAGATTCCTAGCAGTGCTATTGCTGGGTCATTGGGTAGCTCTATTTTCATTTTTTTGAGCAACATCCTCACAGTTCTCCAGAGTGGCTGCACCAGTTTGCATTCCCACCAACCGTGTAGGAGGGTGCCTGCTTCTCTACATCCTCGGCAGCATCTATAGTTTCCTGATTTATTCATTTTAGCCATTCTGACCAGTGTGAGGTGGTATCTCAGTGTAGTTTTGATTTGTATTTCCCCGATGATGAGTGACTTTGAGCATCGTTTCAGGTGTCTGTTGGCCATCTGGATGTCATCTTTGGAGAAGTTCAGTGACAATTTTCTGACATTCTTTTTAGCTAATGAACTTACAGTCGTGTGGTGGAATTTGGCATCGATAATGATGACGATCGTGTACTGAGCTGGTAACTGCACTGGGCTTTTGTCATATTGTGCCACATCCTTGTGTCATGTTCCTCTTACAAAGGAGACGCATACCGTGCCCTGCACCCCACTGATTCACATCCATACTTAGCAACCTAAATTTGTAACAGCCTCATCCCTCCCGCGGGGAGCACATATGTATGGAGGCATGTCATAGTTTATGAAATTAGACACTAATTTGATTTTTTAAATAAAATTAATTTTGAAAATATGTGCTTCAGGTTTCAAGCCATGTTTCTCCCATATCCTGGAGAATAAATAGCTTATAAGATTATAATTAAAGATTTCCCCTTCTATTCTGAATAAAAATGAGAATCTGCACTTATTCGAGATGGGTCTTCAGTGACAGACACTAGCAGGTGTCTTCCAGGAAAATGCATCAAAAATGCATTTTTAAGACTTGACGGTTTATCTCTAAAGTTCAATGACATCCCTATTCAACATGTTTTCTCATATCTTATTTTTTCCATATTAATGGTCAGTGTCAATGCCATGAAATCAGCATGTGTTTCATACTATAATTGATTACTTCCACAAAACTCAGACTAAAATTCTTAGTCTTGGGGCGCCTGGGTGGCTCAGTCGGTTAAGCGGCCGACTTCGGCTCAGGTCATGATCTCACAGTCTGTGAGTTCGAGCCCCACATCGGGCTCTGTGCTGACGGCTCATGAAAGCCTGGAGCCTGCTTCGGATTCTGTGTCTCCCTCTCTCTCTGCTGTTCCCCTGCTCACGCTCTGTCTCTATGTCTCTCAAAAAATAAATAAACTTTAAAAAGAAAATTTTAAATTCTTAGTCTCGACAAGTGTCTTCTGTACACCAGGCACCTCACCAAATGCCTTCCCATTAATTCTCGCTTTCAGCTCAGTTATACTTGAAACGAACTTGGGGATTCATCTCATATCTTGCTTCTCTTTCTGTTGGACAGATATTAACAGTGTTTTATTGTCCCTTAAATGCACAGTCAGTGAATCTATTTACCCCAACAAGGAAAACTTAAATGTAATAAAAAATAATAATAACAAGCCTGGGAAACAGAGAGCGTTTTGAAGAAACACTTGCTTTTAAATAAAGAAGATACTTACAATATTTTGAAGTCATTTAAAACTTGAGGGGATTAAATTATCTGAAAAGAAAATCATGCCCTAAATTGCATTAGTTAAATATTTGAAGCTGGAAAACTCAGGTGTTCTATTTATTCATTCAGCAAGTATTTCTAGACCTCCTTCTATGCACTAGGCCCTGCCGCTCTGAACAGTGGATAAAATCCCTGTCCTCATAGAAATTTTCTAGGTAGCCACTGGTGAGCAGGAGGTACGGAGGAAGAGAGTAGAGTAGAGTAGAGTGTGTGTATGTGTATGTGTGTGTATACATGTATATATAAAGTCCTTTTATATAGTGATATATATCATTAAATATATGTATATACAAACAGTAATAAATTTAACTTTGCATGAAAACAATTGCTTTTTGTATCAACAAGAATTCTTTCATTGAACTTTCTCCAAAGCATAATTTTATTTACTTATTTTTAATGTTTATTTTCGAGAGAGTGAGAGATAAACAGAGCACGAGCGTGGGAGGAGCAGAGAGAGAGGGAGACACAGAATCCGAAGCAGACCCCTGGCTCTGAGCTGTCAGCATAGAGCCCAGCTTGGGGCTCGAACTCACAAGCTGTGAGATTGTGACCTGAGCCTATCATGACCTGAGCCGAGGTCAGATGCTCAACCGACTGAGCCACCCAGGGGCTCCTCCAAAGCATAATTTTAGATTACAAAGTTGGAAATTCTTATTCACCAAAACTTCGTATTTTGATCACTTCTAGAAATGAAAATTCTGATAAGCTATCTCAATCTTTGTTGGAAGATGGTTCATGTGTTTCCTATCTTACTTTCTTTACTTAATCTAAGAAAATTTTATAGGTGCTCCAGAATCTAAAGGAGAAAACATCTAGACTATTGTACACATCATCAGATTACACCGAGAATGGTTCATAGGGGATAAGGGGGCAGAAAGCTTGCACACCATGAGACCCAAAGGGGAGAAGATAACACAGAGAGAAGAGAAGCAATTGCAAGTTTTTTATTCTTCAAAGTTCAAGTTCTTTCTCTGCTGAAGCACGGAGTGACATGGCTGTGTTGTGCTTGTATCACCTGATCACGAGAAAGGTGGTTATGGAACCAGAATCATTGATTCATATCCGTTACTTAATAAGAAATGTAGTATCGGATGTAGAGCCTGTGACAAAAGGAACAATTAAAAAATTGGATAAAGTATCAGCCATGCACTGTGCCAGACCAGCTTTCCAACAGGAAAGTGAGTCAGACATTTTTAGTGATTTTTGAATGCTATATAATGACCTCTTAAGCCCAGCAAGTAAGTAGGTATTAAACCCTGTTTATTTAGATTGCAGTGGCAGATAAAGTAGCCCATTTCTCTTGGGCGAGATGAAAAACATCATAACTGCATTCGTTTAAAAAATTATTTCTTTTCACGAAGCCCAGTTGCATGTTTGAAACTTCTCTACTTTCTAGGTTTTCTGAATATATGATTTTGGTGGTTTTCCCCACTCAGGATCACTTAACTCTCATGCCACTGATGAAAAAATCAATGCTTGCTACAAAATCTGCTACGAAAGATTTCGTAGCCCTTCTTGAGAGTGCGTTTTTAAATTTAGCTTTTTAAAATAACCTAGATTAAAAAATAATGTAGTCAAATGATAACGTCTAATGGCTTTTAGACGATACGCCAAAAACAGTGCTGAGGTAGAGGAATGTGAATAGCTCATTGGTGTTTGCCTTTTCCCTGCAACTCCATAGAGAGCAAAACTAAAGGATTTCCCCAAAGTAAAAATTGTTGACAAAGTAATTATCACCGAGTCCCCCATCCTGCGTGCTAACAACCTGCAAAGTGTAGCACTCTAATAAGGAGAGTAATTAAAGCTGCATTTCAGTGTCTCATACTCCTAGTGTTTGTCTCTTAAAATATATTAAGCACGTTATACAAATGTCAGAGTCTTTCTTAAGCTGGAATCCATCTCCAGCTTCCTCTACGAGGAGGTACGTAGGATAAATTGCAAGACAGAAACAGTCAGTCCGGGACAAGGAAAAGCTCATTGTGTGGAAGGAGTTCCAGGTTGTTTATTTCAGTTTTGTTATAATTCTCAGGGGAAAATTAACACCAAGTGGGGCGCATAGGAGAAAGCAAATAAATGTTAGTTGAATTGAATGATGCCCCTGCTTTTCAGTTTCTTTGAGAGATCAGCTACAAACTCAGACTGTATTTCTAAAGGTGTTATATTTTTTTTAACTTTAAAAAGTAACTGGATGGTGGACTTTAATCTCATTCTTTCATTTATGCCTTAGGCTACGAGATCTTCTGGGGCTGTGCAGATTAAGGAAAAGCCACTTAATTAGTGGAGAGAGCCCTCTCCCTTTGTTCGGATCTCTGTTGCCCGCTAATGAGAAAGGCAACTCAGTCACGTTGCTTCTGACACTCAAACTTCTTTGTGCAACTAGCTACTGCACAAAACTAGTCTTTCCAACTGAGTTCTCTGTCAGCCTTGCTCATACTTCAAGGCTGACCTGCGAATCAGTCATAAAATCAGGTTAGTAGATGGCCACCAGCATTTTAAAATGCAACACCGTTAAAAGAAAAAAATGTCGGAGTATATCCCATAATTACATTCTTTAAAGCCTTCGTTTCATTTATATCTGTATGTATACGTGTCAGGTCAAAGGTACAACGTGTTTATTATTAGGGGTCACAGTGAAAACAAAGTTAGAAAACCACCGTTATGCACCTAATCCCCTCTCTTCTTAGTTTTGTCTTCTTTAGTTAGTTTGTCTTTTCTAATTACTACATTTCCAAAATCTTCATTTCATTAACTCTTTTTGTGTGTGTCCGTGTAGACAGCTCCTTAGTACCTCAATATCCCTGTCTTGATTGCCAGTACTACTTATAGAGATCACTAGAGTGATCTTAAAAGCAGTTACAATTTTGTAAATCTAAATGTGAATTTAGTTTTTAATCCCGCCCTCCTCCTCCTCCTCAATCCCTATTATGGCCAGTGGTAATCACCCCCGTACAGTTACCCAATGGACTTTCTGAGTCATTTTTAAGTTCCCCGTCCTCTTTAATCAAAATGAGCCATCAGTGCAGACGATTCTACCACCTAATATCCTTTAACACAAACCTGTTCTTTACTTAGCAAGGACTACTCTTTGGCCCTGTGATTTTATACCTAAGCGATCGCAGTAAACATTGTAATGGTCGATTTGATTCCAGCATTACTCCCTTCTGGTATGTCATTGCTCTTGCTGTCAGAATCCTTTCTAACACACGAACCTGAATATTTCACTCTTTGCATAAACATTTCCCACAGCCACATTCCCTTTGCCTTGAGATTAAAATCCAGACACATTTCAGTGAGAATAAGAGGCCCTCCAGTATCTGACTTCAGGAACTTCTCCAAACATATCCAGCCCTACCCACTTACACCCCTTACACTTGAACTCGGGGTGGTATTCTCAGCTATGAAGCACGTTAAAATCTTTTGTGTTACTGGACCATTGGACTAGCCCATGTTCTCCTTGCCTAGAATGTCTTCACCTTCTATTATACCTGGAAAATGCCTACACATCCATTAACATATTGGTCCAAGTTTTTTGCCTCATGGAAGAATTCTGAGTCACCTGAGTCAGCTTCTCTGCATTACTTACTAAGTATTTATGGGACCAAAATTGCTCACTGTCTTTATGCTCATCTTCCTTCCCTAATTGGACTCAGAGCTTCTCTTGCCAATTCCCCTTTGTAACCCAAGAGAGAAGCTGTCACAGTGCTGAGCACTAGAAGGATGCTCAGTCAGTACGGGCTGAGTGGACTCTTGTGCCAGAAACATCTAAGATATTTGCCAGTCCTCTTTTACCGATATGGCCTTCCTTATCCTCTCACCCCCACTATACCACTGATAAAGATTCTTGGCTAGACTCATAAGTATGGCACAAAATAATATTTGCAATAGCCATTCTCCATCTTTTTCCCTAAATCTGTGAAGGCTTTTTTTAAGTTTATTTATTTATTTTGAGAGAGACAGAGGCAGTGCAAGTGGGGAAGGAGCAGAGAGAGAGGGAGAGAGAGAATCCCAAGCAGGCTCTGCACTGACAGCATGGAGCCTGATGTGAGTCTTGAACCCATAAACTGTGAGATCATGACCTGAGCTGAAATCAGGAGCAAGATGCTTAACCAGCTGAGCCACCCAGGGTCCCCTATCTCTGGGTTTTATAATTTTTGAAAAGGTCATATAAGCAAAGCAATATGTCTCCATTATTCACACAGTCCACGGAAAGGCCTTGATACCCAGGTAATACTCTAGACTTGGGTTAGGATCACCTTACATGGATTCACCAGTTTATGCTTCTACAATGTAGAAGCATGTAGGTCCTAAAGAAATGTTCCAATGCGGGCCCTAGAATTTAAAATCACATATTGGGTTTCAGCTTACCCTTGACCTTAACCTTGATCTTGAATACTGTTATACAACACATTTTCCCTGATTGCTTTATTATAGACCAAATTTTTTCATAGAATGTCAACAACTGACCGTGTAACCACTGCATCCGATTTTAACTTCAAATTCTAAGGGGCCGATTTCTTCAAATAGAAGATTTTCTTCATGAGACTTCAGGGAAAGTTAGGAAGAATTTCAAGAGAAAACACTGACTGATTTAATTTAGTGAAGAAGACATTGCTGTTAGTTGCAGGAAGCTAATCAACATTTCCTCGTGCATGAACTGATTACCTCGTTACATTTCACTGGCCATGATAGTGTATGTTTAATAAGGGAAAATATTGCATTGATTCTATAATGATAGATATATATAACAGTATTTCAATGACTCTGAAATGCCTTACACGCACTTTTCCCCTTATTTGGCATTGCTGAGCTCAGTTCTCACACAATTGACCATTTCCTTTGTGTTGTCCAAATCAACTGTCAAAGGGAAGCAAAACATTTCATGGCCTTTTGTTTTGGAATGAATAGCAATGTATGTCACAATTTATTTTTCCAAGTAAATTTAAGAGTGATGGATGGACTAACTCTATGCCATTTATTTGTAAGAAAAGGTACAAATGGTGAAGTGTAGTAACTGGTATGTAAAAGTTCTGTGGGACCAAAAATTTATGTACGTATGCAAAGAACAGGGAAAAAATACAGAGAAATGTTTTGTGTTGTAAAAAAAAATATATTAAACAATACCATTATATAAGCATGTTAATTAGAAAATATATCAATACTTCTCAGTTAATAAATTTATAGTAATATTAGGAAATGAGAGACTGTTAAACCGGTTTTGCTAAATCTTTCTTTAATATATGCTGCTGTTTTATTGTAACTCATAGGTTAACTGAAGTTTTTATGGTCATTGATTTTTCCAGATTCTATAAACTTGAAAATCTAAAAAGAGATACAAAAAGTAATATAAAACACTTCAAATCTTAAAGTAACTCTTTAAATATTTTTATATTCTAGACTTCAAAAATTTACATACTTTTACAGAAAATGTGGGTTACAAAACTCCTACCTTTTCCCTCTTAGTAGTATAACAATACATTCCCATTTTTCCCATTTTTCTGTTCCTCTAAATATTATTCTGTAAGAGAATTTAAGGCTATATAACATTGCATTGAATGGACATACCATAATGTATTTATCCCATATTAGTGATCATTTTGTTCGTTCTCATTCACTCTGTGTGACAACTTTTTGAAAAACTTTTGAAACATCCTTTAATATAAATCTCTGTGTCTGGGTCCCATGACGGGTCCATCCCTAGTCCCTTCTCTCCAGATCAGACTCCGTGTAACAAACATGCCATCATCACGTGAATGCCTAACAGATAGTGCTAAATTAACATATGCAGAATTGGATGGAATTGGATTGGAATTCCACTCCAAACATGCTTCTCCCCAATCTGTCTTGCTTCTCTTTTCCAAACTTTACTTCTTTTTTCAAAGTTTATGTATTTATTTTGAGAGAGAGAAAGAGAATGCATACAAGCATAGGAGGGGCCAAGAGAGAAAGAATCCCAAGCGGGCTCCACATTGCCAGCATAGATCCTGATGTGGGGCTCGACCTCATGACCTGTGAGACTATGACCCTAGTCGAAATCAAGAGTTAGATGCTTAACTGACAGAGCCCCCCAGGGGCCCCCGAACTTGACTTCTTTCCCAGGACAACCAGGCAAAGCCTAGGTGTTATTTTTCTTCTTTCTTCATCTCCCACATGTAAGTCACCAGTACATTGTATTCAGTCAGCCTTCCTAACACACCCGGACGTGCTCTCCTCCAGCTCTACCTAGTCCATCTAGTCTCACTTAAGCTGGTACCGCCTGCCACTTCCCACCAGCTCTCCCTGAGGCCACTCTTGGCACCTGTCACGTCTCTCATTTGCTTGCAATCCTGCAGAGGCTTTCCAAATACCCAAATAAAATCCGAACTCTCTTTCATAGCTGCCAGGACCCCATGCGACCGTCACCAGCCCTTGCTCTTCCTCATCTTTCCCCACCCTCCTCCTCTTTCCCACTTTGTCTGCCGTGCTGGCTTCTTCCTGCCTCCCCTCATCCTCCAGCCGCCTCTTCCTTTTGTTCAGCGGACACGCCATCGCCTTCGGTGGCTTCCTGCCCAATGAGTAGGGAAGAAGCCCGCAAACACACCTCAGCGTTTTGTTTCCTGCATATGTATATTATTTCTTAAATACTCCTGTGTGTGTTTATTATACATCCACTCATCAGAATGTAAGCTCTGTGGAAGCAGAGGGGAAATTAGGCCTTACTTGCTCATGGCTCTACCTCTAGAACCAAGAATCGTGCTTACTGTGTGGTGGAGACTAAACATTTACTAAAGGGACAGATAAATCCATGAAGATTTACTACTAGAATTTGTAGTAAATAGAATATCTCAGTCAAAATATTTTTTTTTAGCTTTTTGCTTCTCAGTCTTTAGTCCCGCCCGTTATGTGGCAGGGCTAGATTTACCGTGCACACACACCCCCGCCCCGTCCAACACTGCATGCATAATATTGTTTTGCCAGTTCAGTGTACAACACTTAACCAATTGCTTTAATTTTCACATTAGTTTCTACTAATGGGGCCCAAGCAGTTTGAAGTTTGAAATCGTTCTCATTAGAAGCCTACTCACTTCTGACCCAATCCGTGCTTCTGACCCAATCTGAAGACTTCTGGAAGGAAAGAATAGAGCAAATGGGGACACATTTATTGACACTCTGTTAGGGACCATCCACTTGTTTTTTTTTTTTTCATTGAAGTATTTACGTTTAAGTCATTTCATCCTCATAATAACCCTAGAAAATAGATATTATCCCTTTTTTTTTTTTCATATGAAGAGATGTTCTCTGAGTGATTATGATTCATGGAAACTAACAGGTTGTACACTTTAAATCTGTACCCAAGTCTGGCTGGTGCCAAAGCCTGAACTGCTAATGTGACATCATAAACATAAAAGGTTTGTGTCTATCACTATACAAACTCTCTGAGCCGTAACCGTTAAGTTTTAGTGTGGATTCTGGATATTAGTGTTCTATTCAGAACATTTTTTAAAGAAACGGGTGTCATTCCTTTAGAAGATTTCCACAGACTCACATATCTGTTTTACTACATAAAGGGAAATTTCACAGGTAGTGGCATGGAAGCAACTGGAATCCATCACTTATGTAAGCAAAGAAATGGTCAACTGCTGTTGGAGAGTTTAGCAGACCTTTTATTTATGCATTAATAAAAAACTGCCTCAGAATCGGTACAGATGGGATTTATATCACAGTCTAGACCTGCTCACAGGTGCAGAGACTCGCCTCCTTCTCACGAAGGGTGAGATGTCCTTTATTCCAAGGTTGACGTGGGGAGACAGGCAAGAAACCATGAAGGGGTCCATCCAGGTGCAAGTCCTTTCTCTTAGATTATGTAATCAAGATTATGAATATTTATTTGTTTCTAAGAATAAGTAGATCATCCCAGAAGTGGCTTGCTTCAAATCAGGAAGATGAGGTCAGTGCGGAGTGTGCAAGTTCAAGTTCCCCAGAGAGCTAACTTCTCAGGAGCCATCAGGATGTCACTAAAATAACGAATGTTTGGGTAAATAAAATTAGAAGAATTAAGGATGGCTTAAGCTAAAAATAAAAAAAAAAAGGAAGAGGTCTAATAACTTTTCTACTAGTTCTTTAGATATATGAATGACCTTTTCATTTTTATTCTTTTTTAATCTCAAACATTTCACAATATAATTCAATCATCATGAAGAATTTCGGATGGGTTCGCAGAATTTCGAGTTTTTATACCACAGAAGTGATCTATCTCAAAGCAGGGAGGAGGCAGCACTTTAAAGAAAAAGTTATGTCGTTTATGTTATGTCTTTTTTTTTTTTTCTTATGAAAGGGAGGTGGGCATAGTGGACGAGAATGTCTTTATTTATGGTAACTCCGTGCAGAGAGCTCAGTACACATTTGACAAGAGGCTATTTGTAGAAAGCTAATTTAGAGTGGAAACAAACAGTTGTGAAAAATGAGGAAATCCTGCTTGGAAAGAAAGAAGTGTGACAGGATCACATCAAATAGGAGTGTTAGCGTAATTTACTATTCTCGGCGATCCAGCATCTGGTTTATCTAAAGCGTTCCTCTTTTTCATGAGCACTGGAACAAGGAGAGGAAATGGCTCAAAAAGCTTGCTGCCTTGCCTCTAGCAGATTTCTGTAAAACTTTAATAGCAAAAAATGAGTTCTAGAAGCTCAATTCTTAGCCATTCTGGGGACTCTTTAATGAGACAATGCATATATTTCTAACTTTAGTTACTCAGAAATTATACTAGAATGGAGATGTTTCGAACAGAATAAAGAGGAAACGAATCTCTGCTTATGTCATTCATAAAAAGCGCTGTATATTGAAATCAACACTTAGAATCAGTTTTACAGAATACTGAAGATTTTAGCTAACCATTGAGAAAATGATCCAGAGACCTAATGAAAGTAGAACGTACATACTGTCTGATAGAACTGCACTTCATTGTTCCAAATAAGGAAATATTAGGACTGGTATAATTAGGAATTGGGATCCCAAAGACACAAGAACTGGGCTAGAGAAAGGAAACATATAAATCATACAATGTAAAAATGTATCTGGAAAAATATTTTAATGCAATTAACAACCTATAGATAGGATTATATTTTAAAAAATGATTCCAAAAGATTTGAGTGGAATCTGTTTATAAAGTTCCCCCCTCCCAACAACAACAACAACAACAGAATAGAAAAGATTTCCTTAGTAAGGGCTGGGGGAGAGGGGAATACTAGGACACTGTTAGTTAAATATACAAGCCTTCAGTTTTAAGATGAGTATATGAAATAGATATGTCTTAGGATATATGGTTCTATTGCAGTGGTTAGCCAATGCAACTAATTATATTTTTCAGTCACAAAATGCATCTTTCATTATAATTGTTGCCTTCTTGACTCTAGATTTTTTTTTCAGTTGTGAGTCACAAAAATCAAATTCTGTGTATTAGTTTTGTAATGCCAGCATAAAAAAATTACCACCAACTTTAGTCCAAAATCAGGTTTGTGGTAGACTTGCATCGCCCCATTGGAGGCTCTAGGGGAGCCTTGACTCTTCTTCTCGACTCTTCCAGCTTCTGGTGGCTGCAGGCATTCTTGGCTTGTTGCCACATCACTCTTATCTCTGTCTGGATTTTCATGTCACCTCTTCTTCCAAATGGGTCGGATCTCCCTGGGCCTTCCTCTTACACATGTGACACATTGCGGACTCACCTAGATAATCCAAGATAATTCCCCCATCTCAAGATCCATAACTTAATCGCATTTGCAGAGACTGTTTTTCCAAATAAGGTCACATTTGCAGGTTCCAGGAATTAGGGCCTGAATCTCTGTCATAAAGGGAGGCATTATTTATCTACTTTCCGCTGAAACGTGGAGTTTGCGATTCTCAAGTCGCTTTAAATCTGATGTAGTTTGTGGAATATATTAAAATGCAGGTGTTAACTAGAGCTTTGAGTTAAATAAACCTAATCAAAGGTATCAGAGCTGTGATAGTTTGAGTGAAAAAAATTAGCTTTGTACCCAAATTATTTTTACACCCCCCATACTTCATCTATTCTGAGTTACTGAGGTCACACCATAAAGCCGTATTGTTCTGTGCCAATCAAATATCATAGAAATCAAGTTTTAAATGTTTTGAGTACAATTTATTTCATTTATTAGACATTTATTTCCCAAAGTTTCTTGAGCCATTTTCCCTAACTGGTCCTTGGTGATGTATACTTGAAGTAGATTAGAATACTTGCCGTTAGGCCCTTTTTAAATTCTACAGTTAGGGGGTTAACTCTCTCTTGTTCGTGTTCTGTTGCCCAGTGACAGTTTCCTCACATTCCGGCAATTTGTGATCATGGTGGAGGAATTAAGCAGACAACATAACAGCTCTGATCTGGTCTTGTTTTTGTCGCACCTCCAACGGAGAAAGTGATGTATGTGAAAACACCACGTTAGCCAAACACGGCTTTCGTTCCAAGCATCTCTGATTTTGATTCAGCGGCTTGTCTGCCAGAGCAGACCAAGCTATAGATAATAACGCGAATCCGGAGATTAAGTCATCGTATCTGTTATTATGTTCATTAGCTTAAGTGAATTACCAATGTCCAGCAAGACATTACTCACTTCGGAATGCATTTCGCTGGCAATTTATCATAGTAATAAGAGGTAGAAGAGACATGAGTTCCCCAAGTGCCCGCAATTATACCTGCTAATGGAAAGGGAAGCTGTTTATTAAAACACACTGTATCTTTTGCATCAGAGTTGTTCATAGTTACTTAGATGCCTGGTTTCAGTTCCTTTTAATTCAAGTTCTTCTGTGGATGTTTATTGCCTTGAAGGATTCGTTGGTCCCAGGTTATTTACTTTTAATTCTAAATTGCTGTCAAATACGAAGGGACCCGATTTCTTATGGGACGCAAACATATCTCCTTGGAGTGTGGATTTGCAGCGAATTTTGAGGAATCTAGTTTGCTCTCCTTTGACCCAGTTTTCACAGAGAAATGTTGGCGATTCACTTACAACATTTCAGGCTCTTAAGAGCACAGCGAGGTTCCTCCCTTATGGAACAGTATGTAGGTCTGGTGGCAGAGAGGCGGTCCGAGAAGAAAGGTCCCCACAAAGTGCAACTCTGTCTTGGTAACAAATACGATCCCTTTCACTAAACACAAAAATCTATAACGTGTCTGGTGCGACCGCATTCTCAATGATAGATTAAAAGTCTCTGCAGAAATGTACCAAACTTGTGCAGGGTGAAATTAACTAGATCAAGGTCTTTATTCCAGGATGACTGAAGGGCTTGTTCTACGGAAAGCATCATTGTATTAGAATGATTGAATGGTATAGTCATACATTTCATTGGTATCTCAGGAATTTAAAATTTAATTCTTTGGTGGGGCGCCTGGGTGGCCGAGTTGGTTAAAGCGTTGACTTCAGCTCAGGTCATGATTTCGCAGTCCGTGAATTTGAACCCAATGTTGGGCTCACAGAGCATGGAGCCTGCTTCAGATTCTGTCTCTCCCTCTGTCATTTCCCCACTCGAACACTGCCTCTCTCTCCCTCAAAAGTAAAAATAAACATTAAAAAATTAATTCTTTGCTAAAATTTCACTATCGCCCTTTTTCAACAATAAACAATATTGTAATATCCTGTCAGAGAAATATTTTAAGAATTACTATTAGGGGCTTTCAGCCTACCTGTGACCTCATTAAAACTGACTGCTCTCTAATTTAGAAAAAGAACTTGATGACACCCTCTCGGTGCTGTTGTTAAAGTTTTTCATTCTCCACACACCGCAGATATGCAGAAAAAATACACTTCCTTTATTTTAATCCTAAACTACTGGTTAAAACATTTTCAGGATTTATTTTGAGGCAATAATTTAAGCAATGCCTTAGCTACTGCCCATTGTCTAGGGAATGTGATCTTTTCCTAGTCACCCCCTGGTGAGGATTACGTCTGTCAGCGAAGGCAAATGTGTGGCTTCCGTTATATCATCTCCTCTTCCTCACTTGTCCTGTGGCATTTGTGAAACATGCATTAGTAGTAGCATAGAGGCTGGTGTGTTTGGGCACAGAGTCCGGGTTTTTCCCTGGCTGACTCTGCATCTCCTTGGCACTTGCTGGTAGGTTCTCTGCAGGCCCCCATGGGGGTCTTTACTTTTTCCCCTTAGGCTCCAGCTGGGCTGGCACTCTGCAGTCCCTTCGCCCAGCTCCGATGGCTTGCTCTGGCTGGTCTGCAGACAGCCCCTCCCCCACCTCTGAGCCTGTCTCCATCCCCAGGAACTAAGCCAGGCCAGGAAATGGAATTTGCATGGTTCCCCCCCCTCCCCCAGCCATGCTGGACAACCAAATTCCCGCTCAGGGGACTGTACCCCGGGCTGGTGTAGGCAGCCTCTTTCCAGGTAAGGAAGTGAGTCAAGAGCCCGGCTTGGCTTTGCTTCATGCTCTCTCCTTTAACCTGCCCTCCCAACCCATGGGCAGCATGGGAGAAGAGCAGAAGAGGAGGAGTACATACCCCTCACCCGCAGCCTCCTCCCTTCTCTCTTCTTGCCTCGGCCTCCCCTCTTCTCCACTCTTCCCTAGGACGCACAAAAGGCAGATTTTCCGGGATCACATACTTCTTCTGGATACAAGCCTGATCATTCATCCCTGAGGAGGAATAGGGGCGCGGTCTCTGCTCCCCGGGACCCCTCTGCTTAGCTCTTGATGAACTAAATGAGGGCAACTGGAATTCAGCAAGTCTGGTCTCCACGTATCCGGCCTGGCTCCCATTGCCTCCTGCTAAAGAGAATTGGGTTCTTTGCACCCTTGACAGAAAGGGAAAGGCTGCATTGGAATGTAATTAAAGGAGAAAGCATAGAAGACGTCTTGCTGGTTTAATATTTACAGTCAGTATCTCTAATATTTATATATGTGATGTGCGTATACATCCACAGGTACATATAGTAGTCCTGTCACCCACCAGCTATACGATAGTAAGAAATTTGCTTCACTCCGTAAGCTTTGGTTTGCACTCTCTAAGATGTCGCTGTAAAACCCATAACTCGTAGTGTTTTTTAAAATTTCTTTAATGTTTATTTTTGAGAGAGAGAGAGAGCAAGCAGGAGAGGGACAGAGAGAAAGAGAGGAAGGCCCAGAATCCGAAGCAGGCTCCAGGCTCTGAGCTGTCAGCACGGAGCCCAACGCAGGGCTCCAAACTCACCCACAGTGAGAGCATGACCTGAGCCGAAGTTGGGCGCTTAACCAACTGAGCGCCCAGGTGCCCCTGTGGGGTGGTTTTTTAAACTGTAAACAGGGTTTAGTAGGTGAAAAGACAGCTAAGGTCTTTAAGAACCTTAAATTCAGATCTAATGATCTTTGACTCGAACACTCAAAGACACTTCAAACAGGCACAGTTAACTCATTGTCTAATCACTCAGATGGCTGCTATGGAAATCTATCAGCAGGGCCCTTGTACTTATTTTAAGGTAAGAAAAACGTAAATATGATAGTAACGCAGATTATTAGGCAATACATTTGTGTATCGGCGGTAGGTTAGGGACGTCAATCAGTTTGTCAAAGCTGTGCCTGTGGAAAGTGACTGTACCCATTTTCGTTTAAGAAATTTACGTTCCAGGGGCGCCTGGGTGGCTCAGTCAGTTAAGTGTCTGATTCTTGATTTCTGCTTAGGTCATGATCTCATGGTTTGTGAGTTCGAGCCCCACATCAGGTTCCGCGTGGACAGCTCAGAGCCCGCTTGGGATTCTCTCTCTCTCTCTCTCTCTCTCGCTCTCGCTCTCTCTCTCTCTTTCCTTCCTGTCTCTCTGCCCCTCCCCTCTTGTGCTGTCTCTCTGTCAAAATAAGTAATACAAATAAACATTAAGAGAAAAGAAATCCACTTTCCTTCATACTATGAGTCCTGAATCTAATGAGAAATAAAGGATAATCTAGAGGGGGCAGAACAAGACGTCATCGTTCTTGCTAACAAAGCCGAAGCAGGGGAAGGTTGGTCGATGAGGGTGCTGAAGAGGGTTTCCCAATACTGATCGTCAGAAATAGACGGCAGGGCTGGATGAGTCCGGCAGCCCCCGCAGTGCTGAAATCCGTTCGTGTGAACGTCAAGAGAGGAAGGATGGAGAGGTGGCTCACTTTAGCCCTAAGAGATTTGTATTTTAAGATGACTTCTGTAGGTTCACGATTTCACCCACTGTGTGTTATTTCAGTAGTGTAACTGAATTCTGAAGATCCTTCTAACCTTGGCTACCTTCTTAGGAAATCAAAAAGGACATTTATGTTTTACATTAAAAAAAAAACACAAGAACAAATCAAAGAGAGGTCAGGGAGGTGCTTCTCAAATAGACTCTCAGAAGCTCCTTCTCTCCCTGGGGGAGGGGAGAGGGGCTGGCACAGACGTGGAACATGTCTTCCTTTCGCTTACTTTGAGTTTTTAGCAACATCAGACAGCACAGTGATGTGTGAATGGCCCCTTTTTCAGGCATATTTGAATCTCTAGTAACACTTTCAGGTCAGTGTACCTGAACGAACTAAGATTGACACTCAGGCACATGACCATGAAATTTCAGAGCATCTTGGAGCCCTCTTCTTTGGTATAGAGAAATCTCAGAGATATGTCCTCCCTGACGTCCCTCGGAACCACCATGGTCACATGCCCGTTTAGAGGTGACTGGGTAAAGACCAAGTCCCCATCAGTTGTCTCTTCCCATGGTAACATTCCCTGTGGCCCCTGCTGCTTCAGACTTCTTTTATTCTCCATGATTTCCGTCTACCATAATTCCTTCCTCTCTCCTGCTCCGTCAGGGCAATCTCAGGCCATCAGAGAAGTCTCAAAAATGTTCAACTCCAGGGGCGCCTGCGCGGCTCAGTCGGTTGAGCGTCCGACTTCGGCTCAGGTCATGATCTCGAGGTCTGTGAGTTCGAGTCCTGCGTCGGGCTCTGTGCTGACAGCTCAGAGCCTGGAGCCTGCTTCGGATTCTGTGTCTCCCTCTCTCTCTACCCCTCCACCACTCATGCTCTGTCTCTCTCTCTGTCTCAAAAATAAATAAACATTAAAAAAAAATGTTCAACTCCAAATGGAGTTTCACGAATTTGGTCCTCTCTTTTAGACTCTCGGGTGGATCAGAGATCTAATTTTCTGTCTGAAATGGAGAAGCTTATCATTTCTAGACAGTATATCAGTAAATTATTGTGAGAAATATGATATTGACGAAGGTCATGTTGAATGAGATTTCCTAATTCAGTATCAGTTGTATCAGGAGACTGTGCGTGTTCTGCAGCCAGTATGCATCATAATTAATGAGCAGCAGCAGTGGGCAAATTCATACATTTTTATTTGTCTACACTGCTCTTTTTAACCAGTTTATTTAAATGAAGCCTTCTGTTTCCATTAGGTACTTAATATATCAAATCTTTCTTCTCAAGGATGATTTGATTTTTATGCATCATTTGATGTAATGCTGTGCCTGTGGTCAAGTAGTGAAATAAATACTGACAACAAATGCCATTCCTTTAATGGATGTGATCTGAGATTTTTGCGAGATATATATATATATATATATATCCATTGTTTCAAATTTCCATTAAAGTAACCGTTTTGTTTAAGAGAATTGAAATCATGTTATTAAGGATTACACAAAACATTTGAAACACAGAGGAAGCGAGCAGGTGTGCTTCACACCGAGCCCTCCCTTGTCCAGGATTATTTATATTCCCGTTGAATTTAGCTTTCACTTCCAATACTCTTTCTTCTCCAGAACGTTCTTACCTTCTGCTTCACTTAACAGGTAGTGCATACCCCTCCCTCCCGTTCCCACCAGGTTTGGGGGGGTTCTCTGGCATTCTGAGGGCTTTGACCCTATCCTCATTCTCCGATGTGTATAGAGAGCACAGAGACACACCCCCCATATCTTTTCTTCATCTCTGTATCTCTTCTCATTCCGGCACCCCTTCTCCGACCACGTGTCACTGCCAATTTCTCCCAACTTTGGACTTCGCTTTCCCTTTTCCCCTCCAATCCCCGCTTCCTCCTTCCAGCGTTGCGCTGATTAGCTAGCGGTTTTACTAAGTGCCTTCCATGAGATGCAACTCAAAAAGATGAGGCTGCTGGGTAATATTATATTGAAATATCATCAAGCAAAGATTTTCTCTGTAGAAAATTACTCTGATTAATTTAACACTGATACCTCCCAGGGCCAAAACTTGGCCTGGGCTTTCTGGCGTGTCCCGGAAATTCTCTTCTTTAAGCCACAGTCTTCCCCCAAGTGATTGCTAAAGTCCTTTAATGATTTCTACCACCTAGGGAAGAGTTATTGAGTAAGAGTGGAATTATATGAAATGCACATAACTTGTATTGAAAAAAGCCCATAATCTCGTCGAGCAATGCAGTAGAGGTCCCCATAACCCATGCTTTGTATCCGCTTTCATTCTCTGTGGGTGGGAGCTTTTCTGGACTGGGGTCTCCTTTTGCTGGCCCTCAGACCCCCATTGAACCTCCTCCCTCTGTAATTGTCCTCTTCTAAACCATGTCACTGAGTTTTGCTCAGACTAGGTCTCTGAGCTGAAATCCCCATCTTATAGATATATTAATCTTTTCCTGCTTTTAACTTTCTCTTTTCTGAACACACAGTTTTCATATGACCCTTCCCCAGAGCTCTAACATTCTGCACCTGGTCCTCCACGCCAGGTCCCCCACCAGCCCCCTAGAACGGCTCGTAGTTAGTGGTTCGGTGAGCGGTAGAGGCTGGGTCCGGTCTCTTTTCTCCTGATCTCACGCTTTTTGCAAAATTCCAGGACTTCCCTGCTGTCGTCATATCCGAGAGCACTCCACACCAGCCCACCCTGACAGTCCATCAAGAGTTAGTCTTGGGGGGCGCCTGGGCGGCTCAGTCAGTTGAGCGGCTGACTTCAGCTCAAGTCATGATCCCGCGCTCTGTGAGTTCAAGCCCTGTGTCGGGCTCTGTGCTGACAGCTCAGAGCCTGGAGCCTGCTTCAGATTCTGTGTCTCCCTCTCTCTCTGCCCCTCCCCACTCACACTCTGTCTCTGTCTCTCAAAAATGAATAAATGTTATGAAACGATGCTCAATGTCACTCATCATCAGGGAAATACAAATCAAAACCACACTGAGATACCACCTCACACCAGTCAGAGTGGCTAAAATGAACAAATCAGGAAACTATAGATGCTGGCGAGGATGTGGAGATGCAGGCACCCTCCTACATTGTTGGTGGGAATGCAAACTGGTGCAGCCACTCTGGAAAACGGTGTGGAGGTTCCTCAAAAAAATGAAAATAGAGCTACCCTTTGACCCAGCAACAGCACTGCTAGGAATCTACCCAAGAGACACAGGAATGCTGATGCATAGGAGCACATGTACCCCAATGTTCATAGCAGCACTTTCGACAATAGCCAAATCATGGAAAGAGACCAAGTGCCCATCAACTGACAGATGGATAAAGAAGATGTGGCACATATATACAATGAACTACTACGTGGCAATGAGAAAAAATGAAATCTGGCCATGTGTAGCAACATGGATGGAACTGGAGGGTATTATGTTAAGTGAAATAAGTCAGTCAGAAAAAGACAGATACCATATGTTTCCATGAATAGGTGGACTTTGTGAGACTAAGCAAAAACCAGGGGGAGGGGAAGAGGGGAAAGAAAAAAGACACAGAGAGGGAGGGAGATAAAACATAAGAGACTCTCAAAGACTAAGAACAAACTGAGGGTGAGGGGGGAGAGGGAGGGGGGAGAGGGGGTGATGGGCATTAAAAAGGGCACATGTTGGGATGAGCTCTGGGTGTTATATGTAAACCAATTTGAAAATAAACTATTATAAAATAAAAATAAATAAAAAATAAATATTTAAAAAAAGAATAAATGTTAAACAATTAAAAACAAAAGATTTAGTCTTGCATTCCCACACAACTAGTTTTTGGTAAGGGGGAGAGATTACTTGATTTTCCTATTCCTCGCCCCATCTTAGCTGATGCTCAGCAGAGCAGCTGAGGTGTTCCAGTAAAACATCGGCCAGAGCACACTGCTTCTCTGCTCATCAGCCTGCCGCGGCTCCCCATGTCACTCAGAGTCAAAGCCACGGTTTTTACAGAGTCCGAAAAGTCCCAGCATAGTTGGATGTCATTTTCCTATCTGGCCTCCCTCCTGCTTCTGCCTCTCACGTCCTTCTAGCTCACGGGCCCTGCTGGTCCTTGTACGCGCCCTACCTTCTTCCACCCTGGGACCGTGCTCCCACTTCGGGCCTGGAGCACTCTTCCCCAGCTATGCACCGAGACCACCCCTTCACTTCCTTCAAGTCTTTGATGAAGTTTCCTTCCTTTCCCAGCCCCGCCTAGACCGTCCTGTGGAATAGAACAGGCTATCCCCATCCCCAACACACAGGACTCTTCCTGTCCCTTCCTGTCACTCTCAGCTCATTCTACGTATGCCTTTTTTTTTTTTTTTTTTTTTTGGCACATTCCTATCACACTCTGGCATTCTAAATAATTTACCTTTTTTTAAATAAAATTTTTCTATGTTTATTTTTGAGAGAAAAAGAGAGAGAGAGAACGGGGGGTGGGCAGAAAGAGAGGGGACAGAGGATCCGAAGCGGGCTCTGTGCTGACAGCAGAGAACCTGACGGGGGCTCGAACTCGCAAACAGCAAGATGATGCCATGAGCCAAAGTCAGATGCCGAACCGACCAAGCCACCCAGGCACCCCGATAATTAGCTTTTGTATTCGGTTTATCATTTATTGTCTTATTCCTTCTGCCATAATTTGTGTCCAGTAAGTGTACTGATTTTCATCCTGTTATTATGATTATGACAATTGCCGTCACCAGCAGCATTATCCCCTAGAACAATTCCGGGCACATAGTATGTATTCAAAAACATTTGTCGAATGGAAGTGCCCGTCTCACCCAATTGCAACTCGGCCCTAATGTTATCCTTAGACTACAGGACACTATTTCAGAACTTACAGCGCTAATTTTATAGTGTCAGAAACTATGCCTTGATCCTGATGTCAAATAAATGTCAGTGTAGTGAAACTCTTTTATTTTTTTAATGTTTATTTTTTAGAGAGAGCACAAGTGGAGGAGGGGCAAAGAGAGAAAGAGAGAGAGAGACAGACAGAATCTGAAGCAGGCTCCAGGCTCTGAGCTGTCAGCACAGAGCTTGATATAGGGCCCAAACTCGCGGACCGTGAGATCGTGACCTGAACCAAAGTCAGATGCTCAACTGAACCGAGCCACCCACGCACCCCAAAACTCTTCAAACCTCATTATATCCAAATATAAGAATTAAGGGATTTAAATTAAGGAGACCTAAGTTTTTATTTTGTTTTTCCAACTGGGATGTTATTAAATTTCTCCTTTTATGTAAATAGGTTCAAAAATATAGATTCCCTGTATTTATTAGCATTCATTCTCTTAAAAAGGTGGAGGGGTGCTTGGGTGGCTCAGTTGGCTAATCGTCTGGCTCTTAATTTCGGCTCAGATCATGATCTCACAGTTAGTGGGATGGGACTCTGTGCTAACAGCTCGGAGCCTGGAGCCTGCTTCGGATCCGTGTCTCCCTCTCTCTCTCTGCCCCTCTCCTACTCATGCTCTGTCTAAAAACAAAAAACAAACAAACAAACAAAAAAAACCCTAAACAAGTAAACTTAATTAAAAAAAAAAAAAAAAGAAGGTGGACTCCTTTGAGTAAAGGAGAACAAAAACTGGGAATGGTTCTTATGCCTCTGGCTCACCAAAGTCATCACCAGTTTGTTGTGAATGAAGAGAGAGAGATTGCAAGTCCTAGTAGAGCCCGGGACAACCGAGATAATTCATATTATTTTAATCTAATCTCTTATAAGAACATCAGAGGAGGAAACTGAGTCTTTTTGACTCACTGCGTTTCTGAACTCGTCGGCTCTCACCACATCGCACTCTCTAGAGAAAGTAGAATACATTTGAGAGTAACGATCAGCTTCGAGTCACCCCCAGGACCCGGAGTTAATTCCGACTCTTGATTGAGGTCACTGTAGACGTAGGCATGGGTGCTTTGTGGTGTCTTGTAAAGGGGTTCGTGTTTTCTCTGAGGGTGGGCCAGTCGTTTGGGTTCCAAGCTACAACCCTCCTTTCTGGAGGTCAGAAAAACTATAGGCTGTCCGAGCCAGAAAGGTGGCTAGTCTGGCACAGTGACACTCACATGCGGCCACTAGTCACCAGCGATGTGATGACATCCGGGGTCTGGAGTGTGTAGCCCCACAGGCTGGGTACAATTTACGGTTGTTGAACACACACACACACACACACACACACACACACACACACACTTTAATGATTTTTGTTGTGACCAAAAAAAACCACATAACCTTAAATTTACCGTCTTCACCATTTTAATGTGTATAGTTTTCAAAAAATGTTTATTTATTTATTTTGAGAGAGAAAGAGTGTGAGAAGGGGAGTGGCAGAGACGAGGGAGAGAGAGGATCCCAAGCAGGCTCCATGCTGTCTGTGCAGAGCCCCATGTGGGGCTTGTTCCCCCAAACCGTGAGATCATGACGCGAGCCGAAACCAAGATTCGGACGCTTAGCCGACAGAGCTCCCCAGGAGCCCCCCGTTGAGTTTTGTTAAGTACAGTCACATTGTTGTTACACCCACCTCCAGAACTTTTCATCCTGCAAAACTGCAACTTCAACCCCTTGAACAGTGACTCCCCGTCCCCTCCTCCTCCTAGCCCCTAGCAACCACTGTTTCACTCTCTGCACGTCTCAATTTGCCTTGTCTAAGTACCTCATGTAAATGGAAACATATAGTTTTTGTCTTTTTTGTGACGGGATTATTTTACTCAGCTTAATATCCTTTCTGTTCATCCATGTATAGCCTGTTTCAGAACTTCCTTCCTTTTTTAGAGCTGAGTAGTATTCTGTTGTATGGATATGCCACTTTAGTGTATCCATTCATCCCGGGAGGCTAGACTTCTCCCCTCATCCTTTGCTCCTCCTTCCAGAGTCTGTAGTTAGTGGCAACTGTAAGTGAAATTGTAATGGTTAGAAGAGGTCCTTGAGGTTATTTCGGGAAGTGTCATCAGAGAGAACATTGGAATGACTCTTATTCTAAAGCAAGGTTGAGAGAAGTAACTGGTGAGCAGTTTGGTCCACAATCAGGAAATAATGAAAGTTCATGACGTCTGCACAGTTACTGTGGGCCCACGCTCTTGGACGCAGCAAGGAGACCAACATAGCGCCTGGGCGGCTCAGTCAGTTAAGCGTCCAGCACTTGATTTTGGCTCAGGTCATAATCTCACGGTTGGTGAGTTTGACCCCAAGTCAGGCTCCCACTGCTTGGGATTCTCTCTCTTCCTCTCTCTCTGCCCCTATTACGTGCTCTCTCTCAAAATAAATAAACTTTTAAAGAAAAGAGAACAACATCTCTGAACAATACGCATTGTGCTCATAAACACACATGAGCAAAATCCTTCTCAGTAAACAGTAAACACATAAAGATTTTACCTTTTAATATAAGTTACTTATTTGTCCATATAAAAACATTTCCAGGGGAGAAAAATTACCACAAAAGTCCAGAATTTTCAAGATCATTTGACATCTTTAAAACGAAACTGACAGAAACTTCATCGGTTTGTGATTCCTCTTCTAAATTATTTTTAATATTTATTTATTTTTGAATCAGAGAGAGCATTCAGGTGGGGGAGAGGCAGAGAGAGAGGGAGTCAGAGGACCTAAAGTGGGCTCTGCGCTCACAGCAAGGAGCCTGACTTAGGGCTCGAACTCGCAAACTGCGAGATCATGACCTGAGCAAAAGTTGGACGCTTAACCGACTGAGCCACCCAGGTGCCCCCTTTTTAATTTTATTTTAAAATGAGAAACCATCTCTTGTTCATCTGCATCTTGAAAAACATAGTGGAAAACAAGCTGTTTGGAGAAAATTCATAATGAACGCAGTTCTCCCATCTGAGATCAGGATGGGCCAAACCTGCAGGCTGGCTCGGTTGGGACAGACGCACCATCTTCTCATGCAGGGGGACCACGTGCCAGGTGTTGTCACCAGCACACGCACCATCCCCTCCCCTGCCTCACAATTGCAGAGTAGTGGGTTATATAAATTCTTAAAACCATTAACAGTGTGCACTTGGGTTTCAGAATAATGATTGCTTCTCAGTACAAACTGTGTACTAACTTCGCATTGGTACCTATTCTGTTATAAAATCCTGCCTAACATTCACCACATTTGAATGTAACATTCTAAATGATTTTTCCCCAAAGCTTGTTTCCTGTCAGATTTATGTATTGGTTGCCATTTCCCATGTGCCCAGGCCATGCATTATCCTGAAGAAGGCAGGTCCTGTTTACAGCATCCTCACTTTCCCGTCAGTGGCATTCTCCTAAAGTGCCCATCACGGCTATTCTGACCCCTCATGAGAATCATTACAGTTCTAGCACAACCCTGTTCACAAAGGAAATGACAGCCTTATTAATGTGAAGACATTAATATGTAAGGGGGCTTATTATGTCATTCTTCCCCAGGGCATGTGCATTTTTATAACGATCGATGCTTTGGGCCCGAGGAATAGAACACTTATGGTTGGATTTTGAATATCTGCAGGGGACTAAAGAAATGAGATTTTTCACGTAAGATGTAAACTCTGGAATACCCCTGAAATCAGATCACCAAGATGGTGGTCCTTAAGGAAGACCAGCTAGATCCTGTACAAGTTACCGTATCTTACAGCCCCGTCTATGGGTGCAATTAGAGTACATACGTTTCTGACTCTGTCTTGTGGCTTTGCAGTTCCTGGTACAAGAAATGTTTGTGTTTAGATTAAATTTCGTATTTGTATATTTATCAGAAACATTCTCTGAGTTTCACTGAGATATATATATTGCATATACGTTAGTGATACCACTTTGTTCCGAAAAATTAAGTTGATGATGCACCTTATTGATACTATTTAACTCCGAATAACTGGACTTTTTCCAAAAATCAAATCTATCCGTGAAGGTCAGATTTTACTACCAGGGTCAACCTTCAGAAAATGACACTGCAGAATCAGAAGGACATTCAGCAGAGGCACTCTGTTGCGTTTTAATTAAATGATACCGTTTTTGTCATTAGTATATAGCCTCTTAGGTGACTCTCTTAAAAATGACCTGAATTACCAGAATGGGTAGAGAGGAGTGTGTTGGGTTTTATAAAATGAATCTCATTATCCTGGGCTAAGCTCTTTACTAAATGCCATCTTTTCAGCAGTTTCAAAGCCCAGATGAATGTCAAAACCACCTCACGAGCATTTTACATGAAGAGATCCCCCAGGACTCCACCCAGAGACCTGGCCCAGAATTTCCTGGTATTCCACCCGGAACGCATGGTTGAAATTGGCTCCCAAAGTGATTCCTCTGTTTCCAGGTCAGCACTACTGGGGGCTATTGAGAACCACCGATGAACAGTTACCCCTGTTCAGGAAACTTGGAGAGACCCGATGTTTCTCATTCTGTTTTATTAAGTACGAGGGCCTATTGACTTTGCATTTTAAATATCTCACAGTCCCATTATTATATTTATGAACATGGACATCTCACCACTTGTCTCTAATAAGAGCCTTGAATTCTATTCTGGCATAATTTGAGCATTTATGAAGTAGCTATTGAATGAATGATGAAGTGGTTGAATGAAGGTATCAGGACAGATCTTGTTAAATGCCTTTCTGACCCCAGGTTTTATTTTATCCCACATTTCCCTAAATTACCGATCTTCCAACCCTAACAAAGAGAGTAATGAAATTAGTTTGACATATATGAGTTTTATTAAACCCATAGTGGTCCTTAGGGATTCATTCCCCAGTCTCTTTTCATGTGTCCTTTACAATGCTAATCCGTTATTGAATAATTTCTGGAATATCAAAAAGATTAGTCTCAATATTTGGAAATGACATTCCTTTTGGGGAATTGGAACAGCATGTGTCATTTTCCAGAGCCACAGGAACTCTCGATGTTCCGTATATGGTTTTAAAGGTCACCAGTCACAGCTAAATATTCTTACTTGCGGATTCTTTCAGTGCCTCTAAAGGTATTTCACCGGAGGCAAGGATAATGGAATTCCTTTGGAGCAGCCTGTGTAATCCCTGCTTTCGTGTAACTGGACTTTGAATTTCATCTTAACAATTTTCCCATACACTTAGGAGCTCATTTTTCTTGATGGAGAAGACAAAAAAGTACGCTAAAAGCCAGAGATGTTTTAGTCTCTCCCACTTTGACTTTCTCATTCAGTAACATAACCCGATTGCCCAAAAGCAGTTCACATGAGCTTTCTGACTCCCGAAATAATTCTTCTTGTCTTTAATGAGTGTTGTGCCCTTCAACTTATTTTGAATTTTAGCTCTTTTAAAATGTTTTTTTATCAGTCGTTCCTAATAGTTAATTCTTGGTCTTCACTCGATGGCAGGGCTTCACTCGATGGCAGGGATTGCTAGATTTTATACTTCTGTGTGAACTTATTCATCTTCCCAAAAACTAGGAGGTAGGCAACTGTGGTCATCACCATATCACAGAGGAGGAAACCAAGGCACAGAGACAGGGACGTTAAGTGATTTGTCCAGTGTCCTACAGCCCAAAGATATTTGAGTTGAGATTTGAAATCAAGCAGCCTAGCTCCAGTATTCTTAACCACTATGCTGACGACACTATGCTGTCCTCAGTCATGTGCTCTTTGTCCATATCTTTTGTTGATAGTTTGGTGCCGTATGGATTCAGCGAAGAATACTGAATGCGTCCACATTACTTCGGTTAGTTACCTACCGCTCCTCTGTCACTAAGGGGAATACACAGATGGCATTCCTTCCCCCTATACTTTTTCAAGTCTCTTGGAACCAGGAACCAGACTGTGCTCTTCCGGAAACACGTGCACATGCACACAAACACATCGTTAGTCGCAAAGAAATCGACTGAATAAATGTATTCAACTGAGTACTACGATCGGTTTCCATATTTTCTTTTTTAATCAAATTGTTAAGATGCTATTATCTAACAAGGAAGGAAACTAAAATTCCTCCTGGCTGTTCACTCTTGGCGACTATTTATATAATCTTCTATTTTGGCAAAGAGTTTAGCAACTCTTTATGCCTCGTTGGAAAGTCACTCCTATTCTCAACGAAAGAAAAAACTGTTAAAGCGATCGATTTGTGGTCATCGAGGGGTTATCAAAACTGACAGCACAATTGAATGTTTCTGATTTTCAGACCCAATGTCAGAATATCAGAATATCCACCAGTGCTCTCTCCTAGTTGTTACCTGTATGTGAGATTAGATACATCACTTCACCAAATATATATATTTGTATATTCACATTCATTATACACAAGTTAAAAACTTATATATATATATAAATATATATGTATTCATTATCATTATATATATCACATATAATATAACATCTATTCATATATAAATATATATATTCATTATCATTATATATATCACATATATGTTACATATATATATATATATTCACATTCGTTACACACAAGTTAAAAACATCTATGTGATTTTAACATGCGAAAGTTTTCAGTGAACATGCTTCTTTGCATTGGCTTTTTCACATGAACGTATCTCTTTGTAGGAACAGAATTCTTTTTACCTCTAGGGCATTTCACCACCAAACATGGGCCATTTGGGTCATTCTCTGAGCACTTGGCAGTGGCCCAGGGACATGGCCCTTTACACAGACCTCACAGTACTCCAAAGTTGGGGTTCATCACCCTTTTTTAACCCTCTGAAGACAGCCCTTGATCTGCATTTTAATCAAGGATTGTTGGGTAGGAAGTTACTAGATGAACCACGTAGTAACACCACGGAAGCTATACTCCTCTATGTGTGGCTTTGTTTCTCAATTGAGAATATTAGTAATGAGAAGGAGGAGGAGGAATGTGTTGAGGACTTACAATGAAAAAGGCACCTTTACCAAATAAACTGTACCACTCAAAAAAAGTTTAAATTTTAAAACATGTTATGAAGTAGATATGGTTATCCTTCTGTTTCAGATGGAGAAATCAAAGCTTAGAGGGTTAGATGTGGCCTAACATCAAACAGCTAGTAAGTAGCAAAACTGGGATTTGAATCCAGGCCTGTCTGATACCAACACTCACTCTTCTTAAGGAGAGTTACTGCTGAGACTTGCCTGTTTGTGCATGCGTGCGCATGTGTATATGCATGTGTGTGAGAGTGTGTATCAAATGCTTACTGAGTTTCCATTGGGTAAATATTTACTGAGGACCTCCAAAGCCAAACCCCCTGTACTGGTCACCTTGTGGGTGCTGACATGATTAAGGCACAATCATTAACTGAACACAATTCACCATGGTTAACCATGTGTTGAGTAATGTATGGGTGACCAGCACTATGCTGATAGCTTTAATTACATTATCTCATTTAAAATTCACACTAACTCTAAAAGTTAGGTAATGTCCCATATTATAGATGATTGAACTGAGGTTTAGGAGACTAAGTTAGGGCGTCATTCAAGTTCAAGACTAGAATTTAGATTGCCTGATTCCAAAGCCTGTGCATCTATTCTGTGTGTCTACCCCTTTGCTATTCTGAAAAGAAATTAGGAGAAACAATTTCATACTTTCAACTATATCCAGAGCAGAGAAAAATAAGTTCTACAAATGATTTATATTATCTTTTTGTCCGTTTTTATCTCTGCCACAATAATATAAAAGCATACATAGAAATGAATACTTATAACTATCCAATATTTGTAGGACTTTTTAACCTAAACACTTTGCAAGTAGATGCCACTTAAATAACTAAAATTGTGTATTTCCTATATGAGAGCGCCATGAAGCTAGATTGTGTGCTGAGTGAAACCATTTATGTGCTACAAACATAGGATACTATTGGGTAATATAAATTATACCAGCTTGCTAACCTTTATGACTTTTTCCTCTGTGCTCTGACTACCCTGAAAATACCATACTAAAGAGTACTTAGACTGCACTGTCAGCTTAGAGAACGAGCAGACTTACTTTGCTGAAAATATTTATTTTTAATCAATATTATTGTCTCATTCAAAAAAATGAACTATCTCTGCATGAAATAAGGAGGTCCACAGTACTTACCTTTTGAGTGTTTGAGTTATTTTTTCATCTATTTTGAGAGAGCAAGAGCGGGGGCTGGGGCAGAGAGAGAGAATCCCAAGCAGGCTCCACACTGTCAGTGCAGAGCCCGATGCGAGGCCCGAACTCAGGCACCGCAAGGTCATGACCCGAGCCGAAATCAAGAGTTGTCGGTTGCTTAACTGACTGAGCCACCCAGGTGCTGAGTATTTGCGTTATTTTCTCACAAATTCAGTTTTCTACCCCTAGAAACATGGTTCACTCAAGTGGTAAACCTCCCACTTGGCTTCAGCTACCAGCTGCGTGCCCCTGGCTCTCAATTTCTCTGGGTGGCAAAGGTGTTCTGGGCTCTAGGGAAGTGCATCCTGCATCTTATTGCACGTCACCCCTTGTGTGCCACAGGCATCTCAAACCCACCACCTCTCAGACTAAACATGCTTTTCCCCCCAGCCTCTCAAATTCAGCTCTCCAATGCCATCCTAGTCCTTGGTCTTATTGTCTGTCACCTGAGTTACCGAAACAGCACCGTAGCCCGTCCTTTAACTAAGTCATTCCCCTCTAGAATCTATTCTTTATACAGCCAACTAATGGGAACTTTCCAAAATCACATGGGTCTTCCTGATGGGTTCAAGCTGTGAATTTACTCAGAGGTCTTGAGTGTCTTCCATTGGGATCAAGTCCAACGGCTTTTAGTAGATTTGCAAGACACCTTTTGATACTTTACCTGGAGAGCTCTCTGGAGTCACCATAAGCCCCTCTGTCTTTCCCTGTTGGCCTCCTGAGAGGCTGCGTGTCTCTGGGCTTCTCTGACATGAGAGCTTCCTCATACCCACGCCTTCACTCAAGCTGGCTCACTGGGCTGGCCGACATCCCCCCCGTCACCCTTTCAGGGAGCCTCTGCTCACTCTGGACATGTGACTTGCCCACACTACCACTCACCACACTTTGGTTCATAGTTCAGAGTCTGTTTTTCCTGGGAGAGTGAGATTGTATGAGGTCAGGTCTCATGTATGAATAAACCATATGGAAACCAGTATGTTAATACTATTTGTAGTATTTTGCATTAAAAGTGCATATGTATTTGTTTGTAGCTTAATCACGAATGATTCATTGAGTTTATAAAACATGGAAATAGTCAAATATATCATCAGTCTCAAAAAATGCTTATATTTACTAGGTCTTACTGAATGCTAGGCATAAGAAAGAATACATTTGTTCAGAAAGTATTTAGTAAATCCTCTTCTATGCCTTGGACTGTGCTAAATATAGCAGATATAAGGCATAGTTTGTGTCTTCAAAGTTTTGGACAATTTCGTTGAGAAGAGAGGACACAGACACAAAAAAACGGTAAAGAAGGTCAACTTAGTGTAGGGGTACTGAGTCTCGGGATCTGTTGTTACTGGGTAATTACTTAGCCAAGAATTACTGCAAAAGTAATTTCACAGTTTTTGACATGTTCTTCTCTCCCTTTTCTCCTCCCTTTCACCCCCTTTTCTGAGCAGAAATGTAAGATTTATTCAATTCCTTTCATTTGGCATCATGACAGTATAAAGTCATCAGTGTAATCACCATAAGAGGACTTTGTTTTAATTTTTATCACCCAGCACATTTTTATTGTCAGAATGGTTACTAATCATTCATTTTTATTTACTCTAGCTGGGGAAGTTTTGCAAAAATCTTGTGACTATTTAGAAAAAAAAATGTTTTAAATTATGGGTTCCCTCCTAGCCTGCTGCCCAGTGGACACACCATAGACTCAACTCCATGAAGATGAAGGCTTGGGTAATAGACAAGATGTGCTTCTCCCCTTGCCAACTGGCCCCAGAGCCCCCTTCCCCCTCCCAGACCATGCTCAGCACCAGAATGTCAAAGCTAAGCTGTGTTTTTTCTCAGGTTTGATTGGAATAACCGTCTGGGTAGCCGAGATGGAAGATACAAAAATACTGATGATTAGCGTCTATTTCAAAATCTTGGGCTCATAAGATCTTTTTCTTAATTTTTTTTAATGTTTATTTTTGAGAGACAGACAAAGTGTGAGTAGGCGAGGGGCAGAGAGAGAGGGAGACAAAGAATCTGAAGCAGGCTCCGGGTTCTGAGCTATCAGCACACAGCCCGAAGCGGGGCTCGAACTCACAAACCATGAGATCACGACCTGAGCTGAAGTTGGATGCTTAACCGACTGAGTCACCCAGGCACCCCAAGATTTTTTTAAATAACCATTATTTTATAGTTTTGGCAAGCTGAATTGTAATATTTTAGTATACTTCAGAGCCTATAGAAGAAGAGAAGAGAGGAAGTAAGGATGAACATGAAATAGTCTAAAACAATTCTGTGAGATATATCAAATTGGAAGCTGCTGAGACTGGTAAACCTGTGTCGAGAGGAGAGACAGGAAGGTCTGGGTTCATAGGATTCTCGTTCCTGTTCAGATTTAGCCCCACCAAGTGCCACCTGTAGTGACACCTTCTGTCCCCAGCTCATTGTGCATTCCTCAAAATTCGTTCAAAACGCCACTTGGAAAAGCAGCTGTTGGTTGCGTGGACATTGTGTTGACCAGCAAATATGTAAATTGTCTTCTCTGATACTCTGGACGCTCACTAAGACCTGGAATTCATGTATCAGATATCAGGGTTCTAATGCTAAGGTTATATTACTTTGTGAATGTTTGTACTTGGTTCTGGTTAGAATACTTCAAATAGGCCCATGACTTACAGCCGTAAGAGGCGACAGTTGTTCATGAAAGCCACCCAGGAAAACTTGAAAAATGACCTACATGACTTTGGGAGATACGGTGAACATATATAAATCTAGGCATACTCTCAGGCATAAATTAACAAGCAAATGTCTAAAAACTTCAGTACTAAAAGGGTAATAATCCAGACATCTCACCTGAATAAGAGGCACTGTCCCTCCTCTCATGATTATCCAGATGTGTTATCTGGGAGAAAAAATAGGTATTCAGGAGCTTCGTGAGGGTCAACCAGCTGGTCAGGACTATAGGGTATTTTGTTTGGTGATAGGACAGAGAGATTTGAAGCTGAGGTCAACAGGCAAAGATTTTAGCACCATATCTAACATTAATAAAACAAAGACCCAGATGATTACAGAAAGATAAGATGTGATGTGTTCATGGAACGGGGCCCTGCTAGCCCTTAGTATTTGGAGGTGTGGAGGAGAAACACCTCGCCTTTGATCACAGTGTCATCACAAGCACCCGAATCAGCCTTTCCCTAAACAGCAATATTCAGGAGGAAACACTGAGCTAAGTGGGTCCAGTGTAGCCTGCGTCTAATGAGCCTGGTCGAAGGTGGCTGTGAATACTTGGCAGGCAGATATTTCTTGATTTGCAAGCTGAATGTTGTGAAAGCCAGTGGAGAGTTGGAGTGCAAGAAGTCTTCATACTTTAAGAGACAGAAGATGAATTCTAAATGGCCACTTGACCATTGGACATCCATTTTTTTTTTTTTTTTTACATCTCACCAGGAAGCCTGGAGAAAGGACAAGAACTCAATGTTCATGTGCTCTTGTTTCCACTCTAAAACAAGTTTCTCCTACGAAGTCGGTTTTATTTATCATTCCCGTTTTCAAGATGGGAATAGTCAGGCCTAGTGGTGCAGTCTTGCTAGGGGAACTCAGCTAATCAATCATGATGCAAATCTTGATCCGATGGGTCAGCGCTCTGTCCGCTTTTCACCCTCCATGCTCTGCAGGAATCATTTCTGTCTTAGCTGCTCTGCCTCAGGAAGTCGACGGCCCCAGGACCCCTGATGTCTGTGAGTTGATGTGAGAAAGATGTTTAGACTCTTCATAAAACAGTATCTGAGGCCAACCCGAGTCGGAACTGATGGAAAGTTATATAAGATTTTTGTTGCTGTCTCTTAGTGGATTTCAGCTCTGGAATTAAACCAAAGCCTGTTCATATATAACTGTGGTCCGTGCAGCCATGAAGGTCTTCATGTGAAAACCGCCGAGGTGAGCTCGGACCACAGTCTATTTTTTGCAGCATGGAAGTTTCTCAAAGCAAATGTCAGGGCTTTGGATACTCGTATGAATCAAAACACGGACAGAAATAAAATTGTAGGTGCCTCTTAGAACCAGAACTCAAGGCCAGAAAATAATCCCCTTCCCATTCTTCAATGTCTCGGGGAGATTATTCTTAAATTCACCGCTAATTTATTTAGAAATTATTCAGGTGTTCTTTGAGAAACATTTCAGTGCTTTTCTATATTTTGGGGTGTTATGAAGCAGAAATGCTGCATGCTTCCTTCTTATTTCTGTGTGAAGATTATAACTTTGGCACTCAAGGAAAAAAAACGTGCTAGGAGGCTTCTTAAATTTTTGGAGTAAGTTAACATCATTTTCTTGCACTTTCTGAGATACATAACAAGCTACAGCCAGTTCTAGGATTGGTACTGGAGGTTTGTGGCGCTGGTGTATTGCCTCTTCTCTCTAGAGTCTGTCTGGTAGACAGGAAGAGGAAAAGGAAGGTGAAAGCCTAACTTTTATTTAGGGTGGATATTGGCGTCTCCCAACACAGTTCTTTTTGGGGGCGAAGTTGGATTTGAAAACATGACTTCCGGAGAAATCCAGGGCTCCTACTAACTTCTGAGGGCTGTACCTTTCCAGGCTTGTAGAGGAAGCTTGGTGCCTGTCCTATCACCTGAGCTCTACCTCCCACATTCTGTCACAAAAAGACCAGGGTCAAGACTCCAAGCTTGGGGTGACGCTCCAGGCCCCCTTCTGGCAGGTGGGCCCCTCGGCCTTACCCACAGATGTCCAGTGGAGCAGCCAGTTAGGTCCTGGTTGCTTCCTGCAGGGCTGTGACACTTGCCACAGACAGGCAGTGACATGTATCAGATGTCAGTCCTCGCTCAAGCCAAGATCTCAGCCCTCGGTCTTGTAAGTACCATGCGCCAGAGAGGCCAGCCTCTTGCAGTTCCTCCCTTCCTTTTGATGGAAAAAGTGGTGGAAAGCAAGATAGAAGGATCTCTTCCTCATACCTCACCCCACCCTCAACACACACATGCATGCGTGCGCACCACACACACACACACACCCGCACGCATGCACGCACAAAAGGACTTTGCTTCTCATCAAGAAATTTCATCATTTTCAGGCCAAGTTGGGACAGGAGGAAGCAGAGGATGGCCATGGAGTCAGTGCCCTGAGGAGTTTTAAGCCAGCTATGCAATTAAAATAGTGAGGTTGGCAAAACTGTTTAAATTACCTACAGACACTAGTCTTTATTTTATTTTTCTGTTTATCTGCCTGTCTCTCTGCCCTACACTCCTCCCTTCCTTTCTCCATTTCTCTAACCCCTAAACAGCAACAAAGTCATTTTTCCAGGGCTTAATTCAGGAATTATAGCCACAGTTACAAAAGCGTGTTCTGGCAAAGAGAAACATTTTCTCAGATTCATTTATAAAGAAACTTTCTCTGCAGCTAAGCCACAAAAGAAGCTTCAGATTGGCCTTAAGTTTGACATATCTGATCCACCAATATAGCTTTCTCACAGGTGCAGAGTGTACTTTTAGTAGACCGGTAAACAAGCTTATGCATTCTGGTTTTATTTTTCCATTTTTACTGAGGTACAAAGGTCTCTCGAAGTTTGTTTTTTTGCACATTCTATTAGACCCATAGACAAGCCACACGTCTCTGCTCTCTTAATGCAAACCGTGTGGCATATTTTTGATTCTATGTGAATACTGCATAAAAACTTTTGAATACATTATGCCATTTTCTAATTTTAAACAAACTTGATTTAAGCATGCATGCAGATTGGTTCATTTGCTAGTTAGACTACCATTCCTGCAGCTTACAAAGAGTCGATGAGCCTGGGGACTGTATTTATGCAACTATAATCCAGAATATTATAGTTCAGCATTCACACTGTCCAGTTGAAACTGGTCTTTGGAGATGAAAGTCCTATGTGTGGAAGGGCTTGTATATCTTATGGAGGTATCTTTCTTTTCATTAACAGAGTATTATCTCTAGAATTCATAGACCTCCAATGGGTAGCATAGCGCATAGTATAGGAGAGCTCAGTGAGCAATTGTTGACCCAGTAAATGATCATCTATTTGACGTGTGGCTGCAGTCATCCCGCACTAGAAATGTTCAGTCGTGTCTTTCATTCTCCACTTTCAGATATTCTGTTGTGACGCTTGAGTGGACAATCATCTTACTTTTGTGAACAAAAGATTATTTTGAAAATCAAAAGGAAAATAAAAGGAAACGCATTGAGATACTTAAAAAAAAATACATATGGGGCACCTGGGTAGCTCAGTTGGTTAAGCGTCTGACTTTGGCCTAGGTCATGATCTTGCCATTCCCAAGTTCAAGTCCGAGTTCGTTCACCTTTGTCCTTGTGAAAATCGCCACATTTCCCCAGAGCTGAATAATGGAACTGATCGACTTTGACTTTCATTGACGTTTCTGCATGTGTCCTAGTACTTAGTGGTACCATTGTCACTATCTGTATTTGCAAATTGATATTCTAAAGTACCAAACGGGGCACCTGGGTGGCTCCATCCGTTAAGTGTCTGATTTCTGCTTGGGTCTTGATCTCGCTGTTGGAGTTTGAGCACCGTGTTGGGCTCTGTGCTGACAGCTCGGAGCCTGGAGCCTGCTTCACATTCTGTGTCTCCCTCTCTCTCTGCCCCTCCCCTGCTCATGCTCTGTCTCTCTCTCTCAAAAATAAATAAACTCTTAAAAAAATACATATTTTTTCAACTGTCTTGTGCCCTAATGTCATGCTCTATGACAGAGGAACCAGAAGGCCCGCAGGTTTGGGCACACAAGCTGGGGGAAATGCTGCTTATAACAGTATTTTATAAAAATACCATACAGGCTTTAGCGGTGTAGAGAAGTGGACTGCATATACACACATGTATACGATAGTTCACAAATGCCCAGACAACTTCATAGAAAAGGAAGTGGATTTATAAAGCCATCGCAGACCTTCAGGTGTTGCCAAAAAGCCAAACTCTTACTTTAATGAGTTTTCGAAGCATCATTATAAGAGAACAAACAGTGTATTAACTTAGGAATAGTTAATGTGCTGATTTCAATGAGGAACCAAATTTAATATCTAGTAAGTCACTCAACTGAGTGAAAATAACCTCCTACATTTGTAGACCTCTCTCTGCCAAAGATGATTCAAGGTACCAGATGCAAGCACTGTTCATGAAAAAAGATCGTATATTAGTACATGAAAATGACATAAAACTATATATTTCTGACTTCGTGTCTGAAGTTCTATAGAAGTCCCTGTTACGTGAATGACTTCAGAAGTAAGACCATTTATTTACAAGTGCCATAAAATACCTTAGTGATAAATATAAAATTATAGGTCTTTGATTTGTATATGAAAACCTGCATTTTAGGCATCACTAATTTTTTTAAATTATTTTATATTTCTCTCTGAGGCATATTGTAATATTTGTGTGTAAATGGCCTTAGACCTAAATTTGTGGGTGTGATGGATACAAGACTCAAGGTCACCTTCATAGATTATCTGGTCTGTCTGACTCCTTTCCTCTCTTCATCTCTCCTTGCCCGTATGGATCTCAAGCTCAACCAGAGATGCTGAAATGACTGATTCCTTTTCTCTCATACTTTGCCTTCAGTTCATTCAGTGACTTATTAAATCAACCACTAAAAATCTAGGGGTACCTGGGTGGCTCAGTCGGTTAAGCCTCTGACTTCATCTCAGGCCATGATCTCATGGTTTGTGAGTTCGAGTCCCACGTCGGGCTCTGTGCTGACAGCTCAGAGCCTGGAACCTGCTTCATATTCTGGGTCTGCCTCTCTGCCCGTGCCCCACTCATGCCCTGTCTGTCTGTCTGTCTCTCTCTCTCAAAAATAAATAAACATTAAAAAAAATCCTTTAAATGCCCATATATATGTGGGGATATCAAGACCAATATGATATGATTCTTATCCCCAAGACCTCACAGTTGTGCATAAAAAATAGACCAATGGGCAAAGAAGGGCAACACATCTTACCAGTATTATGACCTACAGATAAAACAAGATACATTTCAGACACAAAGAAAGGGTGGCCAATTCTCCTTGAGACAGAGATAGAGGTTTACTTAAAGGACTATTTTTTAACCACGTTGCATAAGATGAAACTTTATAATTTGAAAAAAAAATATCTTTTAGGGACGCCAGGGTGTCTCGTCTCAGTTGGTTAAGTGTCTGACTCTTGATCTCAGCTTAGGTCATGATCTCACAGTTCATGAGTTCGAGCCCTGTGTCAGGTTCTGTGTTGGCAGTGAAGAGCCTGCTTGGGATTCTCTCTCTGCCCCTCCCCTGCTCTCTGTCTTAAGTAAACTTAAAAAAAATGCCTTGATAATTTCATTTTTTGCGAAGCAGAGACCAAAAACTTTCCCTGTGTCTATTCTGCTTCCTGACCCTTCCTTTAAGAAATTCTTTATATCTTACCCAAATTTTTCAGGGTGCATTTGTAACTTGAAGTTCCCTAGTTTCTCCAGGGAAGATGGAAAACTGCTGATTGGTATCCCTTATTTAGCCATCTGAATTTTTTGGCAGGCTGAATTTGAATTGCTGGATCAAAACCAAAAAGATTAAATATAACAGGAATAAACATAAAATCCTATATTTAAGTTAAAAATGTTACCATCCAGATAAAAGGCAAGAGAAACACTGACTTACATGAAAAATGGAAAGGTCTGAAGATTTCAGCTGACCACAAACTTCAGTATAAGCCCACTGTAAGACGGAGCTGCCGAAATGCCAACTCCACCCCTGTCCGCGGTTACCCTCATGGAAACAGGCTTCACGTCGCAGTAAGTATTATGCTCATTATCCCAGGCACTGGTCAGAGCACAGCTGGAAAATAATCCGTTTGGTTCTGTGTGTCACACTTAAAATAACGGAAAACCTGAGAGCTCCGTATGGAGAAGACGTCCCCACGTGTGTCTCTGGAGTAGCCTCGGCCTCCATCTTGAATTTAGGTTTCAACCAACTGCTGAGCATCTGAGTGGGTAGCACCACGTACTCGCCCGTGACACACGGCCCGGTTTGTAACAGCTCTCCACTGTTCACTCGGTTCTTCACTTCCGGCGATTTTCAGTCAGCTCGTCCTTCCCTGGGACACGCTCCTCTCCTTGGCAGGCACGCATCCATTTTTGACACCACTGTTCTAACATCAACCCAGATGCAGAATGTGGTTGTTGTTTTAAGAACACTTTGCCCTTGGCCTCTGCTTTGCTGGTATCCCCTGGTCCCCAAGACAGGGTTTACACGTTCACTGTGCTGCCCGCAGCATTAACCATCCTGTTCTTTTGTTTCCAGTACACAGTTCACAGCAGAGGTGACAGGATATGGTCATGATGAGAAAACAGGGACTTAAAACTACTACTTTAGGGTGTGTTATTTTTGTTTTTCTTCTTAAAGTAAGTACCGAAGCAATACCTGCCATGCTAGTCTTTTTTGAAACCAACAGAAAGATTACTCTGAATTAATTTTCTAGAGTTTTCATAACCTAAGTAAATGCGTGGGTTATCAGCTCTGAGATCAGAATAAATAAACATTTAAAAAAGTTTTTTTTAATTAAAAAAAAGAAAAAGAAAATTTATTCTCAGAAAGCAGCACTGCCGTTGAAGAGGTTTTGGCCTTTTTCTCTCAAAAATGTAGCTCGTCTAAGAACAGGCGCCCTTTATAAACATCTGAGCATGAAGTGACCTACCATGACTGACTGACCTTAAAACTGAAATTTTATTCTTCATCCATAATATACCTGCCATTTTTTTTCCTTATCAGAAACTCAAGTTTTTTGTTTTTGTTTTTGTTTGGATCTTCCTGCTAATGCCTAAAGGCCTTGATTTCTCCCTTCGTCTCCAAAATCGGTTTGGGTGTCAAACAAAAGTAGTAATTGGATTTGCTTGCTTGAGTTATTTCTTACTGTAGACCATTCCTTTAAAACATAATAAAGCTCATATATTTTATTTCATTTGCTTGAGATCAGTTCTGTGATCTGTTTAGTAGGTTGTTAAATTCAATATTAGGTTCATACTACCTAGGAAACTGTGTTAACTTATATGAGAAAGTATAATAACTATATTAATATCAGTAGCTGCCCCAAATTTTCCACTGTCCATTTTCAAAGACAAATGGCCAGGTTTTTGTCCGTTCTTTTATTTCTGCTGATTTCTCTCCAAGTGTGTACTTATGGACCAACTTCTATACAGAAAGTAACAATTTCCAACTTGTTGCCTCTTGGTAACCTCATCCGAGAGAGTATACACACTTCTTCATCCAGCTCAGAATTTTACCTGAAGCACAACCTGGAGAGGTTTGAGATTAAAAACGAAGAACACTGTGACTAGGCCAGGAGAGTAGCATTTCTCCACTGGAGGATCCAGCGTCAAACACTCAGGAAACCATCCACTGAAGGGGAGCCCTTCATCCAGGCCCAAGGAGAGCAGAAGCCGTTACTGCATCTGATATATTACCACGGTTGATTATAATCTTGTTCAAAAGCAGTCCATAGCACCTCTAACCCTTACTTAGCGGCACTTGCCATTAAGGTGTAAATAAATCTTCAGAACTGGAATTAAACCCTGATGTTCAAATCCACTGATGGGCAAGTTCCCCATTTACTGCTCTCTACAACCACTTTCATTGTGCGCTTCGGTTCTTTCCCGTAGTATTAACATGTTTCCCCCTTTTAAGCGTATTAATGATTATACAGACACGGGATGTATCAGTGTCGTAAAGCATGTAAGTAGATCAGTCTTTTCTCCCTTTTCGTGTCTAAATTATTTTTGCCAGGCGCCAATTATTTCTGCATTCTGTGTTATGATATAACTCAGTAGTATTAGTTTTAACATTTGGAAATCAGGGGGTCACCTGGGTGGCTCTGTCGGTCGAGCGTCTGACTCCGGCTCAGGTCAAGATCCCACAGGTCGTGAGTTGGAGCCCCACATCGGGCTCACTGCTGTCAGCACAGAGCCTGCCTCAGATCCTCTGTCCCCATCTCTCTGCCCCTCCCTCACTTGCACTCTCCCAATATATGTATATATATATATATTTTATATATATATAAAAGAAAACATTTGGAAATTAGAAGCGAAGGACTTTTCAAATGACTCATCTGCTTTACAAGCAAGGGAATAAAAAGTACATTTCTAAAACCAGACAAACTCGATAAGCACAGTTGTACTATTCGATGAGTTTGTTGACTTTTGTTTAAGGAGACTAAAAGTGGTAGCAACAAAGCTTTTCCCCAAATGGTTGGATTTTCTATATTCGGTATAGATCGTGAGATGCATTGGCAAAGAGTACATTTTGCAAGATGTTTGTGTTTATAAGAGGCAGTGTTTGTATCTATACGGGCGCATCCCAGCTGCGAATATAGCAGTGGTACCATCGTACCTGTGAATTTACTGTTCCAAATCGACTTGTCATTGGTGTCAAGGTTCATGTAAGATCCAACGGGTTGAAGACTGCATTAGGTGTTTCAAACTTTGGCGGTTTAAGACTGCACTCAGGGTTTCAAACTTTTAAGGTGTTTTGAGAATGTGTAACTTCAGATACATTTGTGGCCATTTCTCAGTCTGAGCAAAGCCTCCCTGTTTCATTTTCCATAGCTAGAATTCCAGTGGCCGGCAGAAAACTGCTGGAGTTCACGAACGTTTAAGGGACAGCCTCTTAAGGAAGGAAATAGTATTATTTTGATAATGGAGAGAAGAATATGTCTTCAGAAGTATCTCCCATAACTTAAGGTATTGAACTGGACCTCTATTATCTTAGTCATTTATTTATAGTTTTATAAGGCACAAAACCATTGGATTTGTTTACGTATTTAAAAATCATGTATTTCCAAGATATTTTGTTCTTTCTTCCTCCCTCCCTCCCTCCCTCCCTCCCTCTGCTCCTTCCATCCTTCCCTCTTTCCCTCCCTCCCTCCCTCCCAGCGTGAGTAGGGAGGGGCAGAGGGAGAGAATCTTAAGCAGCCTCCATGTCCAGAGTGGAGCCCAGTGTGAGGCTCGATCTCATGACCGTGAGATCGTGACCTGAACCAAAATCGAGAGTCAGACACTTAATTGTCTGACTCACCCAGGCGCCTCTGTTGCAGCATTTTCTAAACTTCTCTTTCGATTATCCAATGCGGCGGACATTGTAGGCTTTTAAAACAATGTTTAATGTTTATCCATTTGGGTGGCAGAGATTAGAATTTTCTTTAGACAAACAAATCTAAATATATGTTAACCGTGTCACTCTAAAATGGCCAAATTACTGCCAGGGCGGTTGAAAATTGAATTGTGTACCAGGGGGAAATATATTCTGATGTAAACATCAATGCCAAAAATTAGTACTTTTTTTTTCTATTTTCCGTTTCCTTAATTTTAGAGTTGATTTTTAGAACACCGGAAGTCTTTACAAGTAGTCCCATGATTTTGGATACTAAATTATACCAGTCTTTTGTACAACATGTGATAGATACATGTTACATTTAGGAAACAGAAATTGCCTAAAACATTCAGTGTCTTTATACTAAGAATCAGTGTTAGTTCGTGCTTCTTAGTTTTAATTAGAGCAAAAAAAAAAAAAAATCCTCCTTAAAGTATATTTCACCTGGCTGGATTTACAGAATTCAAGTTTGAAAAATTTTATGTGGGCTGTTTCTTCCATCTCTCTCATTTCGCTAGACCATGAGAAGTCACAGAGAAATAAAACAATGTTGGAAGAATTCCTGTAAAGCTACCTTCTTCTTCATTCTTTAAACCCAGTAATTTTCCATCTTTGACTCTTTACATGAAAAGCGTTCACAGCTCCTGGGACATTTCAGCTGTTGACACTTTAGGAACTTCCAACTCTGTGTAGGTGTTTTCAAGTAAATTTGAAACCTGGAGGTGGAAGAAAAGCCATATGTCCCTAAAAGTTTTATTAATTTTTTTTTTGAGTGAAAGAAATGCTGCCAGTATGAGACATAGTCAGCAGCTCGTATGTAAGGAAGGTCACTAAGAGAACCGAAGTAGAATGTCTATTGTTTAAAGAATTCTGAGCAAAAATAACAAACCTTTGTTTTACTACTTGGAGAATACGACGTATTTTTTAAAAAGCTACATAAAGAACTATGCTGTTTCTTCTTGATGGATAAAAATGGTATTGTCAAAGACAAGTATATCACCTGATAAATTTTCAGTTCATAAATTTTCAGGAAATAAATTGACTGATTAATTGTGAACCAGAGGATGGATCCAGCTTGAATCGTCCCGTCCTGAAAAGAATGCTTTCTTGAAACAGTGCACAGAGACAGCACTGTTCCAGAACGTGAAACACTCTCTGAGGAAACAGATGTCATCTCTGTTGATGATTCTTTGAAGAGATTAAAATATAATGGATACGGGGCCCCCAAATGGTTTTTTCTTTGAGTATCTGCACATATATACAAATGCTTCATTTAAGTTTAAGTGCTGTACAAGTGACCAGAATTTTTTTGAAACAAGATTCAGGACAGAGAAAGCAAAAGAGGCTTCATTTCTCTCTGGGTATGAGGGAGGGAGGGAGGGAGAATCCAGGAACATGAACCTTTTCACAAAGAAATGAGCTATGTTCTGATTTTCTAAATAGCTCACCGTTTAAACAGAGTCAAAACAAAACAATAAAATAAAATGAAATAAACACACCTAAGTAAATAACATCAAACCAAGAGAATTCATTTCATTTATGAATGAAAATTCAATTATAATTTGCTTCAGTTTATTGAGGGTGGTGAGGAGAATATTCCTCTCTTTCATCATCTTGCCGTCTTATTATCAGCATCAAAATGTATCCTGGGACATTTCCCACGAGTGGGCACTCTACCCTTCCGTGATTCCAGTGTTTTGAGGTTTTTGTGCATTACAGAAAAATAATGGCATGTTCGTTTTTGTTTCACTGGCTTTATCAAGAGGGAGATGTATTTCTGAAAAACTAAAATGGTAAAACTACTGTCAGTAGCTGACCTGGGCCAGGTGCTGAGGGATCTCGTCCAAGGTGTGAAGTGAAAGTGGTCTCTAAAGCTTCTGATCTAGTGGGGGGGGTCGTTGTTGTTTTTTTCATGACACGACTGAAGTTCTGTTTCTCATCATAATTCATTTCTAGCTGGTACCTTTTGATTTGTTCCTTTTCATGTCCTGTGAAAATCAAGGCAAGGGATTGTAGTGTTGACTTGTGTTTATTCCCCCAACTTTCCCTTTACCTCGCTTCGCGCAGAGAGCTATTTATACCTAGGCACTTCCTTACCTCTGCTTCTATTTTCGTATTTTATTTTTCAATCAGTAGCATCTCTGGTCTTGCATAAAAGCCTAGACTTGTTGATAGGGTTTTGCCACTGTAGGTCTCCGAGGGTCGTGAGAAGAGAACACAAATGGTTTGTCACAGCCTTCCCTTCCCCTCCCCTAAAATACGACGTTGACAGTTGGGATCTCTGGGCAGAGGGGTCCCTTGAGTAATTTAGCGGCATTGCCTGGGGACACGGCAGGACTTCAGAGGATGCTCAAGCGGGAGGCTGGGCTTAGCCATTGGTTCTTAATTGTAATATCAAGGCCTGTACCTCTTCATGGCACAGAGCCAGGGGCTCTGAAGGCAAAAGCCAGTGTGGACAGCAGACAGGACTTGGAGACAGAGAGCCAGGGGCTCCCTCACACTTCAGTTCTATGGGAGCCACCAGGACCTTGGAAAGGCCCCAGTCATCATTGAGATTGTTACGGCTACTGTTATTGTTATTGTTTGAATTTCCCTGCCAGCCCCGGAGAACAGAGGCTTCAAGCTGGATCTGTGTTGAGTCAAAGAAAATAAGCGTGTTTTCCTTGGATTCCTTGCATCTTAAGTGTGGCCTGAGATACACCCGTACCCGGTACCTTTACATTCTTCTGAAACTGGTATCATGAAAAGGCTGCTGACCGAGTGCTCAGGAGACGGATTCGGCCTCTGTTTCGGATCTGTCTTTGGATCGCACCTTTGTCTCAGGAGAACACCACACCCAAGGGCCTCCTGAACTCTGTTTTGGTCAAAGCGGCATTAAACCAACTTGCTTCATCCATGCCCCCCCAATTTAAAGGTGGGGCTGCTGAATTAAAGGTTCCTGATTTAAGGATAAGGCACAACTGTGGTTCAAGGGCGAATGGAGTCACAGGTGAATCAGAGCTGGGTTCCCACCTGATTTGTTTGGGGGAAGCGGCGACAAAGGTTTCAGTGTTGTAAACTTTCTCTGGGTTTCCCCATTTTGAATGTCTATGAACTGCTCTGAACTAATTTTTCTCCTTTACACACCCATGTGCTTCTTACCTTTCTCCCTCTCCTCTCTCTCTTTTTCCAAAATTGAGAGTGTGGGCTCTGAGCCTGGAAGAGGTGACACTATGGACTAATCGTGCGCCTCCCCCAGCCCCATGCCACCCTCAGGGTCTGCACAGAGGCCACCAAGCACGAGGCACCTTGACTCTCCGCAACGGATGTCACCGGAGATTGTACGGACGCCTGCTCATGTGTTGGCTCTTCCCTCATCTGTGCCCAGCTGCTCCCTCCTCTTGTGACACATCTTTGGGGATCTTCTTTCTTCCCTGTGTTTCCAACCCCTCTCTCTTGCCCCCTTCTACAGACTGTCCTCAGCTGTTATTTTGAGAAGATACCGCCTGCTCCCAGCCTTGGTCCTGCCTCCCCTGGCTGGCATTGCTCCATTCCACAGCTGCCCAGCACCGGCCACTTTCCTAAAAGGTTAGAGGGCTTTCACTTTCACTTTGGGTCTCTCATGCTCAGCCCTACCAATGGTGATGGATCCTCCCTTCGTCACCCCGTGGAGCTGCTCTTCCTAGGGTAGGCGTGACCGTCTCTTCCCCAAACCCATGGACGCTCACGCGTCCTCTTATTTCAATTATCTTCCACTGTGATGCCCGGCACAGACCTCTCCTTCCTTCTACAGTTTCCACTGTCGGTCTCTTTGGCAGGCTCCCGGTGGCCTTTTTCCTTTCTTGGACTCCTAAGCGTTAGTCATGTTCCACAGAGTTACTCCCTGATCCCTGCTTTTCTTTTCTGATGTCAAAGTCACGGGCTTTGCATCCTTTCCCTTGACTGTAACTTCTCTTCATTTGAGAATTATGCCCAAAGCTTATTTCCTGCCCACACCTCCACCAGTGTACTGCGAAGGCCAGTAACGTACACTTCATGCCCACTGGGCTGCTCCTCAGACGGAACACGCACCCGTAAGAACTGACTTTTTCTTCTAAACCTACATTTTAATGTATGTGCTTTCTTCTGATTAAAAGCAGTGCCCCCACCCCCAAAACCAGAAACCCAAAGTCATCTGTGAATGCTCCCTTTCCTCCCTCCTCACATCCAATTCAGAACTAAGTTGTATTGAGTTTAACTCTCAAATCATCTCTGCCGTCTTCCCCTTCCTATCTGGCGTCACTGCCACTCCTCTTGTTCAGGCCCCTGGCATCTGTACTGTGACTTTATCAAGAGCTATTTGGATGGTTAGTTCCCACTGCCTACCCTCACCCCAGTACATTCTCTGCACTTCATCTGGGATTGTGTCCTGGGATGGTGACCTCCATCTGGGCTCTTGTGCTTGAGCTAAATCCAGGGGAGGCCCTAGAAAATGGCGGAAGACATGAGGGGAGAGATTGGTCCCTGTGGTTCTGGGTTTGGTCACCTTCCTCTGAGGACACGGCTCTTCTGGGGAGCCGTTCATCCATCCCTGGTTCTCTCCAGTCTCCAGTAACAGTGTTCCTCCTGCCCCTTCTTCTTTGGGCTGGCAACAGTTTTCATTATCGCTGGTCCCTGGGCACTTCAGCCTTAGTGATTTCTTACCTCGGTTTGGGTGTGCCAATGGGTTTTCTGCTGGGACTCGGGCTGATGTACCTTTTAACTGGTCTCAGACTTTAGCCGTGCTCTTCGCCCATGCATCCTCCATGCTCATGTCCAGAATGAACTTTTATTTTTTTTTAATTTTTTTAAATATTTATTCATTTTTGAGAGAGAGAGCGATCATGAGTGGTGGAGGGGCAGAGAAGGAGGGAGGGAGACACAGAATCCGAAGCAGGTTCCAGGCTCTGAGCTGTCAGCACAAAGCCCAATGCGGGGCTCGAACTCACAAAGAGATCATGACTTGAGCCGAAGTCGGATGCTCAACCGTCGGAGCCACCCAGGTGCCCCCAGAATGAACTTTTAAATGTAAATCTCTCATCCACCTACTGAAAATTCTGCCATGACTTCCTCCAGTTCAAGAATGAGAATGGCATGGTGGTTTCTCTGGCGGTGTCGTCCGTGATCTCCTGCCTCTCCAGGCTTCTTCTACCCTACTTGGCCCTTTGCAGGGTGGAACTGGCCAAGTCTAGTGCCTGTAAAACCGAATCAGTAGGGAGAGCCCTGCACTGTAGCTCTGAGGACTCTAGACTCTGGCCATGCTCCCCTAGTAGTGCTACCACCATGTTAACAGAAAGGGAGTCACGTAGGTTAATACCCTAGAAAACAATTGAAAACAAGAAGTTTGACTGTTTCCCCAATCGATGGCTTGTTTCCTCACAATTTGTTAAGTTGGGAATTAGGCATGTTTTATGTAAAACAAATTTTTTAATGTTTATTAATTTTTTAGAAAGAGAAAGACAGAGTGCAAGTGGGGGATGAACAGAGAGAGAGGGAGACACAGAATTGGAAGCAGGCTCCAGGCTCCGAGCTGTCAGCACAGAGCCTGATGCAGGGCTCAAACTCATGAACCACGAGATCATGACCTGAGCCAAAGTTGGACGCCTAACCGACTAAGTCACCCAGGCGTCCTGAGGCATATTTTATTTTAAACAGAGACCTGAAGTTTTAAAGATGGGTTGCTCATGGAAGCTCAAGACAGAGGTATTTTCCCATATGTGCGGCAACCCTCTGAACATATTAAAGGAACATTTCCCCACAATGTACGAAGTATAGTTGAGATTTTTGAACCCACTGATTTTTGAAGTATGTGGACTGGAGGCGGTGGGGGAGAAGTGTGATTTTAAAGCCCAGTGATAGGAAGCCGAACTCATCTTTCTCATCTGAAACATTGCCTTTAAGAACCCAGTGGAGAGGATTATGTCATTCCTTAAGCGGAACTTCATATTTCAGGAAAGGTAATTATTAATTACCCTAAGGGACTGAATTCCATGCTGGAAGAGCTTTCCCTCATCCTCTGCCCTCAGATCTTGTGTTTTCCTCAGTTAATTCGCTGAGGTCTGTGCTGTTTGGTGATTGATGGGAGACCGTAGAGAGGCCCGGGATGTGAGTCATGGTGACATGACCGATGACAATGTGGGGTAGTTTCCTGATCCATAAAACAAGCAAATAATCTTTGTGACCTGATCGATCCTCTGTGATGGAAGTGGTTTTTAAACTGTGTTTTCTTCAAGGAGATGTCAGTATGCATGAGCTGATTGAGTAATAAAGTGGGACGGAGGAGGAGTGAGGTTAGAGCCAGAGGAACGTCCGGCTCTATGACCGTTCGATGGACCCCAAGACCAAATAGAAAAGGGTGGTGGGCTCTTGGATACCAACCGTGTGACATTGGGCAAATTATTTGAAGTCTCTGAAGGTCGGTGATACTTCTATCCCCCACATGTGCTTATTGTGATGAGTGAATCAATGGATAACCTATCAAGTATTGAATACAGTGCAAAGCCTGCAGGCTCAATAAATGGGTACATGGTGGCTTCTGCTCTGTCCCTGTGGCTGCTCTCATAGCTGTTGCTTAGACATTTCTGTGCTTTTTAATGTGCTCCATTGCTGTGCTTTTTATGAAACCCAGTCACTATCCTTTGTTCTTCTTTGCACAATAACTGTTTTCCACGATGTTAATCGGCAGGTTACGGCTTCCATGGTGGCCTCCTCCTCCTTTTTTTCTCACAAAACTTTTGATATATATAAATGCCCACAATGCTACTAAATTGGTCCTATTATTTAAAAAAAAAGTCTTGAGCGGGAGGAGTCACTTCGGACTTTAAGATTATGATTTTATAATAAAAAATTCTGATAACAAATTCGGACAATTTAAGGTATTTAAGATCACGAATTTTGGTGTGAAAAGAAAGTAAGTAACTGGGAGTGTGAAATACTGAACTTGAGGGATTTCCATTAGTGACAAGTTTAGATAAGAGAAAATAAGACTGTCTCTCTGTCCAAAAAGCCCATCCTGAGGTCTAGAAATGTTAACGATGGTGTCCATCGATAACTCTTTATGTAATAAAAGTAACATTTTCAACAACAGGCAGATACTCGGTACTGAATATGTATTTTTTTTAATTAATGCCTAGTGTGCAAATAATTATTTATGAAACCTGCTGGAAGTGTGTCCATATAAAACGAGAAGCATTTCCGTAAACATCTGTAGGGCAATTCATTTTCAGAGCTATTTGCAATATTGGCAAATAGCTATTGGCAATGTGAGGACCACTTACGCTTCCTAAGTACACACTTCAGTTGTGTGGAGTACACTCACATTGCTGTGCGACCACTCTCCAGAACTTTTCCACTTTGCAAAATTGACGTCTGTACCCACTAAAAACAACTCCCCTTCACCCCCAGCTCCTGGCAGTCACCATTCTACCTTCCGTTTCTGTGATGATGACTACTCTAGATACCCCACCCATGTATGTGAGATAACACAGCGTTTGTGTTTTCGTGACTAGCTTATTTCACTTAGCATAATGTCCTCAGGGTTCATCCACACTGTAGCAGATGTCAGAAAGCTGAACAGTATTCCATCGCATGTATATACCACATCAACTTTTCCATTCATCTGTCGATGAGTACTTAGGTTGTTTCCAGAACTTCTGGCTGTTGTGCACAGCGCAAATATAATTTTGGATCCTGCTCTCAATTCTTTTTCATATATATGCCCAGGAGAGGGATTGCTGGTTCATATGACTATTATATTTTTCACCTTTTGAAGAGCCTTCGTACTCTTTTCCATGGTGGCTATACCATTTTAGGTTCCCGCCAACAGTGCACTCCTGTTTCTCCATATCCTAGCAACATTTTTTATTTTCCCTTTTTTGATAGCAGTCCTCTTAATGAGTGTCAAGTGACATTTTATTGTGGTTTTGATTTGCATTTACTTAATGATTAGTGATACTGAGCATCTTCACATATGCTCATTGGCCAGTTGTATGTATTCTTTGGAGAAATATGCATTCTCGTCCTTTGCCCATTTTTAAATTTGTTTAGTTGTGGTTGATTGTAGTAGTTCTTTATATATTCTGGATATTAATCTCCTATTAAGTGTATGAGTTACAAATACTTTCTCCATTCTTTTTCAGTCTGTTGATTATGCTCTATAATGCACAGAAATTTTAAATTTTAGTACAGTCTGATTTTCTATTTTTTATAATTAATTTTTGTTTTCATTTGTTGTGAAGAAATGTGGAGTCATATAACACTTTCATTTTCTTATTGTTGTTAAAAGCAGTAAGAATATTGAATAATCATTTGTAATAAGAAAATGTTTTTTATTATTTTTTTAATTTATTTGTGTTTAGAGAGAGAGAGTAGGGGATGAACAGAGAGAGGAGACACAGAATTCAAAACAGGCTCTAGGCTCTGGGCTTAGCACATGGCTCGAACTCAACGAGCTGTGAGATCATGACCTGAGCCGAAGTCAGACACTTAACCAACTGAGCCACCCAGGCGCCCCAGAGAATGTTTTTTAAAAATACAATGCTTCTTATTTTCATCTCAAGTATTTTGTAGGGAATTCCTGCAATTCCTAAGGCAAGAACTTAGACAAGTTAACTTTTTGGAATACGTAGGTAAAGGAAGAATAAATAACATGGCAATATTTCAGGAATACCTGAGTTTTTCTGACCTGATGTGAATGTTACTACCGTTCATTGATAGGGCATTCTGTCTGCTTGGACAAAGCAGGCACATGCTATGGCCATGTTCTGTGGGGGTTGATTGTTCAGACTTTCTTGGCCTTTTTTGAGAAGTTTGCTCTAAAGTTAGCGTGGATAGTTCAAGCCACGGAGCTCTGAGTTTGACCTTCTTCTAACCAAAGGTTTTTTTTTTTTTTTTGCTCTTTTCAAATCTGCATCTAGAAACTGACTTTCTTCTTTACCAGAGAAAATATATTAATGCCCCATGAAAAATAGCCTTATGTCATTCATGCAGACGGTCTCGTACGGAACCTCAAAGGTAAGCTGAGTTATGGGTGCATGGGTGTTTTTCTTTTACCTTTATGCACACATACACACACACACACACACATGCATACACACATACACATACACACACACATTATATAGACACATTACAGACAGTCTATAGACATAATACATTTCACAATAAAAAATGAATAGCGTTACATTAAGTTCTCTTGGGAGTGAAAATCAGAACTATAAATAATCCTCTATAACTTAGACATTTGCTACTGGAGACGGTAGTTTATGGCCCACATTCTGTTTGACTTTCCTCAGCAGTATCATGAGGCTTCAACAATGTAGTAAAAGATGACCTTTGACAAGGACCACAGATGCCTAGTTATATTATCATAAAAATGAAGAGGACTACAATATGTAAATTTAAAAATTGAATTACAGTTTTAAGTTTTTCTCTCGTCGAGTAAATCCTTTTCCTTTGAATTAAACATTCTCTTTGTGAGGGCGCCTGGGTAGTTGAGTCAGTTGAGCATCCAACTCTTGGTTTCGGTTTGGCTCATGATCTCATAGTTCATGAGTTCACCGTGCTGGTGAAGCAGAGCCTGCTTGGGATTCTGTCTCCCTCTCCTTCTCTCTCTCTCTCTCCCCTGCTTGCTCTCTCTCTCTCTCAAAATGAATAAAAATACACTTTAAAAACAAACAAATAAACATCTTTGTGGCTCAAGTTTGAGATTTCGATGATGGCTTAAACATTTCATGCCTGCACTTTTGTGTTGTGTGCATGAAAGATGGTGATTATTTGCACCTTAAGAAATAGCATTTATTAAATTGGAAACTTAATGAAATTTCAAATTAGAATAGAAAACTCTTAGCCCATCTGGGAAAACCGAGGCTCAAGAAAAGCACCCTGAACAAAGTCATTTTTGCTAAATACAGCTTCAGAATGCTGCCATAGTGTTCGTTCATTCCATTCATTTCATCTAGCCCCTTCCTGTATTTCCCGGGCTTGATGAATTCTTGAACATACTTCTACGTCTCTTCAGATAGGACTGAAGTGATTGAGGCCTGGAAAGATCCTCTCCAGTCTCTGACAATATGTCTAGCATTATAGTTGCTTCTCTGAGACTTAGTCTAGAGCCACGTGCATCTGGGCTGGCTGTCTGCATGGCCTCTCATGAAGTGACAGACCGTGCATCTCCAGACACAGGCTCAGTTTCCGCAGCTTACGAATAATACCAGAGAAATCGGTCCCGACGTAGATGTCCTCTGCAACATTCCAGCCTCAGAACATTCGGATGCGTTTATTGTTCCTTTAATCCAGGGATTTGCAGCTCTTTTTTCTCTGAAATGGTACAGTTGGGGAAAGTGGAATCCCAACTGATATTTTTAAATTTCTGCATCATTTGAAGATTGTTAGACTGTTGTTTTTTTTAAAATGTTTATTTATTTTTGAGAGACATAGAGACAGAGTGTGAGCAGGGGAAGGGCAGAGAGAGAGGGAGACACAGAATCTGAAGCAGGATCCAGGCTCCGCACTGTCAGCACAGAGCCCGACATGGGGCTCGAACTCACATATCACGAGATCATGACCTGAGCTGAAGTCGGTGGCTTAACTGACTGAGCCACCCAGGCGCCCCTTGTTAGACTGTTTAATGGCAGAGTGAATTCCTTCCATTTTACCTTGTTAATCGATGATTACATGGGTTAATTTCATTAAGGTCTCTATTTTCAATCAAAATGCTCCCTTTAATGACTGAGATTTTTAATAGAAAAATTTGATTTAATACTATTTTTATAAAGTTAGGATGAATTTTGTATCTCAAGAGATCATATATCAGTTGAGCTATGCTGGTTTTTATGCGAGGAAGAGCCACACGAGCTATCCAAAACTTAATCAGGTGCGAGTTTAAATATCTGTATGTCTGTATAGTCCAGATAATGTGGATGAATGAAGAATTATTTTCAAGTTCAAAGGTCCTTAGGCAAGAAGACATTTACATAGCTTAAGATCCAGTCATATTCAAAATCCAATCAAGCCACCAGCCTGTGTGAGAGTTTTACACTTTTTTAATAGAAGGAAAAAATAGGTCATGCCCATGTAGGGTTACAGACTACATCCTTTCTCCTTCTGGATGGTATGGACCCGTCGATATAATGACCTTGTGGAGTCTAGTGCCTCTCATAAGATCAGCTAACAGAATCCCATGAAAACATTGGCCAAAGGAACAGGTCAAAGGAATCTCAATTAGACTGGGAAGATAATTGTCTTCCCTAGAAAGCAAGTACCTTTCACCTCTGAGAAGATATGAAATTAAAGTATAAATGTTTAAGAGAATCAAGACCATAATGTTAATATTTTTGTTTTAAGGGGAATCTGTGCACAATTGGTAATTTACAGACATGTAATTTTAAAGCCACCCTAGTATAATTACAGCCTGATAATTCCAATTTAAAATATATAATCATCTTGGGGCGCCTGGGTGGCTCAGTCGGTTGGACGTCCGACTTCGGCTCGGGTCGTGATCTTGCGCTTCTTGAGTTCGAGCCCCGCGTTGGGCTCTGTGCTGACAGCTCAGAGCCTGGAGCCTCCTTCAGATTCTGTGTCTCCCTCTCTCTGCCTCTTCCCCACTTATGCTCTGTCTCTCTCAGTCTCCAAAATAAATAAATATTAAAAAAATAAAAAAAGAGAAACTCTGGCTATCTTAAAATATATAATCATCTAAACTTGAGATTTGTGGCAGAAATCTCACTAAGTTTATGTTCTTCATTAGAATGTTTAAGATAACTTAAGGTTTGTGGCATCCGTAAGGTTAACTTACTAATTGCATGAGAACTACTTACATGCTTAGGAAAGTTTTCATCTGGACATTTGTGACCCTTAAAAATGATTAGACATATCAGTTGGTAACAAACAGCATTCAAGGTCATCACCGCTGTGAATTTCCAAGGTGTGCCTCGGGATTTTATGGGGTCCCCAGGTGCATTAGGGATTTCACATGGTCAGAACTGTTTTCATAACACGGCTACAATTTTAGACTCTTTACCTTTTTATTCTCACTGCCTCAGCATGTCCAGCGGACTCGCCCGGAGGCTTCCCCAAGTACGATATTGCAACAGACAGAATTCAGAAGCAAATAGAATCCAGCTGTCTTCTGTTAAGCAGGTCTTTAAAGAGATTTGCAAAAATGTAAAACAATGCCACTTCTTTACTGAAATTTTTTTTTTGCTTTGGAAAGCATAGTTATTTTTCACTGAAAGATAAATCATTTGTGCTAATTTTGTTGGGAATTTGTTATTTTTAAGTTAATTAAATTTTTTAATTTCTAGTTTTCATTTCTAATACAGTAAATATTGATGGGTATAATTAACATAAAGAATAGCTCATTGGTGTCCTTTTTAAGGGTGTCAAGGGATCCCAAAACCTACAACCTAGAGACACACTACTCTAAATTAATGCTAAAATTACCACGTTCATGAGGAGTAGAGGTGGCAGCTAAGTAGAATGCCTAAGAAAGCCATGATTTTGATTTGTAACTTTAAAGAGTTGAATATGAAATCTTGGGGTGCCTGGGTGGCTCAGTTGGTTAAGTGTCCATCTTCGGCTCGGGTCATGATCTCATAGTCCTTGAGTTTGAACCCCATGTAAGGCTCTGTGCTGACAGCTCAGAGCCTGGAGCCTGCTTCAGATTCTATGTCTCCCTTTCTCTCTGCCCCTCACCAACTCACACTTTGTCTCTCTCTGTCTCTCAAAAATGAATAAACGTTAAAAAAAAAAAGAAAATTCTTAAATCTAAAGTCAGCCTCTAAGTAGTCTCTTTTATGCACCCAAGACGCCCTTAAGACCATCAGACAATGTACCATTACATAAAAGGAAGCACTCAAAATGTGAGCTTCACAACTGCAGTCCTGACCCGCATGCCCTCTGAGAAAGGATCACTGGCTTCTTACTCTCATCCACTTAGCTTCTCTTCCCTTCTGCCACTCAGGTTCCATTTAGGTGGAAATATATTATTTTCTAAACTAAAAGAGCAAAAAGAGGTTTCCAGGCTGGCAGAATGATAAGAAAAGTTCCTGTGTTATAGGCCAGCCCGACAGGCTAAACTCATTCTTTCCGTGAAGCCAATTATCACTCTGGGCCCCAGGCCTCACCTGTGCAAGGAGACTAGTAAGGCAACATTCCTGCATTGGGTGGTGGTGAGAGATGAATTCGTACATTTAAGGAGCTTAGAATAATGCCTGGTATATGATAACTATATAGAAAGTGCTAGATCTTTTTTGTTTGTTAAAACGAAAGTTGTCAAGTTCCCTTTCACAAATACATAGGCATCTTGCTGGAACAATGGTTTCTTCAGATGGGGGCTGCCTATACTCTTTGCTTTTATGTCCCTAAGGAAAATAAAATAGGACCAGTATTAATGGTGGGATCAGTTTCTTCAATAATTTAGAATGTCGGCAAATAAAAATAAAATTTTGATTCAGCTTCTTTTTGTTATAAGAAAGTGATTTTTATTTTTTCATTTAAATTATTTATCTCACTGGAATGCCACTCATATGAAAAAAACTAAAATGAAAATGACTGAATTTAAATCAACCATTCCATTATATGTGTGTGTATCACAAATTAATTTTGGAATTTATTACTTGACCTGATATATATATGCATATATATGTATTTATGTATGTATATATATATAAATATATGTATATATTTGCAATGCAAGTCATGGTTGTAACATTTAAAAGTGTAAGATCAAGTGGGATTTATTCCAGGCGTACAAGGATGGTTCAACCTTGTCAATGCTCAGGGTGACACAGTACATTAAGAAACTGAAATATAAAAATCATATGATCATATCAATAAATGCAGAGCAAAAACATTTGACAAAACTCAACATCCATTCCGATAAAAACTCTCAACAAACTCAGTGTACAGGGAAGGTATCATAACATGATAAACCCCATATATGACAAGTCCACAGTTAGCATCATTCTCAACAGTGAAGAACTGAAAGCTTTTCCTCAAAGATCAGGAAGAAGATGAAGACGCCCTCTCTCATCACTTCTACTCAACATAGTACTGGAAGTCCTAGCCAAAGCAGTTAGGCAAGAAAAAGAAATAAAAAGCATTCAAATCAGAAAGGAAGATGTAAAATTGCCTCTGTTTACAGATGATGTGGTATCATATATAGAAAACTCTAAAGATTCCACAAAGAAAGGTCATAATTAATCCACTAATTCAGGAAAGCTGCTGGATACCAAATCAATTTTCAAAAACCAGTTGCTTTGCTGTACACCAATAACAAGCTAAGAGGGAAATTAAGAAAACAATCCTATTTATAATTGCATTAAAAAGAATAAAATTTCTAGGAATAAATTTAACCAAGGAGGTGGAAGATCTATACACTGAAAACTATAAGACATTGAATGAAAGAAATTGCAGAAGACACAAACAAAAGATATTCTTCCCTCATGAGTTGGAACAATTAATATTATTAAAATGTTAATTCTACCAAAGCAATTTACAGATTCAGCACAATCCCTATCTGAATTCCAATGGCAGTTACCAAAAATAGAACAAACCATTCTAAATTTTGTGTGGAATCACAAAAGACCCTGAGTAGCCAAAGCAATCTGGAGACAGAAGATGAAGTTGGGAGGGATCACATTCCCTAATTTCAAACTATATTACAAAGCTATAGCTACCAAAGCAATGTGGTATTGACATAGAAATACAGACATAGATCTGGGACACTTGGATGACTCAGTTGATTAAGTGTCCTACCCTTGATTTTGGCTCAGGTCATGATCTCACAGTTCATGAGATCAAGCCCCACATCATGCTCTGCACTGCTACTGCAGAGCCCACTTGAGATTCTCTCTGTCCGTCTCTCTCTGCCCCTCCCCTGCTCTTTCTCTCTGTCTTGCTCTCAAAATAAATAAACATGGTAAACATTAAAAAAAAAAACAACACAGACATAGATCAATAGAATAGAATATAGAAGTGGGAAATAACCCCAGGCATATATGGTCAATTAATTTACAACAAAGTAGCTGAGAATATGTAGCTGGAGAAAGGACAGTCTCAATAAATGGTGTTGGTAAACTGAACATCCATGTGCAAAATAATGTAACATATAACATAACATATAAACAAAAATCAACTCAAAATGGATTAAAGATTGCATGTAAGACCTGAAACCATAAGACTCCTAGAAGAACAACATAGCTGGTGAGCTCCTTGACATTGGTCTTGGCAAAGATTTTTTGGATTTGACACCAAAAGCAAAGGCAACAAAGGAAAAATAAATAAGTGGAGTTATATCAAACCACATAAAGAGTTTCTGGACAGCAAAGGAAACTATTCTGTTAACTTGATAATGAAAATATGCTTCACATTATATCCTGTGTTCTGTTTTAAGATTATGACATAATTATTTCTTCTTTTATCTGTGTTTAGAATTGGGGAAAGCTTTCATTGAGCAGACTCCCATGGGCTCCTAGGAGTTTATATATTTACCTTTTTTTTAATTGATTTTTTTAAAAAAATACATCCAATTAATTAGCACACAGTGCAACAATGATTTCAAGAGTAGATTCCTTAATTCCTTTACCCATTTAGCCCATCTCCCCTCCCACAGGCCCTCCCGTAACCCTCTATTTGTTCTCCATATGTAAGAATCTCTTATGTTTTTGTCCCCCTCCCTGTTTTTATATTATTTTTGCTTTCCTTCCCTTATGTTCATCTACTTTGTATCTTAAAGTCCTCATGAGTGAAGTCATATGATATTTGTCTTTCTCTGACTAATTTTGCTTAGCATGATACCCTCTAGTTCCATCCATGTAGTTGCAAATGGCAAGACTTTGTTCTTTTTGATTGCTAAGTAATACTCCATTGTGTGTATATACCACATCTTCTTTATCCATTCATCCATCAATGGACATTTGGGCTCTTTCCATACTTTGGCTATTGTCATTAGTGTTGCTATAAACATTGGGATGCATGTGTCCCTTCGAAACAGCACACCTGTAATCCCTTGGATAAATACCTAATAGTGCAATTGCTGGGTCGTAGGGTAGTTCTATTTTTAATTTTTTGAGGAACCTCCATACTATTTTCCAGAGTGTCTGCACCAGTTTGCATTCCCACCAGCAGTGTAAAAGAGATCTTCTTTCTCCACATCCTCGCCAGCATCTGTTGTTGCCTGAGTTGTTCATGTTAGCCATTCTGTCTGGTGTGAGGTGGTATCTCATTGTGGTTTTGATTTGTATTTCCCTAATGATGAGTGACATTGAACATCATTTCATATGTCTGGTGGCCATCTGGATGTCTTCTTCGGAGAAGTGTCTGTTCATATCTTTGACCCATTTCTTCACTGGGTTATTTGTTTTTTAGGTGTTGAGTTTGATAAGTTCTTCCTAGATTTTGGATACTAACCTTTTATCTGATATGTTGTTTGCAAATATCTTCTCCCATTCTGTCAGTTGCCTTTTAGTTTTGCTGATTGTTTCCTTCGCTGTATAGAAGCTTTTTATTTTGATGAGGTCCCAATAGTTCATTTTTGCTTTTGTATCCCTTGCCTCTGGAGAGGTATTGAGTAAGAAGTTGCTGAGTCAGAGGTCAAAGAGGTTCTTGCCTGCTTTCTCCTCGAGGATTTTGATGGCTTCCTGTCTTACATTTAGGTCTTTCATCCATTTTGAGTTTACTTTTGTATATGATATAAGAAAGTAGTCCAGGTTAATTTTTCTGCATGTCGTTGTCCAGTTTTCCCAGCATCACTTGCTGAAGAGACTGTCTTTATTCCATTGGATATTCTTTCTTGCTTTGTCAAAGATGAGTTGGTCGTACCTTTGGGGGTCTATTTCTGGGTTCTCTATTCTGTTCCATTGATCTGAGTGTCTGTTCTTGTGCCAGTACCATACTGTCTTGATGATTACAGCTTTGTAATACAGCTTGAAGTCTGGGATTGTGATGCCTCCTGCTTTGGTTTTCTTTTTCAGGATTGCTTTGGCTATTCGGGGTCTTATCAGATTCCATACAAATTTTAGTATGGTTTGTTCTAGCTCTGTGAATAATGCTGGTACTATTTTGATAGACATTGCATTGAATATATAGATTTCTTTGGGTAATATTGACATTTTAACAATATTTGTTCTTCCTATCCAGGAGCATGGAATATTTTTCCATTTTTTGGTGTCTTCTTCAATTTCTTTCATAAGCTTTCTATAGTTTTCAGTGTATTTACTTTTAAAGGAAGATGCTTTTTCACTGGAATAAATGACCAAGTATGTATTAATAAACAAAGTAGTTTTCAGACTTTCTGAGGTCCTGAGTTCTTTTATTTAATAGCCCTCACTCTGTATTATAATAAGTAGAATAAATTGTATCCTAAGTTAAATATAATTTTTGTTGTAGCAAAACTTTGAAGTTTATGTATAATTATATTTTGAAATCATTGAGTTATAAATGGCTCAAACTCATTTATCATTGGGTGCGGTTTCTTGATAAATATCTTGGTAAATGCAGGATGTAACAAGTCTGCCATCTTTATGTGTTTATATCCCTCCTTTGTTCAAAGGTTGTTTTTGAAAATGTTCCCCACATACTTATTGTTTAAATAACTTTTGTGGGTTTTAATAATTTCGAGTCTCAGAAAGAGCAGCTCTGACAAAATCCTTGTTGGCAACAATATGTCCTTCTAAATACTTCTATCTGTTTTAATTGTTCTATATTCTCTCAAAGAGCCAACATAGATACTTTCACCTGCAAGAAAGTGCCAGAGCTGTCTTGCCAAACCATAAAATAATAAACCTTGATAGTTCTGTGGTTTAGAATATGGACAAGTACTTTATTTTTTTTAATGTTTATCTATTTTTGAGAGAGAGAGACAGAGTGCGAGCAGGGGATGTGCAGAGACAGAGGGAGACACAGAATCTGAAGCAGGCTCCAGGCTCTGAGCTGCCAGCACAGAGCCCAATACAGGGCTCAAACTCCAACAGTGAGATTACGCCCTGAGCTGAATGAATTTGGACGCTTAACCAACAGAGCCACCCAGGCGCCCCATTGTTGATACTTTAGAATATCACCTTGCAAGTGTAGATGGTGACAATGGTACCACTAAGCAGTAGGACATATGCAGAAACATCAATGAAAGTGAAAGTTGATCAGTTCCATTACTCAGTTCTGGGGGGAATGTGGCGATTTTCACCAGGACAAAGGTTTTTAATATAAAACTATTAGGAAGAATGTTTGCTTAAAGAAAAGTTTTAACTTAACCAATAAATTTGTCATACTATATAGATAGCAATTCGGTCCAAAAATGATTTTTCTTGTAGAGCCTCACCGTTTCTTTATTTTCTATTTGCATGAATTGCAGGACATTGAAAAATACACTAAACTGAAACATACAGTTGATATCTTATTATTTCCAGCTGTATTGAAGCATAATTGAATCTATAAATTGCACAAATTTAAGGCATCCAGGTTGAAGTTTTGACATAATGTATACATTTGTGAAGCCATCAATAAAAACAAGATAATGAGAATGTTTTTCACTTTGTAATGTTTCGTAATGTTGTAGTTCTTTGCAGTCTTTCCTTTCGCCATTCACCCTGAGTTCCCTGTCATCAGCCAACCACTGATGTGCTTTCTGGCAGTGTAGCTTAGTTTATAGTTTCTAGAATATTATGCATAGGGAATCATATAATAAGCACTCTGTTTTGATCTAGCTTCTTTCCCTGAGAATATTATTTTGAGATATATTCATACTTTTATATGCATCAGTAGTTTCTTCCTTTCTGTCCTTATTAGTATTCCATTATGCTAATATTCTACTATTTATCCGTTCACCTCTTAATACACACTCAGATTGTTCCCAGCATTGAACTGTTAAAAAAAAATCTGTGAATATTTGTGTACATATCTTTGCATGGAAAATGCTTTCATTTCCCTTAGGTTAATACCCAGGAGCAAAATGTCTGGATCATGTGGTAGGTGTATGTTGAACTTTTTAGAAAACTGACATACTGTTTTTCAAGGTGGTTATACATTGTGCATTCCCAGCAGCAAATGAGAGTCCCAGTTACTGTACATTTTTGCTAAGGCTCACTGTGGTCAGTGTTTTTCATTTTAGTCCTCCCAGCAGATGTATACTGGTATTTATTTTTATTTGCATTTCCCTAATGGCTAATGACCTTGGGCATCTTTTCATGTTGCTTATTTGCCATCCGTATGTATTTTTTAGCTAAGTGTCTGATAAAATCCTTTTTATCATATCGTTCATATTTTCTCTTGGGCTGTTCATTCTATGATGGAGTGTTAATAGCTCTTCATATATTTCACGTAAAGTTCTATAAACTAGAACAGCTAATTCGATACTGTTCAAATAAACTTTTATCCATAAATTCATCAAACTAAAGTTTTATAACTTTTTAAATTGATGTTAAAAGAATGGCTCCAAGTACGAATCATCTCCAGTTATACTGTTTATGCTTCAAGAACTATACTATCAGGAGGTGCCTGGGTGGCTCAGCTGGTTAAGCATCTGACTCTTGATTTCAGCTTAGGTCATGTTCTCAGGATTTTTAGATCAAGCCCTGTGTCAGGCTCTGTGCTGGGCATGGAGCCTGCTTAAGATTCTCTCTCTCTCTCTCTCTCTCTCTCTCTCTTTTCCCCTACCCTTTCCCCCTACACTTGCACACATTTGTTGTCTCTCTCTAAATAGGAAAAAAAATGTGCTATCATTATTTATGCCTCTTATTTTTTAATGCCTCTGTCTTCTATATATTAGATTATAATTTCTCATCAAATGGTGTATTGCTGTCTCCTTTTTTCTGTCATAGTTCTCAAGTTCTCCTTAATACTGTTCTGATCTATTATGTATTTATAAAACCTTGTAGCTTTATATAGATACAGTAAAAGCTAAAAGTGAATAGCACTTTTCTTTGCCCGGCATTATTCTAAACCATTCTAAGGTCTTTACATACATTAAATAGTTTGGTCCTCACAACAGCATGAGTGTACTAATGTGACCCCATTTACAAAAGAGAAAACTAAGTGACAGAAAGGAAAGACATTTGCCCAAAGTCACGAATGAGTAGGTGGCAGAGTTAGGACTCATGTCACATCGAGGCTGTCTCGTTCTAGTATTCATGCTCTATACATCTGTTAAAGGCTTGGAAATTGTCTTTTACAAAAAGCTATGGTGGGGCGCCTGGGTGGCTCAGTTGGTTAAGCGTCCGACTTCAGCTCAGGTCATGATCTCACAGTTCGTGAGTTCGAGCCCCACACCAGGTTCTGTGCTGACACCTCAAGGCCAGGAGCCTGCTTCAGATTCTGTGTCTCCCTCTCTCTGCCCCCTCCCCAACTCTCTCCCCCTCTCCTCTCTCTCTCAAAAATAAATAAACATTAAAAAAATTTCTTAAAAAAAAAAAGCTATGGTGTTAATGATTTTGGTGTCACCAAATTAACCTTTGTATAAATAAAATAAACAAATTTGAGTGCTAACTTTGTTCCCCTTTCTAAGTAATAGAAATACCAAAGTGTATAAGAAAAAAGAAAACACAGTTAAGCTTACTGGAAAAATCTATAAATTCTAAACTAAGCTCTTACCATTAAATTCATTGAATATCATGCCCTCATATGCTAATTTTTACAGCATGTAAACAGTATAAGTAGACAATGGAAATAGTATAATATCATAGAAATAGACAATTCATTAAACATTGACTAAATCCAAACTTTATTTTTTCAAAGTAATCTTTATGCCTATGGTGGGGCTCAAACTCATGTCCCTGAGATCAAGAGTTGCATGCTCTGATGACTGAGCCAACCCATAAATCCAGTCTTTATTAGTGACATTTTTTGCATCTAAGAGAAAATTTAAGATTAATCATTTATGTAGACAAAACTTCATAACATGGTAGATTCAGACAAGTCTGCCTAAAATTTATTGTCAGTGGGTTATAATTAAGAAGTGTGTGATATTGGTGTGCCCGTGGCTCAGTTGGTTAAGCGTCTGACTCTTGATTTTGGCTCAGGTCATGATCTCACAGTCATGGGACTGAGCCCCTAGTCGGGCTCTGTGCTGAGTGTGGAGCCTGCTTGAGGTTCTCTCTCTCTCCCTCTCTCTTTGCCCCTCCTCCACTCACACATACACATACACTCTCTCTCTCTCTCAAAAAAATATGTGATACTGATGTTAATGAAAAATTAAGAGAAAATTCTCACATATTTTGAGAATTTTAAGTATAATTTATAAATTTCTAATTTATGGCATTGAGTTTATACACATGGAGTCTTTAGTAAAATCGCTTAATCATTGGGTCATGGAGCTAAGATTGCTCTCATGGGTTTCTAGATTGGTTCTTTCACTTTACCATGTCTTCATGAATTTGACGATAAACTCTCTCTGCTTAAAGATATTCAGAAGTGGAAACATTGTATCTTTGTTTGAAATCATAAATCTGAATGTTTTGTCTTATCAGAGGGATAATCACAATTCCTGTTGCCTTGACCTTAAAAGGGAGACTCTTAGAAGACGTGTAGCAGATTTTTAGTTTTTATTTTAATTAGTATGTCACAAGACATAGTACCACATCTAATTTAGCAGTTCTTGCTTAATTTTTATTAGGTGATTTTATGAATTGGCATATAGCTATAGGGTGCATTTTTGTGTATTGAATGGCCACTTCTGATAAACCGAGGGTATCAACATTTTCTGAGTTTTGCATTTAGACCTCCTCCTTAAATCAGAAAATATGTTTTTCCCTCTTCTATAAATTGCATGCCCTCTTCCTCGGAAAGATAAGGAGAAAGCAATCAAACCCACAGATAAACAGAAACTGGCCTGTTCCTCACTGGCTGCCAACCCCGCTCTTCATCACACACTGAGAAATGTCGGTCTGGACAGGGTATCATTCACAGGCAGGTTGATTCCTAGTTGTTTTATTTTTTCCTTCTCCGTCATTTTTCCCCATTCCCTACAGGATACACTTAAAGCAATGCTTCCCATTGTCTCACATTAACTCTCTGGGTCCACTGAATGTCTCCCCGTGATGTGAGCTGGCGGTGGTGTGCAGTAGCGCGGTGGTTATGCACCCCCGCTCTGGAGCCAGGCGGTCCAGCCTCAAACTCCGCCACTGCCACTGACTGCCTGGGTCATCTTGAGGATGTCCCGCTTCCAGACCTTGATTCTCCCTCCTCAGTGACAGAGAGGATGATAAAAGCACCCTTGCCGTAGAGTTTTACAAGAATTAGAGGTCGCTCCTGAAGACTGTCCAGGAATACGTCAGATGCTCTATGGCTAAGCTAATTTACTTTTCTGATCATGAACTCAAGACTAGAAGAATGCTCCCTAAAACCAGAGCACAAAATAGGCAGATGTGATTTGGGGCGTTCTTACCTATTCTTCCCTTTGGCTCTTCCAGTGGTCCTAGGAGGACGTATCAGGCAACGAAGAGCCACTGTGATAACTCATCAAGCACAAGTTTTTGCCAAGCTAGGTGCAGATTTCACTTCCGTGCACACAGGAAGCAAAGGCTGAGTGTGCCATCATTCTTAAGGCCATTTCTGCTAAGTTTCCGATCATAACCAAGGAGCCATGAGTGACGTGGAACACAACAAGCCATTTCAGAGCAACAAAGTGCTGTGGTTTTTTTTTTAAGTGGAATTAAGATAACATATATCTTTATGTATATTTAAATATAGGGTTTGTAGTTATAGAAAAATGAGTATCACACAGATTGTATATTCTAAAACTCTCCAGTCTCAGATACCATATAACATAGCCTCATGGTCAGCCTCGTGCACAGGCATAAAAAGTCGAAGCCTAAGGAGGTACAGGTCTCAAAACAAGTACTGTTAATTGAGGAAAGATCGATAGGTAAAGAGAAATGAAACTAAAGGGGCCGTAGGGAAAGAAAAACAAGTGTCAGTATTGGGTATGTGTGCATCTGTCTGTGTGTCTGACTCTCCCTCCGTCAGTCTTTCTGCTTGTGTGTTTCTTACTCTCTATTGCTGTCTCTCTGTTACACATGCATGCACACAGGCCTAGAGGCCCACTCTCTGCACATTAATGACCCTAACCATTAATCAGAAATGTAAAGTCATAACAGCAGTAATCAGGAAGGATGCAGTATCTCATTTAAGAGAAAAAGAAGAGTAGGATTGTTCAAATAGCTCTGCATCCAGCCCGTGCTTTCTTAAAGACCAAGTTTCTACTTATTTGAAAAGTATGTACAATCTTATGTCTTACAACTAAGCGAATAAAACACCAATTGTAGAACATTATTAGAATGAATAACCAAAAGATACAAGAGAACAGTGTTCTATGTAATGTGAAATTTCAAATAAAAACCCAAGGGAGGGCCTGGGTGGTTAAGTCAGTTGAGCGTCCAACTGTCGATTTCAGCTCAGGTCATGATCTCATGTCTCGTGAGATCAAGCCCCTTTTCTGGCTCCGCGCTGAGTGTGGAGCCTGCTTAGGATTCTCTCTCTCTCCCTCTGCCCCTCTCCATCACTCATGCTCTCTCTCTCTCTCTAAAATAAAAAAACAAAATCCAGGTTAAGGATTCACCCCACTATGTATGTGGGAGAATGGTTGTGGGGTCACACTAGGAAGACAGAGAAATAATTGTTATAATTTTAATGTGTATGCACAGAACAGGCTCACACTGAGCTTGGGAAAAATAAATCCTGAACCTAAGTTTAAATGGCTTGTCTTTTGCTGTACCTCAGATTCCCAGTGACTCCTGTTGTCTACCAGATGGTCAAAATGTCCAGCTTTTCCCTCATCCAACAAAACTTGCATTTTCCCAGAATAGCTGGTACTCCATGTGGTTGAAGGAAAACTGTGCTCTAATTCCTGCAAAGGTGGAAATGATATCCTGGATTACAGAAATATTTACATAGAGAGTATTTTTAAATCCCTAGTTGTGTATTTAATTGCCAAAAATTCAAATAATCTTTTTCAACATAATGAATATATCAGATAAAATAGGATTAATGGAATTTTGAAAAGCAAAATGGAATACAGAGGTATTAGATTCAAATAAAAATACCCTTCTATTAGCCTGAAAAACTTTCACCTCTGTCTAGTCTTCATAATATGGGAAAAGTTAACATATTTTTCAAGAGGTATTAATTATTGAGTTGACTATTTCTTTTTTTTGTCTTTTGTAAAATTATTATTTTAATTCCTGTGTAGTTAACACACAAGGTTGGTCGGCTGTTTCTTATTTAGTAATTCTCATTGGTTTTTATTTGAATGGCAGGTAGTTTTATTTGAGTCTAATTGTTTTCTTCTTCCCCCATCTTTCCCACATTTTGGGGGGGTGATCTCAATACAGTGGGTGTTACTAGAATGAAACCATCTCTGTGAAATCCAGATGCCCCTCTCTAAGGAAAGATACAAATGTCTTCATGCTATCAGCCATCAGTCACAGATAAGCCCCTCCCATGGCCCAGCTCCCTGGGGAGAAATGACACTTCTTTTCAATGAAAGAATTTCCTTTAGTCTTGAACCATCTTGACTCTGGGGATCCTTCAGGCTACGTCTGATTTGGAAAGACCACAGTATAGCCTTGGTTATGAGAAGACAATATGTGTTAACCTTTTACCTACCAAAGATTTTGTTTAATCCCACAGGAAAAAGCTAGACTAACTCAGAACATTTGAGCATTTTCGGAAAGATATTTAACAAGAAAAGCTTCAGGGGAACTGATTAAATATGTTGCTTACACCCCCAACAGTATTCTATTTCCCGAGAACAGCTGTACAATAGGAATTGCCAAAATTGTAATTCATCACATCAAAATTGACCTTTCCAAAATATTTAAGAGGTTGAGATTTTAGCTTACTGCAGTTTCAGGAGCTCATTAGGTTTTCAAGAGTGTATCCTAGAATATCATGGGTACATTTAAAAATGTGGCATTTGAAAATATGTATTTTGAATATTGTTGTTGACTTTTTTTTCCTATCCCAAATCAATTAGTTTCTGTTGTGCAACACAGCATGCAATATTCTTTTTTCAGAAAGACAAATTTGTTTTTCATGATGTTAGAGAGTCTGTGAATTTGGGGAAAATACCAGTCCACACTCAAGAGCAAATTCATTTTCAAACTAGGCTAGAAAAAAAAAAATAAGTCTTTTTCTGTAGTGAAGTGGAAAAGAATCTTGAGCTGTGCAATGCAACATTTACCCTTGTCCTCCTAAGAAAACCTCACATGGCTGAACAAAATTGGACCAGCAAGGATCAGAATGCGTCTGTCTTTAGGAAATTCATAATGTGTATCTCGGCTTCCATTTCTGAATGATTCTGTTGTAAAGATAATTGTAACATGGTATTTAACCCAGTAATGCCCAGATTTATTTGAGCTCCAGATCTCTGTTTACATACTGTGCAGCTCCTAGGATGTCAGGGGCAGTCTAGGGAAGGCTGCAAACAGCAGCGAAGAGTTTCCTAATTGCCTGATTTTGTCTACTCTAAACACTCTCCTCTTGGTCACTTATCAGAATCCAGACAGTTACGGTGGCTCGCTACAGCAGTGCCAGCAAGAGTTAATTTTTAGAAAAATGATAGTTTTGTGCCAAAAATTTTGAATCTACAATGTGGTGTTAAAATGTTCATATTTTTTGGATTGCCATGGTGGCTCAGTTGGTTGAGCATCCGTCTCTTGATTTTGGCTCAGGTCATGATCCCAGGGCCATGGGATCAAGCCCCACCTTGGGCTCCTCACTGAGTGTGGAGCCTGTTTAAGATTCTCTCTCTCTCAAAAAACTGTATATTTGTATATGTATATTGTATACAGTACACTGTATATACTATACTAATATACAGTACACCATATATACGATACTAATACTAATTTCCTATGCTTGCCACACACACACACACACACACACACACACACACACACACACAATGAATAACAATCTGTAGCTGAGAAGACCACAGTCGTGGTCCACGGGAGGTTCCTTTTGTGTCTGGATTTGAATAGTTTGTGATAGTCCCTTTTAGTTCCCACACTATTACTGTTTCATGGACAGGGTCCCTAAGTGTTCTGTTTCTCCTGTATCTTATAGAAGCATTTAGAAATCTCAGACTCTGCCTGCAGTTGTTAAATATCTGCTTTTGTTTGCTTATTTAATCAACCGTATTCCTGAGCAATCTGGCTTAGCCGAGGTATACTCTGAGAAGGGCCGCCATTAAGAATTTACCAGGCATGACTTCACTGTTTCCTCTGGTCTAAGCCGTATGTCTGCCTGGGAAGCAGTGTGGACTTAAGGGAACATTTGGTGCACGCAGTCCTTACCTACAATCCTGTGAAAGAGCTAGACACAAGAATAGAAGGGAGGGCTAATTTTGAATTACAGGGAGCATGTAGCCACAGATGAATGTAGCAGCACAGAGCAGGAATGTCGGGAAGAAGGAAGCGCAGAGAGGGTATCAGGCATGGAAGATCCTGTGTGACTTGGAGACAAGCTCAGGCTTCATATTGTAGAGGATTTGTTTCAGATTACTTTTGCATATGAATGTATCTGCTTATTAAAAAAAATTGAAAACAAGAATGATACAGAATACCCATTCCCTTTCTTCAGAAGACAGCCATGTTATCATTTAGATGTAGTATTTCCTTCTCTTTTTTTACAAGTTCTTTTACCACCTCTCTGGGCAGAGTTCATGGTCTTAACTTCAGGCTGTGGGTGAGAAAACCAAAACACTGAATCAAGTGACTGCCCAAAGTCCAGACTCAGCCAGTGCTCAAGAACATGGAAATTTCCTGAAGACTGAAAGGAAGAGCAATGAAGCGGGGGGGGAGGGCTTGTTCTCCAAACAAGCAAATAATAGGCATAGAACGAAGTCTAGTTTCATTATTATGTTTTAAAGAGTACATCTACCTGAGGTGTGGGAAACAAAGCTGGCATCATTACTAATTCTTCATCAGATTTGTTGCAAAGTGTAGTCCATGAGCTTGGGTCGCTCCATAACTAAGAAGAGATTTTGGGTTCCATATTCACTAGTGGTCTTTTAAGGGGTTTCTCAGATGCCTAATGGGAGTCCCCAAAACAACCTCCTTTATAAGAATCTAGGCTCCAGATACATTTTCCCACTTAAAATTCATCCCTGTAAACACAATTATTTGATCAGTCTTTGTAACACTGGTTTGACCAAAAATAAGAAATATTCCTTTCTGGCTTTTATAGTTGTATTATGACTTAACTTCAGAGACAGAGAGAAAGACTGAGATTTAAAGGCTATAATTATAAGCCACCTGAGTAAGGACTCCTGAAAGGTTACCTGAAGAAAAGGGTGATTAACATTTCCAAGCATGTGAACTGAGTCATTTCTGGCTGAAGGGTAGCATTTTAAAGATATAATATTGTTTATAAAATTAAGGACTTCAAGACTGGACCTTTTCCTTTGTTATAGATTTTTTTTTGAACTTTTAAAGAATATAGGAAACCATTTGGTAGGTTAGGCATTTTTAAAATTACAGTTTCATGGAGAAAAAAATAGCAGTGGCTTTTAAATCAGAATGTATTTTTCCATGCAGGACAACTTACTGAATGGAGCGCTTACTCGTTTCCACTCGGTACCAAAATTCTTTCTCTGAATGGTGGTTCCTGTTGTTTTTCCTAAGACATATTTTCCAAGGATTATCTTCCTCTTCAGCCACCACATTGGAACATTGGTCAAAGTTGCCCTTAGAACAAAACTATCTCTGAGGCCCAACAGATAATAAAGAGGTAACACTGAGAACATTGATTTTCTTGCCAAAAATAAGAGACACTTAGAGAGAGAATACACAGTTATGGAAAGTGGGAAACAAAATTGTTACAGCCTTTTTGGTAAGTAACTGGCATGATTGACTTAAGTATAAAATGTGAAGATCCTATGAGGCATAAATTATAGCTCTAAGAATATATAACTATAAAAATGAACATACTTATACATAAGAATGGTTATCGCTAAATTGTTTTTAATAGAAAAAAAGGAAACCATCCTCATCCCTTAAACGGTAAAAGGATTGAATAAATTATGGCACTTTGTGCCAAGGGGGGTTCACCAGCTTTTACGAAGCATGAGTTAGACCCCTTGGTGAGGAGTGTGGGCTATGCCGTTCACTGAGAAGTGCTTATGCTTAGTAACAGGAATGTTAGGATAACAGTACAGAACTGGATATGCTGACTGATAAAGACAAGACACAGGGAACAATAAACATCAAACTATTAAATTCATAGGGATGGAATTTGGGAGTGAAAATGAAGGAAGACAAATTTATTGATTTTTTTTTTCTCTTTGGGTAACTAGTATGTTTTGGTTTATTAAGTGAGCTTTATGACTTTAGAAATAAAAAATAGACAACATTCTGTTATGTATTGTTGTGCCTGAGTGGCCATTTAATTCTGTTTCTAAGTGGTCAGGTTGCCTGGAATTCAGGCTGACCGAGATGAAGTCTCCAGAACAAAAAGTTAATGGAGGAACCTGGGTGAACAAAACAGCTCCCGCCCCCATCTTATTCTTGCCACTCCATTTCCATAGACTCCTCGGAATTACAGATCAGTTAGTGTCCTAGGCTTATCCATAAATACACATATCAACTCATAAATACCTCTATATCCAAGGAGGATACAAAGGTGGAAAACTGGGGTGCCTGTGTGTCTCAGTCAGTTGAGTGTCTGACTTTTGATTTCAGCTCAGGTCATGATTCCAGGGTCATGGGATCGAGCTCCACCTCGGGCTCCTCACTGAACATGGAACCTGCTTGGGACTCTCTCTCCCGCTCCCTCTGCCTTTTTCTCCTGCTCGTGCACTCTTCCTCTCTCTCAAATAAAAAAAAAAAAAAAAGAGTGGAAAATACTGTTTTTTCTGTATAAAGGGAAAAGTGGAAATGTGCGAACCCATGGCTCCTTTCCCTTCACACCTCATTTCCACCAGCAATACAGATTAACTACTTTTCGACCAGCCTACCTCACCAGCTTGGTGGCTCAGTCGGTTGAGCATCTGACTTTGGCTCAGGTCATGATCTCACGGTTCGTGAGTTCAATTCCCAAATCCAGTTCAACTGCTGTCAGTTTGCCAGTGCAAGCAAAGCCCACTTCCGATCCTCTGTCCCCCTTTCCCTGCCCCTCCCCTACTTGCACTCTCCCCAAAATAAATATTAAAAACAAAAAAACAAATGAAAATAATCATATGAATCACATGTGATAAATGACTCTTTCACTCTTTAATTCAAATACAGGCCACACATAATATTCATTGCTGTGCATTGGCTTCAAATTAATTATGTTACAAAAGGAGCTGAGGTTTTAAGCCTTCTTTTTTTATCCTTCTCCTGAAAGATGCTAGCAAAGGAAGATATTTCTGTTTTGTCATCATACGTACTCAGTGTAATGTTCAAATTTCATTTTAAATCCACCACTTATGACCAAAGGACAAAATTCAGAAATGGGAAGTTTGGGGCTAAATTGTCTTTTAATTCTTGTTAGCTTCAGTGTCCGAGAATTCTGTGATTGTAAGGAAAAATAAAAGCCAAAACTGAAGGTGAAGCTAGACATAATCTCCAGTAGGTTTTTGCTCACCCGAGTCCTGAATGTCACATTGGAAGAGTATCAGTCTGCTCAGGCTGCTGTAATGACATATCGCAGATGGGGCGTTATGAGCTCTGTTCTCACAGTTTTGGAGGCTGAGGGTCTGTGGTCAAGAGGTTGGCAGAACTGGTTTGTGGTGAGGCCTCTCTCCTTGGCTTGTTGACAGTGCTTACTTGCTGGGTCCTCCTATGTTGTGTTCTCTGTTCATAAGCAGAAAGAGAGAGAGAGAGAGAGTGAGAGCCACCCACATAACTAAGAGAAAAGCAGTCAAGTTGAGGTACCTCTTTCTCTTCTTATCTCAACACCAATCCTATGAGATTGGTCCTCTCTCCTTATTATTTAACCTTAATTACCTCTTTAAAAGACTCCATCCCCAAATACAGTCACACTGGAGGCTTAGGGCTTCAACCTGTGAATTTCAGGGGGACAAAAGTTGTCCATAACAGGGAGAAAAACAAACATAGGGTACCATGAGATATGGAAGTTGTGTATATTCTATATTAGGCTAAGTTTCTCCCTTCTAAGTTTTCCCTGTGTCTTTTAGTAAAAGAAACAAATTGAACTGACCTTTAACTACCTGCCCCAGCCAGCAGGGCTAATCTACAGGGTCCGATTTTAGAAGGTTGTGAATTATTTCATTGCATTGTTAAAATGTCCTTATATTGAACATAATATGTGAAATAGGTACGTATGCCTTTCTTGAAAGTGAAATTTGAAATGATGCCTCTTTAGAAGTGTTTCTTTTGCTTTTAAAATAGCTTCTGCTGAAAGAACTGGTTAGCCTGTTACATTCTAGTCATTTCATGGGCCCTGTAGAAATACTAGTTAGTTGATAAGAAAGACATTTTCTCCTAATTTATAAAAGCAGTTAAAGAAGTACACAAGAATCACATCTAATTACAGAAAGAGCCAGCCAACAGGCATTAACATTATTGGTGAAGCTCCTATTTGTTTCTTTCTGTGTATAGACGGAGCAACGTGAAATTATAAGGTTTGGGTAATACCCTTCACACTGTTTTATACATCTCGTCGAACCTAGCCTCCAACTTCTATCTCGACAGTATGAGATTAGGTCTGTGGAGATTGGACTGGGAAGCGGTCCTTTTCCACGAATGGAAGAGCGTTTTCTTTTCCCATTACGGCTTTCTAACAAAACTGAAATTCTCTTCATTCAATTGCTGATATTGCCTCAGATTTCCAGAACTCTTGGTGTAACGAGACTTTATGAGAATCTCAGTAGCCACTCCTACCGACCTCGGGCTCCAGGAGCTGTCAGAATTGAAAACTGCCAGCCAACAAGACTCAGCTGTGCCAGGTTCCTGGGGAGTAAAGCAGCAGATTCATCCACTCCAGTTAGCAGCTTCTAAGAATCCTGTGACCTCCAAGAGGTCCAGGGTGGGCCTTGGTAGAGACAGTGTTTACAGTTCATCCTCTTCAAATCCTGGTTTGCTCTTCTCATTCTTATTTAAAATAGATGCCCTCCACCCCCACCTCAACACACCTCTGAAGGCTAAGGACCCATGGATCTGCTTCACCATGACCAGGGCACTCACTCCAGAATACTAAACCTTGCCCATTGTTCCCAGCCGCTGCCTGAGGTCTTGTCAGCTGACATGAGCCACCGAGTCTGCTCTCATCCTCATGACACATATGAAACCTGCCTTGAAGACTTCTAAAACTGTGTTCCCCATCAACTTGGCCCACTGCCCACCATCTTGGGTTTGCAGTGGCTCCTTAGACACTACAGTGTGGCAACACTCCTGGACATCAAACCCCCAAAGTGGGAGCTTTTCTTCAGCTCCCAAATGCCATTGCCACTTACCGCCTCTCCCCTTCCAGAGTGTTCTGTTCTCAGGAATACGAAAGTAGAGCCTGTCTATCTTGGAGTGCTTGGGATTCACTAAAAACTGTCACAGTGTTTGTCTGATCAAGAGCCGTTGACCGTCAAAACAGGCAAAGTAACATCTCAAAAATGTTGCAGATACTGCTGGACATGTGCCCCTCTACCCATTCAAACCAAGAGTGGTGTTAATCATGTGTCTTGGATGAAGTAAAATAAGAAGGAATGGACAGAAAATTGGGAATGGGAAAAGATGGATCAACAGCAGATTGGTCTCAATGATCCCTGTGGTTCTCCTGCACAGAACAAACAGGCAGCTATGTCTTTATCTATGAAATGCAGACAACAATGGTTAGGGCTGTGGTGATTAAATGATCAGGTGTATACAAAGGGCTTCAGGTGGCACCTGCAACATGGTGAATGTTCGTAAATACTTACTCGCTGTTGTTGTTACCGCTACAACCATGTACAGTTGGAAATGAAAAGGAGCCAGCTTGGACAGCAGCTTTACCCACCACCTGCGGGACAACTCTGAGACAGTGACTTGACCCCTGAGCCTCATCTGCAAATTGGGAAGAGTAACAAAAGAATGAATAATTTCATTCTTAAGAACAACTTCATGTGTTAATTATCTGTCTTTCCTTTTTCCGAATGGGGTGGTTTAAAAACAAGAAGACGGACTTTGAAGGGAACTAGTGAGGGCCCAACACATCTGAATGAGAGCAGATACTTAGTGAATCCTGTGTTTAGATAAGAACTTAATGCAAACCAGACTTAGCATAATATATACATTTTTTAGAACCGTATTTATCCTATTCCCATAAAACGGGCTGTCAGACACAACTTTGTCAAAACACGTGTTATTTTGGTCTTTGATAAGGCGAGTTAAAAACGAAAGATATGAAATTAAAAAGGAGAATATTCTAGATCTTTCTGAAGAGGCTGGGATCTAATTTCAGCTGAATACCAGAAATTAAATTAGTTAATTAAGCATACTTATTTCGGAGCTGTGAGCAGGTACGACACTGTCTAAATCAGATGGCTGTGGGGCACCTGCATGGTTCAGTCAGTTAAGCATCTGACTCTTGATTTTGGTTCAGGTCACGATCTCACGGTTCATAAGTTCGAGGCTCGCATTGGGCTCTGTCCTGACAGAGTGGAGCCTGCTTGAGATCCTCTCTGTGTCCCTCTCTCAGTCCCTCCCCTGCTTGCTCTCATGTTCTCTCTCTCAAAATAAATAAATTAATTAAAAAAAATTTTTTTTAATCAGACGACTGTGGATTCAGTTATCATTCACTTAGATTGCAAAACATCTGCTCAAGTGTTCTGTGTCTTCCAGGAGATCAGAGCAACATGCATGCTCACAATAATAGAAAGTAGGCAAATAATGTCAGTTTCTGGTAAAGACCGAAGGAAATGGGGTCGTTCAGATGGGGTCGTTCGTTTTATACTAAAAGTCCAGACCTGCTGCCTCTTTGCTACCTCATTAGCTCCATAAATACCCAATGATATGACAGAAAGGAACGATTACTTTAAGGACACTAACAAAAGAGCCTACTTTTCTCTACACATCCTAAAAGTGATGTTTTGTTGACCTATTGAAAGAATTTTCTCATTGTGCTTCCTTAATTATTATTCTGTCTCTGGCTCTGTGTTCCTCTCTATTTGGCTAACCGAATGATTATGACAACGATCTCCGGCATCGCCAATCATATTTTCATCATATAACCCTCTGAGCCGGGTTTACTGGGATTTGGTAGCGCCTGTCATCCGTGCTCAGAGAGTCGATGCTCACCTCTCAATGAATGTCATGCAATTAATTAGCAATAGAAGTAACTCGAAAGTTAGGATGGAAACCAGCAAATGCTTTGCAGAGTCTATCTAACACTGGAGAAACTTAGAGATACTTCAAGGTATTCAGTCTCAGCTGTTGTTCTCCGATCCATGTAGTGAATGAGGTATTTTTGTTAGCAGACACTTAAATGACTGAACAGTGTTTATTTTATCATGAAATGTGCGACTTAATTTTATTTTATCGAGAGATACATATTTACATATTCAAGTGATCTGAATCCTAATACGTAGGCATGTTAGGACTTCTACTTGTAAATTAGGCAACTGTGTTCTGGATAACCGTTCATTTTAATGATAAAATCCGTATGACAAATACGTATTGAGCAATTACTATGTGCAGGTTACAGTGACACGACTGACATGTACCACAGTAAAATCCACTTGCCCTGGGGTTTGCCAGATTCTATCAGGAACCAATGGCGAAAAATGAAGTCTAGGCTCCCTGGCATGCCCCCCCTGGCCGAAAATGTCTGTCTGTTAGAGACCAGAGACAGAACTGTCTGTTCCCTCCCTCTGACGTGCTAGTCGATGACTTTCCCAGCACTTCCACTAGTCAAAACGGGAGTATTATACTGTCACACATTTCTCTTGAAGTGCCACCACACATTATTTCCAGAGGAGATGCTGGGATGTACAAGAAGCAAGGCCATAAGCAGTAAAAGTTCGACAGCCTGGGTTCAAGCGACCTCTGTTCACTCACAACCACAGCCTCAGTTTCCCCATGCATGAAGCGAACGGGTCTTAGGAGATGATCAGCCGCAGGAGTTTCCTTCCCAAGGACACCCTCCTCTGCTGGGGCTCCAGGGAGAGGAACCCTGCGAGGCCTCACTTGGGTTGGCACCCACTTTCCCAGAGTAGGAGAGGTCCCTTGATTGCGAGCTCTGACAGTGCAAGTAAGAGCAGAGCGAGAGGCCCTCCAGGGAGAACGAGGCAGGGAGTGTTCTCTCTAGGATAACGCTGCTCAGACTGAGGCAGCACCAGTGACTTTTCTTTCCTTTTCTTTTTCCCAGTCTTTTGCGGATTGATACTTTCAACAAGAGATACACGCAAGACATGGATCTATTTTTTTATTATGAAGTGTTTCTTTCCATCTCTAGGCTTCTCTTGCACACCACACTCTCAGAGGCTACCCTCACCCTCTCACCTCACAGCCCCTTCCCCTCCTGTGGTCTGACTTTACCATCACCTCTCAGGAAACTGCAAGGCTCTCGTCTTAAAAATTCAGCCACATCTTGTCAGTCCTCATCCCCAATTCTCCCATAGCACTTACGGTTCCTTCCTGACCCTGTGTCATCTGTGACATCCCTCACACAAACACACTACCTTCATTTTCTGCTCATGGAACTTGGTGCCTCTTTTTCTTTCTTTAGTCAACCTTCTAAAAGCTTTCCTAAGGATCTAGCCTAAATGTCAGGCTCTATGCACTTGAACAGGGGTGCCTGAGTGGCTCAGTTGGTTGAGCCTCTGACTCCTGATTTCACCTCAGGTCATCATCTCATGGTTTGTGAGTTCGAGCCCCACACCAGACTTTGTGCTGACAGCTTGAAGCCTGCTTGGGATTCTCTCTCCGTTTCTCTTTACCCCTCTCCCACTCACACACTCTTTCTGTCTCAAATTAAATAAACTTAAAAAAAATGTGAATGTCAGTGTCCGAAATGAGGCTGGGGAATGTTCTTTACGATTTGACTCTATCCTGGTGTTAGAAGTGGGCTAAGCAGGAGCTTACTGTGTGTATATGTGTCCATCGCATCTGGAAAAGGTAGCAAACTAGAGGTTCTAAGGGAAGTAAATGGTCCTCACTCACTTGCTAATAAAGAAGGGTACCATCACTAACTTGTAAAATGAAGGGATGAGCAACATCTTTTGTTTTCTGTTCTTCTCCCTTTGTGTCCCTTCACTGTGACGGGGGCTTTGATGGGTATGAGGAGTGGAACTATGCAACGAGCCTTTTGTAGAAAGTCAGTAGATGTGTTTCTTCTGCCAACGACAGGGACCTTAATTCTCTGACCACCTGTATCCTCATCAGTTACGTGAGGTGGTTCGGCACCAGGATCTAGGAGATCACGTTCACTAGAAAATTCTGTAATTTTCTTACAGTACCTCAAATCCTATTGTTTAACCTATTGACTTTTCCTGTCCCAGAGCTCTATGTGAACCGCATTTTCTTAATTCTCTTCTAGCAACTCTGTTCCGATCAGAGGCCAAATAAATGACATTCAGAATTTCCACTGAGGTACTATAAGGTAAGACCTTTTTCTGGGTTTAGTTCTTTGCTTTTAAAAAAAAAGGATTCATGGCTTGGTAAGTGAAACAGATTAATGAGGAATAGGAATTTCTAAATTGGCGTTTTCAAATACGATTTATAATTGCTGTCTCTGCTTCTCAATATAAATAAAACAGTCGTGCTTGATTTTTGTCTTAATAAAGATACTTTTTTTGAGTATTTTCTCATCAGATTCAAAATTACAATGAAAGCATCTTTGTTAAAATATGAAATGTTGTTTTATTTCAAATCCTCATTTGTATCGTAAGTGTAGCAACATGAGGTTATTGGAAATCAGTGCCAAATGTTTGAATTTTTAGCGTATATAAAATCTTAGAGCTTGTCTAATTTATGAAAGCTTAGATATTATCCCTTGATTTATATCACCTTATATAAAATGCCATACAAAATCTGATAGTGAATATAAAGAAAGAGCAACGTTGTGAAAAAGCTTCATCTCCTTTCAATGTTATTGTTAATACCTTCTCTATTCAGCAGACAGTGCTACTAGCTTGCTCAATATCCCTTCTCCCTTCTTCCAAAAATCATCATCATCACTATCACCATCATCACTATCATCATCATCATCACCATCATCACCATCATCACCATCTTGATGTTTTGAGAGGCAGTGAAATGCCTCGTTTAAAAATCTTCACCTTCCCAGACTCCTTTACTGAGGCCACGTAACCTGATTCTCGCTAATGACCTCTGGATGGTGGGCCCCAGGGAGGCCTTTTCTTCCCGAATTTATTTCTTTCGTGTCCTCATTCCCTTCTTGAATTAAAAGATCAGACTTCAAGAGCAGAATATTTGGGGAGCATTGTTATTACTTCCTATTCTTACCTGGAAAGCTGTTCTAACATTTGTAGCCATGCATTTTAATTTAGGGAGGTGACTGAGTGTTGACACGGAGAGGTCAGTGCTATTGAAAGGAGAATTTCTTCCTCACATATGCTGGGATAAGGGCCACTCGGTGCCACCAGGCCACCTGAGGAAGTCCCAGGTTTGGTCAGGAGGCAGAAGACCGAAAGAGGAGAAAGTCTGAGTCAGAGTCTTTCCTGGGAGTGTCCGTGAGAACAGCTATGCAGGGCAGGGCATACGGTCGAGGATTGGCCAGTTAGAATCATGTCGGTGGGCTCTGGGCTATAGGGGCGGTCTCTGGCTACGTGGTCCCTGGCCAGTGGGTGACTTAGGGCTAAGGAAATCCTGGCTTGGTGTGTGAGTTAGAAGAGAGTTGGGACTGTAAATCCAGGATTGCTTGGTTTACACATGAAAGATGTTCTCTGGGCCACACCCTTTGCTGTCTCTAAGAACTGGGTCGTGCTCTTGTTGAGACAAGCACTGGGTGTTGTATGCAAGCGATGAAACATGGGAATCTACTCTTGAAGCCAAGAGCACACTGTATACGCTGTGTACTGTATACACTGTATCTTAGCTAACTTGACAATAAATTATTTCAAAAAAAAATAGAAAATACAGCATAGTCCCCCATCTTGCAATCTCAAGGGCAAAACCACAGACAGAGACGTTAGAGCAGGAAGGTAAAATGAACTTGACTCCTCGATGACATTCTTGCCCTCTGGTGAGCCTACCGTCAGCTCTTCTCTGGGATGACTCCGATAAATCCCCGATTCTCTGGATCTCTTGACACTCCAAGCCCGGTGCAGGCAGACAGCCCCGATTCATGGGCGTTCACACCCCAGGCGTTGTGCTAGACATGCCTCTCTTTAATCTTGGCAGTAGTGTGCAGTCAAGGTAACTGTTATAATCCCCATCTACAGTTGAGGAAACTCACACGCTGAGTGTGTCCTAGTCCTTACTAGGTTTGAACTGGACCCGTCAGGTGCCCTTCTCTGTCCTTTGTTACCCTGATGCCTGTCCCGACAGTACGTGCCGGGAGCCTGGGCTGTCGCTATCCACATCTGCTGGCTAGCCAGCAGCATCGCCAATTCATTCATTACACCCCTTTGAATGCTCGCTCTTTGATAACACAGAATTTCCATTGGATGATCTGTGTATAAAACTGAGTGAACTCAGGCTATTCCACAGTAAAAAAAAAAAAAAAAAGAGAGAGAAAATTCTAATTTGGGAGGATCAAAATTAATTGGAATTGCCTATGAAAACAAGTGAAGGAAACATTAATTCCAAAGTGGATTGATTTTTGTTTTTTGGGTTTTTTTGGTTTTTTGGTGGTGTTGTGTGTTTTTGTTTTTTTTTGGGTTTTTTTGGGGCAACAAAAGTTTAGAACTAATGGTCCCAACATGGCCACCAAAATTCAGCTTTTAAACTACGGTCCAAATATTAAATACTCTCCATCCAACAGTCTCTGTTCCTTCACTCGCACTTACTGGGTTCAGGGGGAAAATGCAGGTAAAAGATAAATTATATAAGGAAACTCCTTTCCAAAGAAAGTCATGCACGATATTGAGTAAGGTACTGAGCTGAGTCAGGGAAGGAGGTGCTCATAATGGGAAAGTCTCTGGGCTGGAAAATATGAGAGGGGCAATGCAGGTGACAGCCACCTCCTCCGAGGCTTGAAAAATGCCATGTCACCTCTCTGGACCTTTGTTCTTTATTTGTAAATGGAGGGCGTCAGATATTCTGATATTATCTTCGTGCTAAATAATAGCTTGCCTTGTCAAAGCTCCTTTGCTAATGCAGGGAAACACTGCATCTACTAAAGTCAAACTTTCCTTTTGGCCTCTGAAGCTAAGATTTCTCAGTTCTTTTTCTTGTCCTTTCTTTTCGTTCAAATAGATCCTGAGTCTCTTCATTTCTTTGTGTCTCTTCTGTTACTACCCTGCCCCAAGTCATCATTCTGTCTTGCCTGGACAACCGCATGAACTTCCCCAGGGTCTCCTGGCTTCCAGGATTCGGGAACCCGGATCACATCTTGTTACTCTCCTGCTTGACACCTGCTCCGAACCCTTCAACTCCTTCCTCTACATTAAGAGCAGAATCCCCAGTGTACAGCCATGACTTCCACATCCCATACGATCAGGTTTCTACCTGTACTTTCCTCCTTGCTTCCCAGCTCCAGCGTCAGTCCTTTGTACTGCTCCTTGAAGGTTTCTTTGTGTTCTTTCCCGCCACCACCCGGGGCCCTGGCAGTACAGTCCCCTGGCTTGCAGTGTGTGTCCCTGGTCCTCCCCATTCGGATCTCAGCTGCTATAACCTTCCCTAACCACTCTCTGGATATGAGCGCCAGCCTGGGCACCCAAATTGAATTCCTCTTGAAAACAAGAAATTTTATTTGTTAAAGCATACTAAAATGCATACATACACATAGACCTTAAGAGATTTAGGAGAGACATGAAAAAATAAGGGATTTGGGCAAGACATGAAGAATTCAGCCACGTTTATTTATAGTTTATTGTTTATTTCTTGCCATCATGTGATCTAAGCTCCGTGAGGGCAGAGCCTTTTCTGTTCCTTCCTTGCCAGAGCCGATGGTCCTATCAGGATGCCTGTTCCCTGCAAGAAGGTTAGTAAATATTTACTGAAAGAATGAATATAGACGCAGAAAATGCTGCAGGTCAAATATCCCAAAAGAAATCAAGCAGTGCCTACAGATGTCCCCGAAGAGTCTATTGTTTAGGAAGGAAGGAAAAAATAAATAAAGGTGAAGATGGGGGGAAACAATTGTGGGGAGAGGAACAGACAGCAGTGCACATGGAAGGAGTTGTAAATCTTTGGGAGGGACCGTTTCAGGTATTTTTACGAGCAGTATTTCTGGTCTGTGATGATGGGGGGCAGAGGCCAGTGCTTTGGATCTTACAAAGATTTTTTAGCTAAGCCTGGCATGCGTATGATCAGAACTGTTTGTTGAATGAAGGCCCAAAAGAATGAAATAATAAATTATTGAACTGCTAAGAGCATTTTGCCTTTTTTTTTAAATGGGCATGATAACATTCCCTCGATGCCAGTATTTAGTCCGTGTTAGTAACAGCCATTCCAAATACACTGAGTGTGAAGAATGTTCCATGAAGCAGAATTCACTTACTGCTCTAGGCATCTCCCTGAGAGCATTTCAGAATTTATTCCGTCTTCAAGTAAATTGTCACAGTGACTCTCCAGAATGGCATACCGCGGTAACGTATTAAAATGCTGATGGGAAAATGGAAACCAGAAAAATGTCTTATCTGTCAATTAAATGATGTAGCCTCGTGGGTCGATTACAGCAATTCGGGGGCCTTTTGTTTTCTGCCAATTGAGATTTGACAGCTGTTTATAAAATATTTACATTCTGATTTCAGTCACATTGACAACACTTTTGGGTCTTTGGAAGATGATAATTATATGTTAGGAAAACGTTAAAAAATTTTCTGAAGCTGATCTGTTGAGGGGAAAAATATATCTGGCTTTTTGCAAATTGTACGAAGGAAGGAAATCTACTTTATTAAAGGATGTATTTCTAATAAAAGTCAGAAATAGACATTTGTGATCCAAAGACATGTTGCTTGTAAGATGAAGGGATATCTTTCTTCACCTTGCCTGTCTGGGCATCGTATCTTTTCTCAGTCAGCTCTGGCTAGCTAGATACGAGTTTCTCCCCTTTCTTTACTTTAGTATGCATACATATTGTTTGGTACATGGGTGAATTAGACAGGATTTTAAAGCATCTATATGGAATTTTACAGAAAAAGAATTCAATACATATTCTTAGTATTTGGAAGAAGAGAAAATAAAAAGTATGTGGCTAATAGTATTGAATTTATATAGAATTTTCAAAGAAAATACTTTTAAGTGTTTTCATGAGAAGTGTAAATTTATATATAGCTTTTTCTTATCAGGTATCACGTTAGAAATACTGACCCATAATTCTTGATCAGTGTCTGTCTAAAGTCTTGACAGTCACTGTCTGTATGATGCTTTGTAAGAACAAGTAGATGATATAACATTTAAAACCTATTTTATAGTCACTTAAGAGTTTCCTGCAATTGAAATTATGTTTGAAGTATCTAACAGCTATTACTTTCTTTCACTGACAAGTATTATGTTGAAGTTTCTTAAAGGAAGGCAGATGATTTTGGAACCCAACCTAACTTTTTAGTATCAAGTATGTTAAGTTTGTAGAAAACATGTATTCTTTTATAGCCATCACCCTACACATAGCTTGGACCCCACTAAAAGGGCATGCCAGTCACAAATGAGCAAAAGTGGGCTTGAGCTTATCTGTGGAACCAGGAGAAAAAGTGTTGGAGGCCCCGGGCCCACTCCCTTCCCGTCCCTGGCTCTTCCTTGTTTCTCCAGCGGCCTTGCTCTGGGACCATTCATGTGGACACTCAGCCTGAAAGTCTAACACGCCCCGTCCCCACTGTGTCAGAGCTATCCCTTGGCCAGCCATTGGGCCCCATTGCACCTAAGGATGCATCTGGTGAAGAGACGCCACTTAAGCCCTAGAAGTGAGCAGATCTGAGCCTTTGGTGAGGGCTTCTGGGGACCTGCAGAGATGAGGGCTGGTCTCGAAGAAACCCAACTCCCTGTCGGTGTTTCCCTTGCAGAGGGTCATGGCCAGAGGAAGTCCAGAGCAGAGTCCGATACGGCACTTCTTCAACACTAGCGTGTATGCACCTGTTAGAATGCAGATTCTGATTCCGCAGGGTTGGGGCGGGCCTGAGCTTTGGCATTTCCGACATGCTCCCAGGTGAGGCTGATGCTGACGCTGACTGAACTCTGAGGGGGAAACGGTGGTGTACAAAGTCAAGGCCAGGGTCCTACCACCTAAGTTGCAGGGCAGTACTGGACAGAAGCGTCTGCTTTAGGTGATCACGGGGACGTGGGCCTGCCACAGACAGCTGCCCTCAACCCCAGGGGCACCTTTCATGCCTCCCCATTCTATATCGTGCCCCTTGGCAACCTGCGCCACCACCTGTCCCTCCGTCGGCTCACAGCCCCTTGTCCACGTGGGCAGCAGCTCACTCCGGGCTGGGCACCAAACTTGATATCCAAGTGGCAGAGCCCACCTCGGCCGTGTCCCCAGCATGCTTGCAGCTGGTGAGAGCTCAGCACCAGACCTGGCTCAGCCACGCCTGCCCCAGAGGATTGGCGCCCCCTCCCGCAGCCCCCGCTGGCCACACGGGGCGCTGAGGGCATCTGTGCCTATCTTATGCCCCAGGGCACTTCGCCCACCTTGTGGAAGTCCTACCATCAGGTTCAAAAAGGCACATTAGTGGAAAGTGGTAAATCTAATATTTCTCCAGCAAGATTATACTATGCTGTATGGTATTAGATTAAAAAATTTTCAGAGGCGACCCAAATAAAAGCAGTGCATAAAAAAAATGATTAAGTTCTCAGAGGAACACTTGAACTAAAGGGAAAAGAAAATCCAAATTAGGAACAAAGTAAAACAAAAGAAAAGAAACATTTGGGAAACAAATATCTGGGTTATGCCATATGCAAAAGAAATAAAATGCCAGCCAACAATTGATTAAATTATCAAAATATATCACAGAATCCCATTTAAAATATTTTTTAATGTTTGTTTATTTTAAAGAGACAGAGAATGAGCGTGAGCAAGGGAAGGGCAGAGGGAGAAAGAGAGGGGGAGAGGAAGATTCCCAAGCAGAGAAGAATCCCAAGCAGGCTCCATACTGTCAGCAGTGACCCTGACCCTGGACTTGAACTCACGAACCATGAGATCATGACCTGAGCCTAAGGCAGACACTTAACCAACTGAGCCACCCAGGCACCCTTCACAGAATCCCATTTAAGGCAACACACAGTGTCGGGAGAATCAAAAATTAAAGAAAGCTTATAGGATGACTATTAAAAAAATGTAACAAAAGAGCAGCTCTGAAATCTAGAGTAATCAGAGAAAGAAATAGAGGTGATTGACTTCATAAAAATCCAAGTTTGGAGTTAGTAGGTGGTATTTTTTAAATAAAAGAGGGTTTTAGACACAGTCCCATAACATGGAGAAATTCAGTTACATTGCAAGAGAAATGAAAGAGCTCATTACAATAAAAACATTGTAGAGACTCCTGGGTGGCTCAGTCCGTTAAGCGCCCAGCTTTTGATTTCAGCTCAGGTCATGATCTCAGTTTGTGGGATCAAGCCCCATGTCAGGTTCTGTGCTGACAACACACAGCCTACTTGGGATTCTCTCTCCCTCTCTGCCCTTCCCTGGTGCACGCTCTCTCTCTCTTCCTCTCTCTCTCTCTCTCTCTCTCTCTCTCTCTCAAAATAAATAAACTTAAAAAACACTGTCAAGGGGCGCCTAGGTGGCTCAGTCAGTTAAGCATCCGACTTTGGCTAAGGTCACGATCTCACGAATGGTGAGTTCCAGGCCTGCGTCAGGCTCCGTGCTGGCAACTTGGAGCCTGGAGCCTGTTCCGAATTCTGTGTCTCCCTTCTCTCTGCCCCTCCCCCATTTGTGCTCTGTCTCTATTTCTCAAAAATAAATAAACGTTACAAATTTTTTTTAAAGCCGTAGAAAGGAACATTAAATGGGAGGCTCAGTCTTCGCACCAGACAACGTGCCGCGTACATGCAAGTATAAGAAGAAATAAATTCAAACCACATATAAGGAGGACTCGGAGAGAAAATATCTCATAATGCGATCAAAGCCAAAAGCTGTGGAGGTGCTGTATTTGCATTCTAGCATGTCAGAGGGGAGAAAAAAAAGAAAATTCCATCTACACAGTTTCTTATTATTCTAAGACAGCAAACTCTATCCAGTTTTCTTTTCAGCAAAGGGGTTAGTCACTTCCTGCTGGATGTTCCTAAGGTAGAAATTTTAGATTATCTGTACCAATGCTTTAATACACAGCGTCTCTCCTGAAAGAGCCTGCAGTTCAGTTTGGAAGGAAGCTCTACACACTTTTGTTTGCTGTTGTAAGTGTTAATATGAGACCAGGTATTAGCAATGGGACTAAATAGTTTAAGTACCAAACAGATCATTAACGTGCTGTCGTCATGGGCCATAGCCTTAGCGTGTTTACATCCTTGATGCTTTTCGCAGTGAAAGACATACGTGAGCTTTTAGAACATGTTTATGAAAAGGATGCGTTAATGACACGCCAAGGCAGAATAAAAGGCAACATGTTTTCATGGCTTCAGGAGCATAGAGACACCCCCCAATAAAAAGGGATGACCATGTATAGAGGCTGTAGAGAGGGTAGGACTTAAATGGGCAGAAAGAAACCAGAGGGCATTGCAAGGGATCGCAGGGCAGAATGCAGATGGCATCCTCATGTTTGTGTGTCTGTGTGCGTGTGTGCCTGTGTGTCGTGGGCTCCAAGGATGGCGAGAGAAGGGAACGAGCAGTATGAGGAGGACTTTGTAATTCTAAAGCAGCTTGGATTTTATCTGAAAAAATCACAGAATGCCACTGAAAGAATATGAACCAGGGGATAACGTGAGAAAAATTAATTGGCAACATTGTGTAGAGTTGGATGAAAAGTGGGGAAAATGTACAGGTGACATTAGTCAGGAACCAGAAAGTCCAAGGCTGCAGAGAAAGCTGCGCCCAGGACTGATGAACGCCTGGATTCGGAAAACGGCACAAGGAGCTCTCTATCCTCTTCTTCCCTGGTGGGTGTGGTCCTGTGTCTTCACACCTTTCAGTGCTTTTGATGATTTGCCTTTCATATGTAAACGTAAGATGGGTTCAAATCATAAGGAAAAAGCAAACAACACCCTGCGTGGGCTCTCTTTTGATTTCCGTCTCTGCCTCCTTCTCTTCCTCCAACCCTCCAGAGACCCTGGTTCCTTCCTTCCATTTCTGCCTCAATCCTCAACCCACCGCAACCCGGCCACTGGTCCCTCCCACCCACCTTCACTGGAGCTGCTATTGCCAAAATGAGTGAAGATCTCCTGGTTGATGAACCCCAAGAATTTTTGATCCAGAACTTTCTTGACATTTCTGCAAGCATTGTTGCCATTCGTCTTTTTGAAATTCCCTTTCCTTGGAATGCTAGGAACTCCCTCTCCTTGAATCTCATTGTACCTCTTTTCCCCCCATTGTCGTTCTCCCTCCCTCCCTCCCTCCCTCCCTCCCTCCCTCCCTCCCTTCCTTCCTTCCTTCCTTCTTCCTTCCTTCTTTCCTTCCTTCCTTCTTTCCTTCCTTCTTTCCTTCCTTCTTTCCTTCCTTCTTTCCTTCCTTCCTTCCTTCTCTCTCTCCCCTTCTATCACCTGCCTGAGTGCAAATTCTTTCCGCTGTCCCGCAAAGCTCTGTTCAGAATTCTCCTTATTTCAGTTAACTTCAGGCCTAGACTATGACCTTTAGCCCAGTGCCTCAAATCTGTGCCTCTACCTTAGACACCTCTCCCTAGTTCACATCTGTCTTTATCTATAGCGACAACTCTCTCTACAGACTTTCACCGCATACTCCAAAGTCAGAACAGCAGAACTGAACTCCCCTGTTCCTTGTTCCGCCCTCTGCTTCTCTGCGTCTCTATCCTAGTGCTGTGGGCATTATACAGGTGCAACCCAGAAACTAAATAAATCCTTTCTCTTTCTGAACTGAAACTCTAACCTTTATTTGAATTGAGCCACTTCCTAGCTGTGACACCTTCTACATGACTTAACTTCTATGGCTCTTAGTTTGCTTATCTATAAAATGGACATAATAGTAACACTTGCCTCACAGAAGTGCTGTGAATAGAAGAAATGATACATTGTAAGCCCTCAATAAGTATTATCTATTGCATTGGCTGAAATAATCAGACTTCCCATAGACTGGAAAAGAAAAAAACACTAGTTTTCTTAGCATGTAACTTGATTTTCGCCTAATACTCAAACTTCCCAACTTACACCCTGCTCTCTACCCTTATAGAAGATACTCTAAGGTGCCCTTCTCTGCCCACCATCCCCCAAGTTCACGAATGCCTCTTCCTGGTATTAGATCATGATTTAACCATGATAATTTCCACTGATCATCAAAGCGTATATGGGTAGGGGCACCTGGGTGGCTCAGTCGGCTAAGTGTCTGACTCTTGATTTCGGCTCAGGTCATGATCTCATGGTTCATGAGTTTCAGCCCTACACTGGGCTCTGTGCTGACAGCATGGAACCTGCTTGGGATTCTCTGTCTCTCTCTCTCTCTCTCTCTCTCTCTCTCTGTGTCCCTCCCCTGTTTGCTCTATCTCTCTCAAAAATAAATAAACTTTTTTTTTAAAAGTGTGTGTGGATAGCTCTTTTTGATTTTTTCTCTTTAATCTCAACTAGTTTCCTCAATGTGCTTCTGGAAAGCCATTGCCGTAGAGATTGTTCACTCTATGTTGCTATTGAGTGCACATCTTCATCCACATCTCAGCTTCTTGGTGGTAGAGGATGCTCTGTTCATCTTTTGGTGGGAGTGATTTTGAGACAAATTATAACCAGTAGGGTGTGGACAAAAGAGAATAACTGTAGGATGCACCAACTGTGTGCCTAGAAATGGCCCTAAATACGGGTGAGTCAGCTTTCTTCTCAGCGGAGTCTGAGATAGCTGCAAAAGGGAAAGTTTGAAGAGGAAAAGGCAAAAGGGATATGGTGATACTGAGGAAAAGCTAAGTCAAAGATGTGAAGGAAAAAAATGGAAGCCAGCTGGTAGAGGGTTCACAGTGGATGAGAGACCCGTGGGGCACAGTGGAAGGGGTGGCTGGCGAGAAAGGAGAGCTCACGCTGACCTGTGATAAATGGATATCTGCATTAAATCTTCTGGAAGAAGATTCCAGAGAAGAAAAGTTTTCAGTCTCAAGAATGAGGAAAGGACAAGACATACATAAATTTGCGATATGTAGGAAGTTGAGATATAACAATGACATCTACACACACTTTTAATGAGTCACAGTATTTTTTGTTATGGTATTTGTGTATGTAGTGCCATGTATAATGGTGTATTATAAATATACATTTTTGTATATAGCTGGCTCTTGAAAATACAGGGGTTATGTGTGCTGATACCCCATGCAGTCAAAAATTCATGTATAACTTTTGACTCTGCAAAAACTTAACTACTAATAGCCTACTGTTGATTGGAAGCCTTACCAGTAACACAAGAGTCAATTAACACATATTTCCAATGTTATATGTATCCTATACTGTATTCTTACAATAAAGTGAGCTAGAGAAAAGAAAATGTTATCAAGGAAATCGTATGGAAGAGCAAATACATTTATAGTACTGAATTATAAAAGAATCTGCATGTATGTGAGCCTGCACAGTTCAAACCCATGTCGGTCAAGAGTCAACTGTATTTTGATTATAAGATAGTACAGTGTTTTTTATAGAAATACTGGCGATCAGAGAAATCAAAGCCTGATATGAAATGGGGTTAAAAATGGAGATGGAGGTGAGGAAGCAGGGGTGGGCGGTATAGACGATGTCACAGGCAAGCTCGATCTCACCAGGGAGCAGAAACACGGTAGTGGTTGTGGTCCAGACGAAAGGGGGGCACCCGGGACCCAGCAGCAGCATTTTTTAGCTCAGGGATATTAAAGCCTGTTTGCAAAATGGTGAACATGATAGAGGAAGGAAGGACGAGAGGGGAGGAGCCACAGCCAGAGGCCATCAGCGGGTGCGGGGAGGGATGGCAGACATCTTGGGCACAGGTGCCAGTGAGGGAACAGATAGTGGTGCTCAGAGAAGGAAATAATCCCCAAATATTATCACTTTTCTTTTTTCCCCAACCTTAAGAAACTGGACAACAGGGCTCTGTTCCCCTGAATTCAAGTGAGGTATAGATTTTAGCCTGCGGTTTGGATTTAGAAGGACAGCTTGGGAGAAAGCAAGCCATGTGCCCAGTGACTGACCTCAGGGGCCTTGTTTTCAGATAGACCTCTGTGTCCTTCCTTCAGTTTTGGGACCCTCATCATGGCTGGTGGTGGTGAGGACTGGACTGGGCTAGATTGGACTCTGCACTGGAGTCCTGTACCACAATCTTGGCCCCATCATGACTGTCCCTGTCAACTCCGGGCAGGCACTTAGCCCTTTCCATCTCAGTACTCGTCATGTAACATGGTGATTAGAGCTGGATGTGCTCAGAATGAGCAGCAAATGAGAACACTGCTGTAGGGCCGCCTGCTGGCTCAGTCGGTTGACCATCCGACTTCGGCTCAGGTCATGATCTGAGGTCAAGCCCTGCATCAAGCTCTGTGCTGACAGCTCAGAGCCTGGAGCCTGCTGAGGATTCTGTGTCTCCCCCTCTCTCTGCTGCTCCCCTGCTCACTATTTCTCTCTCTCTCTTAAAAATAGACATTAAATTTTTTTTTATTTTAAAGTACACTGTAAAGTTTCCAGCACTGACCCTACAACATATATTTCCTATATGCCCACTGTTCGCAGTGATCATATCACCTCTCTGAGCCTGTTTCCACGTGTAAAATGCAGTTCATAACACACTGGCCCCACATAAATGCTGTGAGAATAAAAAGGAAGTTGCTCATGAAGTTCCCAGCACCCAACGAGGGAGTGTAGAGAAAAGGAAAAGCGAGTGAGTGTCAGATGTCTCCACTGGATGACCAGACGCTGGTGGCATCCTAATAAAGATGGGAGAGAGAAAGTGATTAATGGTTTGAAGGCAGAATTTAAAAACTTAATTTTTAAATGAATGGAAGCTAGTTAAAGCCCAATGAGGTGACCAACGCCCAGCCCAGCCTTTCTTTTGAAGCTGATAAATTTAATGAAAATTTCTTCATTTTCACTTCAGTAAAGGCAAGGGGAGCTTTCGTGTGTGCACAGGCACAGTTCCGAACATGTATCTGCAGAGGCTGTCGTAATGAGATTTTTATGGGGAAGCGACATTAATTACCGCATTATATCAGGGCAGCATGCAAAATACTTTAAGTAAACTAATTAAAATACTCTGGTTATTTTTTTAATGTTTATTTATTTTGAGGGAGAAAATGTGTGAGCCGGGGAGGGACAGAGAGAGAGAGAAAGAGAGAATCACAAGCCGGTTCCAAGCTTTCAGTGCAGAGCCTGACTCGGGACTCGAACCCATGAATCGTGAGATCATGACCTGAGCTAAGATCTGGAGCCCAACAGACCCAGGTGCCCTAAAATATACTGTTTTGTAGCATCATGAATATAATATGAAAATAGTGTGTTAAAAATGTGTATAATATGTGTCTTGATTTCTAAATGGAACTGCCAGGGCCCAAGGGCAAATCTGGGACAGTGCCTGGGCCGTGGTAGCTACTGGGGTGGGGACAATGGCCGGTGAGCAAATGAACAGATAAAACCCCTGTTTGCAACCCCTGTAGCTTATATTGGAGGTCTCCATCTTAGGAAAAAATAGCCAACACATTCTGTTAGATTCTTACAAACAACAAATGTAATACCAAACTATGCTGAATGGTAGAAAGCGCTATAATAAGGGAATTTTATGTTAAGTCGATGTATCGAATCAAAGGAAAAAGGCAAGGCAGTCTGAAGTGCATATCGTGTAAGTGTAGACAGGATTGTGTTCCAGACAGTCAGAAAAAGGTGTATGGTACGAAAACATACCATTAAGTAGTAACCTGAAATAACGTTGTACGTGCTGCAAAATGAAAACAGTCCTATGAGAGAACAAGGAAGGCAAGATTTGAATTTATTTTTAATTTGTTTTTGAGAGAGCGAGCGCAAGCTGGGGAGGGGCAGAGAGGTGGAAGACAGAGGATGCAAAGTGGGCTCTGTGCTAACAGCAGGGATCCCGATGTGGGGCTCGAACTCATGAACCATGAGGTTATAACCTGAGCAGAAGTCAGATGCTCAACCGACCGAGCCACCCAGGTGCCCGAAGGAAGGCAAGATTTAAAGCTGGAGGTGATGGCAGCACAGCACAGGAATGGTGAGGGGCTGTTCGGAGGAGCTTGAATAGTAGGCCTGGCTAAGACAGAGTTGGGGGTTCTCTGTCCTTCTTTCTACCCTTCCCCAGGTTAGTCCCCAGAACGAGAACCTCTGTGACCCGAGTGACTAACTTCAGTACTTTTTGTGGGGAGTATAAAGAAATTGTTACGTTGGGGCACCCGGGTGGCTCAGTCGGTTAAAACATCCAACTTTGGCTCAGGTCATGATCTCACAGTTCGTGGGTTCAAGCCCCACCTCAGGCTCTGTGCTGACAGCTCAGAGCCTGGAGCCTGCTTCGGATTCTGCGTCTCCCTCTCTCTGCCCCTCCCCCACTTGCACTCCATCTCGCTCTCTCAAAAACACATTCGAAAAAAATGTTTTTAAACAGAAAGACACTGGTACTTAAAGTGTGGTCCGTGTCAGTACCAGGAAACATGACCCGGGAACTGATTGCAGATGCTGAATCTCAGACCCTGTAGCAACACTACCAAATCGGAAAACGAGTTCTCAAGGTGTGTGGGCTTCAATCTTAAATTAAAATTTGAGAGGTATTGGTCTAGCGATCAGAAATGTGGGCTTTCATGCAAAGTGATCTGGGTTCAAGTCCTGATTCCTCCTTGGGCAGGCCAATTATATGATCCTGTGTTATCATCTCCCCTCTGCACTTAAAGGTACCTCATAAATGCCATTATCTCCTGTAAATGAGGTAGGTACATGGAAAGAATTTGTGTAGCACCTGCCTTTCAGTAAGCAATCAATAAACCTTAGCTACTTTTATTCTCTCCCTAATGCTGAGCAGCAGGAAAAGGAAATATTGAAGAAGCGTTCTATGACCTTACTCTCTAGTTTCCCAATCCTAGACTCAGCAGGAAAGCAGATCTGACAGTTTCTCAGAGTTTCCTTCTGCCACCAAAAGTTGTTTTTTTTTTTTTTCTATTTACATTCCTATGGACAAGTCATTTAACCTCTTCGAGCCTCATTGTCCTGCCCAGTAGCATGGGATGGCCACATTAGCCTGTATCAGAGTTGTGGGGGAAAAAAAAAAAGTAAAGTAGTCCGTAAGACAGTATATTGTTTTCTTTGTTCAAAGAGTGAGTCTGGAGAAGGTAGCATAATTGATTTCACAATTAGAATCATCTTGGGTGCCTGGGTGACTCAGTCAGTTAAGCATCTGACTCTTGATCTCAGCTCAGGTCTTGAATTCAGTGTCTTCAGTTCAAGCCCTGTGTTGGGCTCCATGCTAGGTGTGGAACCTACTGAAAGAGAGAGAGGGAGGGAGAGAGAGAGGGAGATAGGGAGGGAGGAAGGAAGAAGGAAGGAAGGAAGGAAAGGAAAGGAAGGAAGGGAGGAAGGGAGGAAGGAAAAGTAAAGAAAAGGAAAAAAGAAAAGAAAGAGGAAGGGAGGGAGAAAGAATCCTCTTACCATGAGACACTAAATAGATGAAGGTGTGGAATTACATCATTTTATAGTAATGCATGATGGGATAAAAGAGATGGCACTCCCTTTTGATAAGAAGAGAGCAGGTGGAGTCTACTTACAGACAGGGAGGAGAGGAAGTTAGTTCCGTCTTCAGAGACAGAGGCCTCTGAAGTTTGTTTTTGAAAAAGTCATAAAGACTTTCAAGGGATCCCTAAGTATTTTGCTCTTTGCCTATGTAGCAGCTGCAAAAGGGATACATTTACCTGAAAAGCAAGACTAAATTAAGGAAGTAGGCATAGAGGAAAAGTTTCTAAAGAGGATCAGAGGAAGGAATGTTCGTATCTGGTTGGGTCTCAACGGAGCTTCTGAGAGAAAAGATTTGTACGCTTGGCCCTGGGGCATGGACAGAATCTTGCGAGGGAGTTGCAGTCTTATTGGAGGAAATAGCATGAGAAGAATGAACCAGGAAAGCTTGATGCTCATGAAGGAAGAGTGAAGAATCTACTTTGGGAGCTCCAGATTGCCCAGGGTTGGAGAGGAAGAGTCAGTTGGGAAGGTAGGTGGGGGATCAGCTTGTGAAGGGTGCTGACTGTTCATTTCCTAACCTCTGTGTGACCGCTGGTCATACGTTGTTTTCGATTTGGGCACTGCCCCGATGTGGGTCAGAACATTTGTTTGGCATCTGTGTGTGATGTGGCTTAAACCAGGAATAAGCAGAGAGACTAAATCCGTATTTGAGTGGCTCAGGGAAAGTAATCAGGCCCTGAGCTGGATTTGTAACGCTGGGAATGAAAAGGAAAGGACAGTTGGGAACAAATGCCTTTGTAACGTGACTCTTCCTTATCAGCAAGAAGCCTCGGTGTTAAAGGAAAATAGAAATCACTCACCTTACAGTGAGCAATGCTCTTGCCAAGTTCCATGTTTCAATATATTTTTCAAAGTTAGTGTGAGCAGAAGTGCAAATATACTAGCTACTTATTCTATTTTTATGTCCCCGTGTAGGGAAAGAGAAAAAGGAAGAATTCTTTTGATGTGTCATACTCTGAGACTTATGGTAGTTTGCTAATTATAAGTTCTATTGTCTTGGTCTCAAAAGGCATTCAAGAGCTGAACCAAGTATAGTAAGGTCTCCCAGACCCCAGTGATTACACAGCTGCAAAATTTGTAGCCGAAATGTCAACCCGACTTAGTATTTTTGCAGGCCAAAAGGCCAAGCAAAGTAAAGTCAAATTGTTTCTTGTTTCTCACCAAAATTTGCAAGATCTAACAATAGAGCTGAAAACTGCATCAAAAAACTTCTTTGACCTCCTGGACTGTAGGCTGAGCCGGGTTTTTTCCATCTGTTGAATGGGATATAATCACACTTTTCATCTCTATCCCTGTCTTTCTAACAAATGCTTTTCGAGCTTCTTGGTTTCCAGATATTTTTGTAGAGTCCAAAATTAAACATACTTCGGATGTCCTCATACACATGGTGCCAGGCCAGCATTCTTTCTTGGTGTAAATTCTTTATACTGAAGATTGGCCCCTGCTTTGTCCGCTTGCTCTCAGAGGTGGGTGCCCGCCTGACTTCTCGTTTCTTCAAATGTAGTTTGTCAGTCTCCACTATCAGGCTCGATCTTAGTGTCATCTCGGAATGTCTTCTCTGTAGGGACAGTCTTTCTAACAGCTCGCCAAATAATTTGAAATGAAATAATTTACTTAATGCCACCTCTTTTTTATTGTTGTTGTTTTGGTTTTGGTTAAAGTCAAATTAAGAAAATGCCAAGAGAAAGAAGTGGCACATAAAAGTATTGATATCAGGATTATAAGTGATTCGTAAAATGTTTTCATTTTTTCTTGCCAAATCTTTGTAACGAATAGACCGTTTCTTTAATTGAGATATAACTGACATACGAGTTATGTTAGTTTCTGGTGTGTAGCATAATGATTCAGCATTTGTATATATTGTGAAATAACCACCATATTAAGTCTAGTTAATGTCCATCACCATACCTACTTACGGAATTTTTGTTTTCTTGTCACGAGAACTTTTAAGACTTACTCTCAAGAATGTTCATATATGCAATGTGATATTATTAACTATAGTCACCGTTCTGTACACTGCATCCCGGGACTTACTTATTTTACAACTGGAAATTGGTGCCTGCTGACCACTTTCACCCATGTCACCCACCCTGTACCCCCACCTTTGGCAAGCACCAGTCGGTTCTCTGTACTTGGGTTTGTTTGTGTGTTTTTTGTGAGATTTTTCTGTTTTTAGATTCCACGTATAATCGAGATCATATGGTATTTGTCTTTCCCCGTCTTATTTCACTTAGCACAGTGCCCTCGAGTCCATCTGTATTATCACAAATGGCAAGACTTTGTTCTTTTTTGTGGCTGAGCAATAATACATCATATATATGATTATATATACCTACCACATTTTCTTTATCGTTCATCCAATGGTGGGAAAAAATCTGTTATTACAAAGCATTTTTTCTAAGCATAGTCATCATATTTCAGTTTTATGATTTTGACGTTTTCTTTTTTTTTGAGAGACAGAGTGAGAGCTCTTCACGGGGGAGGGGAAGGATAGAGGAAGAGGGAGAGAGAGAATCTTAAGCAGGCTCCACGCTCAGTGCAGAGACTGATGCAGGACGCGATCCCTTGACCTGGGATCATGACCTGAGCTGAAATCAAGAGTTGGATGCTTAACTGACTGAGCCACCCTGGTGTGCCTTGAGGCTTTACTTCTAAAAGACACATCCTTTGAAATGTTTTGGCGATTGTGCACATCAGAGTTATTTTCTTCTATATTAATGGTTCTCAAATTTGGGGATTTCTAAATAGCTTAGGAGGCCAATAGGGAATCATGAATTTTAATGGAATAACATTTTAAGAGTAACTAATCTTATGCTTTTAATTTTTAAGAAAAGGATATTTTAATACTAATATAAAAGACTTGATCTAAGAATAAAAAAAGACCCTTCACGAGAAGGGCCCATAAGTATGTTTTTACAGACTTTTATGAGTGCTGTATTAACACGTGTATATACCATTTCAGATCTATTAAAATTCTATATAATGGCATTAGTGTGGAATACAGTTATTTTGGAGACAGCCATTTTATGGCGAAACACGAAGAAGAGATGGAGTGCGTACAATGTCTCAATTTTTTCTCTGTGTCGTTGTGACTATGAATTTACCCAGCTCTCCACAAGAATATTGAAGAAAATGGCACAATAGCCCATAATATTTATTGCACTCAATTTGGAACATTCCAGGTAAATTGAGAGATACCAAGGTACTACCAAACATGCTGCCAACATTTTCCCCTTGAAGAACCTGGAATTCAGGAGTCAAGTGACTGGCTACCAAGGTGGCCTCAACAGTCAAGGACTCTGCCGATTCAGCACAGAAAAGTCAGCAGCTTATGTGAACGATTCATCAAGATTGGTACCAGAACAGGCATTTGCGAATCCCTCTTCTTCTTTAATTGCCCTTTTATACTCTGTCATTCCCCCCACCCCCGCTTCCCCCGCTGTCCAAAATATATTTTAGGTACTAAATCTCAGGATAAAGCCATCTTAACTCTAGCTAGATTCTGTGATTTGAAGTATGGACAGGTACGTCATTGGCCCTCAGAAAAAAATCTCACACTGGTAGGTTGCTTTTTAAAATAAAGCAAAATCCCATTAAGAATAACATCTGCCTCCACTGCCCTTGGTGCCTTTGTCCTTTGTCGAACTAATATGTCTGTATCCTTCTCTCTACGTTCCTCAGAGAGAAATTACAAGATTTATCTTATTACTCTGACAGCTGTGTTATTGCATAAGTACCGAAAAACTGAGAACAATGCAGTACATTTTGTTGCGGTTATTCTTAAGTGGTCTAGGATGTGCCCCTTGTTAATATTAACTTGCAGTCGCTGAGACCAACTGTTGAGATCTACTTTTTTATTTCGAGTGATTAACTCTTTGGATTTTTAACAATGAGGTGAGTTTATTATTGGAAAAAGAAGTTGTAGCTTCACCAAGGGCTTCCTTTGTGTGACTCGCTACACAATTTTAGTATTATTCGTGCTACATTTACAAATAATTTTTAGTTCTCATTCTAAGTGGCAGATTCAATAGCAGGTATCATCGGGCGCCTGGGTGGGGTTCAGTTCATTAAGGATCCGACTCTTGGTTTCACCTCAGGTCATGATCTCAAAGGTTTGTGAGATCGAGCCCTGTATCAGGCTCTACACTGGCAGTGCTTTGGATCCTGTGTCTCCCTCTGCCTCTGCCCCTCCCCCACCGTTCTCTCCCTCTCTCTCTCTCAAATGTACATAATATATACCTATGTACATAAACATTAAAAAAGTTTTAAGAAAATAATGGGTATTGTTTTGAAAGGCATCCGAAGGCTTCTTTGGGTTCAACCAGAAGGAATATCAAGATGGATTCATACTGTCTGCCAAGGTACAGGAACCAAGAGGTGCACCCGAGCGCCACGGTGTTGCCATGCCCAGTTTGGGGTAACATTTTCAAGCCGTACTCTAAAATTTAGTATCTATTTATATTGTTCTCTAAGCTTCTTCCGTAAGTCCAGACCTTTCAACTTTCTTGTAAGTTTGATCAGAACACCTGGTATGTTAGGACCCAGTAAATAATAATAATTGATTGATTGATTGATTAACAGATTTGCAAATTAGCAAATATCTGGCAACTAAAATTTGCCAAATTGTACATCGTATCTGTGCGTCCTCGTAGCTTCTTCAAAATAATTTTACAGTTTTGCTTTTCAGGAAGTACATTTATTCCATGTTCCCTTTGTGTAAACACTAGCATAGTCTGAATCCTTCATCTTCCATTGTGGCTTTTGCTTTTGCTCAAGGTTAACAGGTGTGAGTTCTGGGGGCGCCTGGGTGGCTCCGTCGGTTAAGCATTCGACTTCAGCTCAGGTCATGATCTCACAGTCCATAGGTTCGAGCCCCACATGGGGCTCTGTGCTGACAGCTCAGAGCCTGGAGCCTGCTTCAGATTCTGTGTCTCTCTCTCCCTCTCTTCCCCTCCCCTGCTTGCAGTCTGCCTCTCCCTCTCTCAAAAAATATAAATATTAAAAAAATTTTTTTTAAACAGGTGCGAATTTTGTATCTTTTATTTCAAAGTCTCTGTTTTTGAACGTGCTGTCTTCTCCTTATGTCTCTGGAGCAAAGGGACCTCTCTCCTTCACCTCTAAGTATATATCTGCTCTGCCGTTATCTTCTCCTGCACCTCCTGTGATCTTGTGCCTCAGTTGGTCCCAAGATTTGTAGTAACCGCCCTGTCTTTCTCTTCTCTGGAGCCTTTTCCTCTCCTTAAAGATCTATTAGTGTCTCTGTTTCAGTATAAACTTCACTTCGCTTAGCTGTCTGTCCCTCCCCTCCAGCTACCATCTCATTTCTCACCTTTCACAGGTACCTGTCCGGCCTCATGACCTTCTTTCACTCCAGGTACTTCCTGCAGTGACAGAAATGTCCTGTCCCCCTGCTGTCCAGGCAGCAGCCACTCAGCACTTCTGAGCACTTGAGATCCGACTGGTGTAACTTGAAGAAATGAACTGCTGACTCTTCGCATTTAATTTAAATTTAAGCAGGCACACAGGGCAAATGGCCGCATTGCCAGACAACGGGTAGACTTTCTAAGCCGGAGTCCCTCACCTGAGCCACACAACACTGAAAATTCTTTGAATGTCTCTTCTCCATTCTCCCAGGGATAGTACATAGCAGATGTTATCCCAAGATGCAGAGAAGTTAAAGCAGCACATGCAGTGGGTGCTCGAGGGTGTCAGGACTTTGTTCCCTCTGCTTTGGTAACTGACGTCTTCCTTTCCAGGCCCTTGATAGAGGACGTTCAAGTATATACCGTTCGCAAAGGTCATCAGTGTCTCTAAAATGCAGTCCAGTGCAGCTTCCTCCATCTGGCTCCTAATTCTCTGCTTTAATGTAATTCATCACTATCCTCCAGATGCCAATGCTACTTTCCTACTTTGCAACCTCGAATTATGCTTTACCTCAGACTGTTATATTCTGCCTCCTCTCTGTGCTTACCAAACTATATAGATTCTTGGAGGCTCACATCTTGATTTTTCTAAAAAATGAAGCCTATGAAAAATCCTTCAGTCTTTTAAAGAATATCTATTGAAGTTTTACTACATTCCAGGAAAGCACCTTCCCTACCCATCTCCCTCCCCTCTTTCCTTCCCCTCTTCTTCCTCCTCCCTCGTCGTCTCCTCCTCCTCCTCCTCCTCCTCCTCCTCCTCCTTCTCCTCCATTTTCTTCTTTTGTTAAATATCTCATGTGGACTCGTGTGTTCGGGGAGTAGAAGGCCTTGATTCAGTAGCTGGGCTGTCATGGTGCTGGGACATCTATCAGTTGATCGCTCCAATTGGAGCTGAGGAGTGTCCGTCCTGTTTGCTTCATCAGGGATTTCAATGTCACCTCTTTTGTTCTTCCTTTGTCTTCTCCCCTCTTACTTTTTTTTTCAAATCTTTTTGATCTTTATTTGCTTTTGAGAGAGAGAGACAGAGGGTGAGCAGGGGAAGGGAGACACAGAATCCGAAGCAGACTCCAGGCTCTGAGCTGAGCTGTCAGCACAGAGCCCCATGCGGGGCTCGGACCCACGAATCATAAGATCATGACCTGAGCCAAAATCGGTCACTTAACTGACTGAGCCACCCAGGCGTCCCTCCCCTCTTTCAATACAGATCACCGTGAGAGCTGTGACTTTCATCTTAACACACTTACAAGGGTATCTAAAGAATGGACATACTGAATTTTGTCAACAATGTGCCAAACTCCTGGACTCCATGTAATTCGCTTTTGACACACTCATATTTCTTTTCCTTGCTGTACATCCTCGAGAAAAGGAAACACGAATGCCTCCTTGAGGCAAATATGCTGGAGGTGAGCTCATTACATAGCAATGTCATAATAGTCAGTGGAGAGGAATCATAAGAGAAAAGAAGAAGATACAGTAAATTCACTTCTTGTTTACTGCCTAATTGTCTTTAAGCCTATTTATATTTTTAAGGAGGAATAAATAAAACTAAAACCATACATATTTGATCTCCAAATGAAACAATAAGCTAGTCTTCTCTCCAGGATGGGAGTTGACCAATGTCAATTTACTCTTAAATTTTGCACAATGCTGGGGCCCCTGGGTGGCTCAGTCACCTGAGCATCCGACTTCAGTTCAGGTCATGATCTCACAGTTCGTGGGTTCAAGCCCTGTGTCGGGCTCTGTGCTGACAGCTCAGAGCCTGGAGCCTGCTTCGGATTCTGTGTCTCCCTTTCTCTCTGCCCCTCCCCCATTTGTGCGCTCTTTCTCTCTCTCTCAAAATAATAAACATTAATAAATTTGTACAGTGCCAATCAAAATATATTTATTTTGCAGTTTATTAAGTATAGTCGGCCCTTACCAGTATAAAACCCTTTCAGGATTCCTTTAGAGACTTTTTTTTTGTAAAACTACATATTCCTGGGGCCTACCTTGGGCCCCTTGAATTACAGTCTCTGAGCATGGTATATAGCAATCTTTCCTTTTCAAGAAATCTCTTCTTTGGAGTGCCTGGGTGGCTCAGTTGGTTAAGCATCTGACTCATCACAAATCATGATCTTGTGATTTGCGGGGATAGCTCAGAGCCTGCTTGGGATTCCCACTCTCCCTCTCCCCCTGCCCCTCCCCAGCTCGGGCTCTCTCCTACTCTCTCTCTCAAAATAAATAAATAAACCTTAAAAAGAAAGAAGGAAAGAAACGGAGGGAGGGAGGGAGGAAGGAAGCAAGGAAGGAAGCAATCTCTTCTTTAAAAGGAATTTTGATGATTTCATCAGGTTAGGGAACCAGTGGCATACAGTCTCGGGTGGTAAGTGAAAACCACTTAAATATCAAAAAACTTTAAAACTATGTGTAACGCTTTTTAGAATTCACTGATTTTTTCTTAGCCGTGAACCCAAGTTTTATAAACATGATGGTCACGTTTACCTTCTGGGTGTCTCTTCTGGCTCCCATGAAGAATTGAAGTAATTGAAAATCCTAATGCAATCTTCATTCAAAAAATATTTCCATGACATCAGAAAGCAATAGATGACTAGTCGCTTCTCCAAGAACCCTCTTGTTTATGAATATTTCCAGAGTTTTCTTTCTGAGCATAAAGCACTGTCTTCAAGGAAGTCATCCTACTTAACCCGGTTCTGTTAGCTCATGTACGTAGTTTGGGAGGGAAAGTGGCTTGAAGTCCATGTTTGATTTATCCCTGATTGAACAGTATCAAAAGCATTTTTTAAATCCTTCCATGCGCGTGGCCCTGTTCTTTGGGCTTGACAGTGAGGGTCACGAGCACCCTGGTTCTTACTTCCTTAGAACAAATTGGACTCCCTACAAATATCCAGGTTCTTTCCACACATGCTCATGTTTTATTCCATGAGATAGAGAAGACAATTGCCCTTGCCCCTTGGGCAGAGGGACCAGTACGGTTTTAGAAGTTTATTTTGTCCTCCTGCATCCCTCATCTTCAGAATCTCTCCTCATGAGAAGATTGTGGGTCCTTTTCTTCCTCAGAGTCTTCCGTGGAGACTGCTCTGTGAGTCCCCTTCAGACGATGCAGGTGCCCCCTCCAGCCCCCTCGCTGCCTCTCTCTCACACTCCAGCCTGTTTCCCCCCTCTGTCCCCCCACCCCCATCCAGACCTTCCCCCGTCACCCTCCTTAAAGCTTTTCTCATGTTTCGATGGCTTGAGACATTACTAGAAACTCCCACAAGCCTTGTAGACAAGGCCTGTCATAAACGTGGGTCTGCCCACCATGCATAATGGCTGAGTCTATTCTTCACAGTGGCTTTTCCAGTTCTCCTTCACTCTTTTCCCCCCGGTCTATACATTGCCCTTCCAACCTGAGTTCTCTTGAAATGGGAGACCCCATCACCTGCCTGAATGAGAAACCCAGAGCTCCCACATCTGCCTTCCAGGCGTCTCCCATGTGTCCGTCCCTTATTCCGCTCCTGTATCATGCCTCCCTCTGTCTCTGGAGAAGTGTCCCTTCAACTAAGATATCTGCTTTTCTACCTGGAGTCTCCATCCTGTCTGTCTGGTCCTCAACATCTGTCCTTTTAGCCTATTACTGATTTCTAATCCTCCTATTTTAAACATTACAAATTAAAAATGTGTTCTTAAAAGATTTAAAATGTGTATTGACCTCACCTCCCCATCTTTTCTCCTTCATTCAAAAAGGTGTGAGTGCCCTAGTGCGTGCCCGGTGCTCTCTCTAGTGAGCACGTGTTTCCCTACATCCCCTTGACCTCTGGACTCCACGGTGTCACCTGCCCATCCTGGTCCCCTCTCTTCTTTAGCTCGTTGCCATTTGGCTTCTCCTCCTTCATTATCTCGAAACATTGATCTTAAAGGTTTTCGGTGAACCCTTCTCTTTCTAACCCATTTTTCTCCAGAATTTCTACCTTAAAACTTTTCAGAAGTTAAAGCGCTTGTTACCATTTTTTGACATTGCCATCAGAAATATCTGCGAATCCTTGTGTTTTTCCACTTTCTCTGGTTGATTCCTGCTGGAGTCTTCGCCACCTCCTGCCCTCCTAAAATAGTTATTCCCTAAGACTGAGACTGCCTCTCCTGTCTTACACACACTTCTTCCTATTCTAAATGCCTCTGTGCACATAACTCTCATGGTTGTTGAGCGGGTAGGTCGTCTTTATATTTTAATCTTTAAACTATCTCTCCAAAGCCTAATTCTTGTGTTATTAATTGTTTAAATGGCTGAAAGAGTCAAAATCAGCACTTCTGAAACACAGAAATAGTTACCATTTCTCTTGATATTTACACACACATGTGTTTTCTTTTCCTTTTTATCTCAAAGGAATTGCTATCTTCCTAGTAACTTGGCCTTATCAAAATATGTGAATAATCTCCTTTTTCTTTTATATTCAGTTGGTCGAGAAGTTGCTGCGTTGATCTCTGCCTAAGCCCTGGGCCCCTCCTACCTGTAGCGACCCACCCTCCCCCCATTGACATTTCCCCAGTCACCAGTGTTGAGGCTGGACTGGTCTTTGTGGTTCTTCTAATTTCAAAACACATCTCAGCAACAACATCAGGGAACTTTGAGAAAGAAGATTCATTCCTCACAGGTTCTGGAAGGTATAAGACCAAGGGCCAAGGGCCACACAGTGAGGTCACAGGTAAAGAGAGAGGGACAGAGCATAACCTGAAGTTCAGCCTTTTTTGGAGCCTAAGGGTGGGGTGCCCAGGGTTTAGGAAGTTCAGTATTGATAAGTTGAGAACATAAGAGCAGGAATTAGGATATAGGAAGGGAAGAGTGGGGTCACTCAAGCGGTCAGTCACCTAAGTTCCCTGGGGCTTTCTGGAAGGGGGAACTTCACGTGTGGGAGAGGTCTGGTTCCTTATCTGGTAGTTTTATTAGCAGCTCTGTCACACAACGGGCAGTATGCTGACTTGAGATAGGTGTCTATAAAATGGATGCCTCAGCGATTAAAAGCTGCCTGTGAGGCGCTGGCACTACCAAAGTCTAGTCAGCTGTGTCCTTCATGAGGTCCTTTGGTATATTCCGTCCCTCATATTCCACCCCAGTCTCAGCATCCGCATCGGTCGCTGTGTGCCTAGACTCTTGGCGACATCCTCCAGATTCTACCAAGGCCTCATTCCTTCTCATGATCCCCAGTGTGACTGACCCCCATCATGACTCTGTTTCACCTCTCTGTAACAGATTGATTATCATTCAACTTTTTGGCATGTCTTCAGTGTGAATTCAAGCCATAAAAACGTAGAGCCTCGTGAGGAGACTGAAGCCCAAAGGGAAAAATAATTCTCTTAAAGAAGCATCACTTCATTCTTTGCTTTTGTACGAGCCACCTTCCAGAAGTGTAGAGGCACCAGGCAGACTGCGTGCCGCGTTCCCTGCTGCAGCCTGCGGATGCCGTCCTGTGTTCTCTGCACCTGAATCCCTGCCACATCTTCCTGTCAAAACTCTGCCCCCCCCCCCAACTTGCAGGATCCAGCACAGATCTGCCATTGCTCTCTCATGCCTGATGAGAACGGAACTCCTCCTCCTCTGTGTTCGTGTAGCTTTGTAATTCCATTACACACCCCGTTGTCTTCCTCCACAATACGCAGTGTTTTGTGTTGAATTGCTCTGACGTTCGACAGTATGTGCAGACTCGAAGCACCTAATTGTATTGGAAGTTTACTGCTACTTACAAGTGTTCTTCGTTCATCACTTAAGGAAATACTTTCCACATTTAATTTGGCCTCTGCTTCCACAGACCCCTGTTCTTTGTATCTTCTAAGCATTGCTCATAGATCTTTCTTCACAGAAAGACCATCTCCATCACATCAACCTTCTATTCAAAACATTCAGTGACTCTGCTTTGCTCTCAGGAGAAAGCACAAATTCCTAATGACCAGCATTCAAGACTCTCCCCGGTCTGGCTCCAGCCTGATTTCCTACGAATCAGCTCAGTGTTATTCTCCCCTTGGTCCCACAGTATATCATCTTGATTCTTGATTCTGAGCCTTTTTTCTTATTGTCCACCCCGAATTGCTAAACCACTTCCCTCCTCTGTTATTTTATGATTTACACTCAGAATTTAAGATCTAGCTTATCACCCACAAAGCATTTCCTTCTTTTTTAGTTTATTCTTTATGAATCTACGCCTTTCCCATGGCGCCATAGGACTCGCTGGCAGTAATACTGAGCACCACACTAGAAGATGGATGGATGGATGCATAGATAGATAGATAGATAGATGATAGATGATAGACAGATCCACACCATATACATATTGTATGCATATACCTGTAACCTTCTATCACTTTCCCAGTATGATTACCTTTTACCCAAAAAATCATGTAACCTTCCCAAAGGTAAGCACAATGGTTTACACTCCTTTACATCCCAAAAAGGTACTAGATACCTAGTAGTATGAGTCGTGTATCATACTCTCTACCTGAGGGTTTTTTGGAATAATTAGATACAGACCATCTTGGAAAAGAAACACATGGAATGTCTCTATTCTAAAACTTTCTCTGACCCTTGTTTTACTAAGGTGAAACCTTTTACAAGAAGATAAAGTCAAATTTTTTTTAAAAAATTGTGCGCACAGGAAAATTAAAGCTCCCAAATCATGGGATTATGCATTGCTTCCGTACAGCCTGCACTCTTAAACATCCTGGTGCTTGATTGTTCCAGTTCAACATTAAGAACAATTCCCAGTTCATCCATAATGTGTTGGCCTCTGGAAAACAGAATTCTAATTTATCACATCAGAGTGTGATCGCAGAAGCCTGTGTTCTTTGTTGGTAATTAGTACATGTTTTTTGTGTCCATTCTTACTCATTAGAAAAACAGTTTGGGGTCTTATTCACAGAAAGAACGGGTAGTTCTAGAGATAATAAGATCAAGCAGGAAATGCCATATTCTATTTTATACAACACAGAGAGACTGAAAGGGACATTAATTTCTCTAAAGGGCATCCCTGCCTACATAGTTGAACACCGCCTTCTACATTGTTCATCAATTTCTATTCTGACTGACCTCATCCTGCGCTTCAATCTCACTGGAAAATTCGGGAGGCTCTGTCAGCATGGAGCCTGTGCATGCTCGTGTCAGTCAGGAAGGGGCTCAGCCCTTCCGGACCCAAACCCCTCTCATGTGACTGCGAGCCTGCAGCCAGCTCTCCCCCAAGTCAGCAAGCATTTTAATGCCTTAAAAGGGAAAAGTAGGGTGAAGACCATGATGTCCAATTTCCATGCCCTGCAAAAATTTTTTTGCATGGTCTCTTTCTTGGAGTTCGTTGTGTTAAATGGGTGTCTTGGTTCTGTTTGTTTCGATCACCTTGTGAAAGCAGACTTATTATTCCCCTTCATTTAACAAAGTGGGCGGTTCCCTGCCCCTTGTTTCGTTTATTCCTAAAAGGACCTCTCTTCCACAGGCCAGGCTTTACTGAAATTCATTACTGTTTAACACAAAGAACCGGACTCAGACTTCACCAGTTTCTCCTCAAAGTATTCAGGTCTTGACGTGTATGCGTAACACAGGTTGATTCTCATATGAGAGTTGAGGTCGACTAAGATACGAAAGGAAGTAAAGACAGCAAAGAAGATGTGAGAAAGACCCAGAAAGACTTTACCACACAATCCGGGGATAAGAATGTGGAGGGGAGGGCGTTCAAACATACATCTAATGCTAACTGCTATATCGATGAAAATATTTTAAAGAAATGCAGTCCTCTAGATGTTTAAAACATTTTAAATAAAGACCTGCAGGCTTACTCAAAAGCAGGCAGAACATAACCAACCCCCTGTACTCACTGCCTAGTTTCTGCACGTGGCCAACTTGTTTCTTCTAGAGGGCCCTCTTTTCCCACAAACGCCGGATTATTTTATTCATTCATTCATTCATTCATTCATTCATTTTTTTATGAGAGTTATGAGAGTGAGTAGGGGAGAGGGGCAAAGGGAGAGCGAGAGAATCTTAAGCTCCACACTCAGCGCAGAGCCCAACACAAGGGCTCGATCCCATGACCCTAGGATCATGACCTGAGCCGAAATCAAGAGTCAGACGCTCAACTGACTGAGCCACCAGGGCGCCCCAGCAATGGATTGCTTTATATGCGAGATACACGTATTTCCCAGTGTCTCTAAATTGATATTTTAATATGAAAAATTGCTTTTAAAAATAAAATATTTAATCTTTACGAGATCATTTCTGATATTATATAAGAATTAAGAAGCCAGTTAAGGTTCTGTTTAATGAACTATAGTGAGTTATGAAGTATAACACAATACTAAGCACCCATTTTAAATGTATGTTTGGATGAGGTTAAGCAAATTCAGCTACCATGTTATTACCAGTAAATCAATCTTGGAGTATACTTCCATCACTTACCTAGTTCCTTTTATGCCCCTTGTTTGTCTGTTGACACGTGCCCTGCCCTCACCTTAAGCCCCAGATCACTGCTCTATATTCTGACTCATAGGGGTAGATTTCCTTTTTCTAGAGTTTTCTAACAATGGAATCCTACAATATATATTTTTACATCTGGCTTGTATTGCTCAGCATAATATCTTTTGAGGTTTCTGCATGCTATCGTGAATATGAGCAGTTTTTTCCTTTTTATTACGTTTTTTATTCCATTGTATGAGCGTCTAGATTTGCTTCTCTGTGTCCTCTGAAGGACGTCTGCTTTCCCAGTTTGGTATAATCGTGAACGCAGTTTCTATGAATGTTGGTGTAAAAGTCTCTGTATTGATATATGTTTTTAATCTCTCTTGGGAAACTACTAGGAGTATAACTGTACAGCCACATGCTAAAAACGTGTTTAACTATACAGTAAACTGCAAAACTGTTTTCCAAAGTGGTCACACCCTGTTGCATTCCCATCAGCAGGGTATGGGGATGAGAGTTACTTCGTGTCCTGTCCTGGCCAACACGAGTATAGTCCGTCGTTTTAACGTGAGCCATTCTTGTGGGTGTGTGGCAACTTCTCATGAAGGTTTAATTTTGCATTTCCTGATAACTAGTGGTGCTGCGCATCTCAGTCGGACTCCTCAAACTCGGGTCGTCACTTTCTCAATTCAGTGAGGCGGCCGCGCTCTGCCTACTTCCTCCATCCACTTTCCAGAAATCTCTTCCAAACCGGGAGCCCAGATGTTGTTTTCTCTTCCCTCTTCGGTTTCCCTTCTCTCGGTCATCACAGTCCTGTGTACCGGTTGTCCAGTTCCTAAAAACAGTTACTTCGTTTATTTTGCACGGTCTTTCTAAGGTTCTTTTTTTTGGGGGGGGCGGCGGGAGGTGGGTTTCGGTGCAAATTAGGTTACTCTCCATCCTTGTTACTCTGTCATGCTTATAAATAGAAGTTCAGCTTATCTTTGGTAATTGTCTATATTCTTCTTTTAGTTTATCAAGGGCCAAGCCCAGAAAACTCAAGTCATATTGTATGAAAAAAAAAAAAAACCTTCAAATTATTACTTTTGGGCTTACACTCTGATGGTAAAGGAACATGACACCAAGAAAGAGAAAGCATGCCATGCCCCTTTGCTGAGCCTGAGGAACTCTGCCAAACAGGAATGATAGTGGCAGGGAGGGAAGTGAAGCTGTAGAATGTATGCCTGCCAACTTTCTCTCTTGGAGTTTTAGCCCAGAAGGAGAGAGGTGTGTCCGTGAAAGTGAGGTATGCACAAGACAGGGAGCTATTTCACGTGCAGCCCTGGGCAGCATCCTAGTGAACTCGGCAGTTCAGCCTCCTAGGTCACAGGGAGGCCTTGGAACCTAGGTTCCTGTGTGGTGCAGAGAGGACCCCGAGATAGCCAGAGAATGTGTCACTGGGGCTGGGGTTCCATCACACGGGTGAGGGTGCTTCTGACCCAAGGGCTGCAGCACTCCAAGGCTGAGTGTGTGTCACAGCCACACGCCAGAAAAGGCTTCATTGTCAGCAGGAGGCAAGATGAGTTAAACAGAGATGTCTACCCAGCCGTAGCAGGTCAAGAAAAAGCAGATGGCATACCTGCCAGTGGTGCATTGAACTATAATGTCAGCAAAGCCAGGAGCACTCAGATGGATAAGGAGCCCGGCCCGTAGGTCAGAGCAGATAGAAGAAGTCATGTCTGGAGACAGAGAGCCTTATTTATGCTCCTAAATTTATTCTTTTGATGTTGTTCTTTTCTAAGTAATCTCTACGCCCAATGTGGGGCTTAAGAACCCTGTGATCTTGAGTTGTGTTGTGGGAACTCAAGACCCTGAGGTCAGGAGTTGCCTGCTGTACTGAGTCAGTCAGGTGCTCCTGTTCCTAAATTTATTAAAGGCACACCTCTTTCCCTTATACATAACACACACACACACACACACACACACACACACACACACACATTTTAGGAAAAAAAATGGAATTAATGGAGAGGCTGACTTGTCCAAAAAAGATTGAACAATGCCTGAATTACACTTAATTTTGTGTTTCTTTTTATACACAAATGTATAAATACAATGCAGCCAGAGGGGCAGGGATGTGGTTTTTTAATTTCTAATAATCTGTAAGATTTATACACTTAGGAAGCACCTTTGCTTTCCAAGAACTGTTGACATGAGATGGGTAATAGTTTCTCCACTCTCATCTCATTTCTAGAAGACAGGGAGTGTTGAAATAGCAAATGCCAGGACTTTACCGCCTAGAACCAAGAATGTGACCAAGAGTGGACAGGGATGAATAGGACACCATCTAAGCACTTGCTTCCTCACCCTTAGTCTTCCACGAGGCAAAAGCAAGCACCAAAGACTAGCTCTTGTTTCTTCAAGTGCTCCTTCTTCTTGCCTAGCCAAAGACAAAATGTCTTCCCAGAGATGGAGGAAACCTAGTCTTCCACGAGGCAAAAGCAAGCACCAAAGACTAGCTCTTGTTTCTTCAAGTGCTCCTTCTTCTTGCCTAGCCAAAGACAAAATGTCTTCCCAGAGATGGAGGAAACCTTGCTGAGACCAAGGGTGATATCTTAGAGCAGAAAACGAAGTAGTGGGAGAATTCTGCAGCCTACCTACTTTCCTAGAACATGGGATGGAGGGAATGTGAGAAGATGAAAGCCATAATACATAGTGGGAAAGACTGTTGGTTATAGATCCATTTAAAATCACATGCACTAGCAAGTTTGTCAACAGATCTTCCTATTGTAATCTCATCTTAATTTCCATTGGCTGTCTTAATATTAAAAGCATTTGTTTACACCATTATGTTAAAATATGTGTGTTTTGTCCTGGCATCGTACAGACCGTACCTCCTTCCTCCTTTCTCCTCTATCAAATAGTTAATGGTGTAACAAAATAATACTGTATATGTGGAATTTATTTAACCGTATAAACATGTACTCCAGCTGTATTGTGTTTGTGGGTCTATATTTTAACTCAATGGATACTTTAAATGAGTATGGTTTTAAATTATACGGTAAGAGGGAATTAGGATTTCTTAAATGTATTCATCCCTACTCTACCCCTAGCACAACTATTTTCTTTTTTCTGGTCACCAGCTAGTATTTACTCACATATGTAGTTTGTTCCTACTTATAATCAGAACATTCAATTTTATACACAGCTTTCTTTATCATTCTCTATATTGCGACTTAATGCGGTTAATCTAGCAACATTTTCTTAGAATCTCCCCTGTTGGATACTTAAACTGTTTCCATTATTCACTATAATGAATAAGCTGCAATGAACATTTTCCTAAGTATGCCATTTTCTAATTTCAAATTTTTCCCTTGGGATAATTTGTAAGGTTGAGAGTCTAAAGATATGAATATATTCAGGGACTCAATATAGATATGGATCAGATTGGGGGGTTCATGGGCTGTATATGTCACTAGAAATACGTGAATTTCTCAATTGTTTTCCCAATAGCCTCATCTGCATTTATATTTTCTTGCTTATAATTTTAGTTAACATACTATGTGTCACTTTTTAAATTTATTTGTATTTCTCTAATTGCCATTCAGATTTTGAAAGTTTACATGTTGTTTTACATATGCCTTACTATTAGTGAGCCTTAATCAGGGAAATCACTGAAGTATAATTCAAGCATAGGTTCAAGTTCCAACTCTGAATTAGCCTCTCAAAAAAAAATAATTTCTTCAGTTATGACTTAGTGACAATGATGCCTGCTTCACAAAGTTGTCGAAATGATTTGATGAAATAATCAGTGCCTCATGAGTTAGCAGCACACAGGGAATTGTTACTTCTTTCTCTGTCTCTGCCTCCCTCATCTCATCTCCCAACCCTTCTGCCCTTGACTTCTCATGTGGATTATCCATTCAAGCTCTCTTGGTACACAGTTTTATAGGACCTGCTTTGTCCTTCCAGAGTTTACGTCCATAGGAGTTCTTTGTCAGCGTTCTCTAGGGAACCAATTCTCTGACTCACCAGCAAGTGCTGAGTTACATAGCAAATCACTGAGGTCAGATCTGTTGGACCTTGTGTGAACTAACTGAGTGTTCACACAAACAAATGGGTAATACACTCAACATAAACGTCTTTCCATAAATTACTCATTTTTTGATTCTGTGTATAGTCCAGTTTCTCTTTAAATGTCTCTTCTCCAGGTTTCCTTCCATTAGGCTTCTCAGAGATATTTTTATTTGCCTCTTTGTGCTGGTTTTGGGTAATGCATTAGCTTAATCTTCCATATATTATGTCCCACCTGAGAGCAAATGTCCTTCTTCTGGTGATTAGTGCAGTTGGTCAAGCAGTTGTAACACCAGATACTTGCTAGACCTTGCATGCTAGATGCTGCTGTCATCTGGATTTTGTCTGCCTTACACTAGTGTGTTTCCCAGGCATTACTGCCCAGCAGTTGCCTAGCATTGGTCTCCATCTTGGGGACCTTTGTAGCAGGAAGTGTCTTTTCAAACAATCATTCTACCTTAAAGTCAAAATAATTCCCAGTGCGTTATAAGGTATGAAAAAGCCTGTTAACAAGCATACGGTTTCTCAACTGGAAAAGCATCGAAATTGTACATTTCTGTCCTCTTCCATGAGGCCCGGGCGGTTTGGAGTCTACCAGAAGATCTTCTGATCTCTCACCTTCATGATGAGAAATCGAACTGGGTAAGACATGTTCTAAGCAGTTCCGCTTTGGGATTTTAAAAAGAGCAAAAGGGGAGGAGAGAGAAGAAGGGGAAAAAGTTCTCTACAGCCTTTTCCAGCCTCGGCGACTGAATTTCTCATCCTCTGGAAAACAGCACAGGCTCCTCTCGATTTTTTATTTCTTACATAAGCCTTCTCTTTATGTGTCACAGGCAAGACTTCTTCATTTTTGCCATTGCTAAACCTGATTTCCCCCAACTCCGTGCCCACTCTCCCCATTTTTAGATGTCGCACATGAGTGTTGGCCTCTTTTCCTATCTGAGTAGATGCAACAATTTTACCTTCTTACCCACATTCACGCCCTTCATCCACACACTGCACCAGCAAAAATTCAAGTACTGACCATTTCCACCAAGCCCGAGAGAGGCTCCTGTGTAATAGTTAAATCCCCAAAGGGAATTTGAGGATCACAGCTGGGTTTAGACAGAATGACCAGTTTTTCCATTGTTGGCGAGCAGTACACCGCAGCCACCCTGCGTGCAGTATGCCTGCACAGAGACATCTAGCATTGAAAATACTCAAATTCACAAGGTGAACAAAACGTGGACTTATAATCACAATCTTGTGTTTCTGCCCCACACTTGCATTCGTGAAGCTGGGAACAGAAAGGGCGATATTAGAAACGATGTCGTGCTCAGAGCCCAGAAAGCTGTTGACATGAGATAGGACAGTGACTGTAATGGCCACAGCACGTTCATGGCTGTGTCACATGCACTTCTTCATGAACCCTGGCATCCTAGCCTCTCTCTGCAGCTGACGGAGGACTGGCCCCAGCTCGAACCTCCGTCTGCATGACTCACTTTGTGGTTTGGTCAATCCCCCTTAACCGCAGTTTCCCCTAGCCGATTAAGGCGGCTTTCAGAACATGCCATTCTCCCTCACAGCTTCCTGTGTTTGAGTATGCCGCTTGAATACCTCTCTGTTCCCCTCCGCCCCCATGTCCCTTTGTCTGTCTGCCACATTCCTACTCAGCATTCAAGACTCAGCTTAAAGACCTCCTGACTGGTGATGCCCACCTCTGTACCCTCTGTGTACCATAGTCAGGCAATAACTTGCCTGTATTGGGATGATCTGCGTCCAGTGTGGTCTCTTCCATTTGACTGGACCCAGGCTTGTCGAAGGCAAGACCAAGTCTTATTCAGTTTTCAACCCAATACCTGGTTCATGTTATTCACTCAATAAATGTTGATCAGAATGATGAGTGAATGTCAAATACCTGTTGCCATGAAATCAATTGTATCAATCAGGCGAGTGATTCTTTGCTTCTTTGCCTTATGAAGGAAACTCTTCGCTCTTTCCTTTATGAAGGAAACTCATCACTGAGCTTTCTATAAGTATATACATATGTATGCATTATGTGTACATATTAAAGGGGAAAGCTAATAAAACACTCCTGGGGTGCCCGGGTGGCTCAGTCAGTTAAGCATCCGACTCTTGGTTCCAGCTCAGGTCATGATCTCACAGTTTGAGAGTTTGAGCCCCACATTGGGATCCACATTGTGGAGGCTGCTTGGGATTCTCTCTCTCGGAGACTCTCTCTCTCTCTCTCTCTCTCTCTCTCTCTCTCTCTCTCTCTCTCTCCCCCTCCCCTGTTCATGCATTCTCTTTCTCTCTCTCTTTCTGTCTCTGTCTCTCTCAAAAAATAAAAAATAACTTAAAAAAACACTCCCAATTATTGAAAGTTTCAAACTGAGGACATGTGACCATGTGACAGAGGGCATAAGATGTGGTATTTGTGTGGAGAGGTTAGTGACACAAATTCGTTGTTTCCCCAGCCGCTGCTGTGAATCGCTCATTCACCAGGATGCTAACGTGTATTCTAGAAGAAAAGGGTTTCTTGATGAACATTTGGAGAATTAGGGGATAAACCTCTATTTATAAAATTTATCGTTTAATTAAAATGTCATCTCTGGAGGAGTCGTAGAAGGGTTGCCAAAAGGTAACAACCTTCCAGTTAAAGATTAAAAATACTAGGGATATAATGTCGGCATGTATGGATAATATTGCCATATGATAAATATGAAAACAGTTAAAAGAGAATAAATTCTTAAGAGTTCTCGCAAGGAGAGATATTATTTTTCTTTTCTTTTTTGCTTTGTTTTTATTGTTTCCATAGGAGATGATGGCTGCTAACTACACTTATAGCAATAATAATTTCACAATATATACAAATTAAATTTGTTACGCCATACACCTGAAACTCATACAGTGATGTCTGTCAATTATATCTCAATAGAACTGGGGAAAAAAATAAAATGCCATCTCACAATTTAGCTTTCCGAGTAGCGTACTTCATCTTTTATTTTGGTTTAGATTAATTTCCCCTTCTTTATTTTGTTCACTTTTCAGCTTTCGTGGTAACATGGCACCTGTTTTCTTTCTACAAGAGAAACTCAGCACACAGCAGAGTCCTTGTTAAGTTGGATTGGTTCGATGATCCTGCTTGGAATAGGTATGTAAAACTTCAATATTTTCTTACCCATTGTTTTGAATCCCTTTTATGATTCAACAGGAACCATTCCTGTTATTGTTGTGGCTGCTCACTGAGAATGGAATTTGTTCTAAGGAGTGAAATTTATGGGTCAGAGATGACCTTTGTCTTTTCTACTTAGAAGTGTGTGTTTACAGTATGACTTGCAAGACTCCGGAAGATGACTTTCTTTGCTTTCTCATGTGATAAATACACATTAAGAATACAGTCATTCCAGGAGACGGGGAAATTCTATGCTTCTATGATTCTGAAAAATAATATTTATCTGCAACTCTTTGAACATCAAGTATCTGAAATATGACTGGTCCTCTGGTCTGATTATGAGCATAATATCTGTACTTCAGTATTCGAATGGAAAGATACCAACTTCTTTTTTCCCAAAATTAGGCCAGGCTTCGACAAAACTGAATACTAAATTATGGACTAAATAATTACACATGTGAACTAAGTAATCATCTCTCAGTCGCTGAGGTTTTGTGACAATTACTCCCTTGGTATATCATGATACAAATATGATATAAAAACCACAAAATACAGTATTCAACAGTTTTTCTATAGAAAGAATTCTTTTGAAGGAAATGTTCTAAAATTAGATTCCTATAAGGTATAAGCCTTGTAACTCTTGATTTGATCCAGTTCAGACTACTTGGATAACTACTCTGTGTGTGTGGGGGGGGGGGGCGGTATGTTACCACTAAGGGATATTTTATTATAAGATTCATTGCTTTCTTGTATTCAACTTTTAAAATATTAGGAATATGGTAGGCTTCTTGAGATGCTGGTAAAAATTTAGCAAAGTGTCCCATCTATATAAATTGTATTTTCAAAAGTAAAACTCTCTAATAACTCCCCGGTGCCCCCACTCCTCAAAAAAAAAATGTTGAAAACCACATTTGGGAAGTAGCACAGACTTGAGAGTTAATCAGACACGAGGAGCTAGCTTTACTACTTAACCCACTACCTTGGGAGAATCTTTTATGCTTCCTTAGAAAGAGTGCTATTACTTAATTTGGATGGAAGGAAGAAAATAAATTAATTCTCAGTTACGATGTATGAAGTCCACGAGGTCACCTTTATTCTTAATGAAGTATCAGGTAATTAATGATTGTGTTTCCAAGAGTCTCCAAAGAATTTCACTCCTATGTTCTGTGAGAGTCTGAAATCCATAATTAGAGTTAAACTCCCTGATTTAAACAGAATTTGAAACTGGTCACCTACGTGTTAGATCTGTCCTCATCTGTTTATTTTTATAGGGTTTTGTTTTGGTTTATGGCCCACACAAAATCGATCCGTATGTGCTTTGAACAATTACCGAATCAAAAAACCTGGGAGAGTTCACATACGAATCTGGGTTCCCAGTCTTTTCTTTCTTGGTCAGCGACACTAGCATTCAACCAGTTACTTATTTAAGAAATCTAGTTGCCATACAAGAGACTTCCCTGTTCTTAACTTCTCCACATCTCCCTCCATCACATTCTCCAAGTTCAGCCCTGACTTGGTGGTTCTCAACCCTCATGGTGAAAAGATACTGGTTCCCAGGTTGCACCCAGAAAAGGAAGTCAGAATTTTTAAAAAGCTCCTCAGAAGATTCATACGTGCAGTTGGGGTTTAGAGCCACTGCTCCAAAATCTTCATTCATGTCTGTGTCAAATGCCGTCCCCACCCTGTGCAAGTGAGAATTTCCCGTCTCACCAGGGCCCTGCAGGGGTCCTGAAATCACTTTCACGCTTCTATTCTGGTCCCCATCCAACCCATTCTCTGCCCAACGGTCAGAATGATTGTTTATAAATAGAAAAATATCTGGTCACTGCCTGCTTCAGTAATAACAGCAATAATGAAGATCACTGATAATGACCATTTATGCTTTGGTGGGATGAAATTCAGGTTTGTTGAAAGACCGAGTCACTGAGGCCGTGAATTTCAGGAGCAAATGGGGGAAAGGGCATACAAGGTAGAACTGAAAATACTAAGGCAGGTTGATTCCATGGCCTAATCTTCTGCCAGCCTGCACGTGTAGGCGGTGACCCAGAGACCAACAGTGTTGCTGACCTTTCCCACAAATTGCCACCCAATCCATGTCCTGGTCTCCCATGACCATGAGGAAGAGCAAAGGGATTTCATAATTTGTCAGTGACGCTATTATGAGATTAATTTTCCGGCACAGCCACCGAAGTTTATTAAATTGTACAATTCACCCAGCAAAATCCAGTGATATTGGTAAATTTTTTGGCAGAATAACAGCATTAGGGGTGTGTGGCTTTTTTTGGAGGGGGGAGATAATGGTGACAGCTAGGATCTTTTCTCTATAGCTCAGAGATGTAGGTGTTTCTTTTTGCCAATAAATAATGCAAATCCAATTATTTATTTGAGTTGCAGTGGAGAAATTTTTTCTCATGTGATGTATCATGATTTTATAGACCACTGTTTCAGCCACCGAAAAATCTTTCCTTTAGAGTCTAAGCACCCCATCCCTGTAGGTGTCGTGTTTCCCCCTGGGAGGGCAGAAGATACGGTTTTCATCAAAAAGGACACCCTTTGAGGTATAGTGATGCCATTTTCATCAGAGTTTTAAAAGATATCAGTAAACACGAACAGCTTTGGTGCGGAGTGGAAACTTGCATCTGTGTTGGCACCCCATGCACGCAGCATAATCAACTTCTATTTCGTGCTTTTATTCCATGCTGTCTTACATACAGAACCTTCTGTAGTCCACCATTTCCTTTATTAAAAGGTTCAAGGAGCTGCTTTAAGAACCTGACAAAAATGTGCATTAGACATTCAGATAATGGAGACCGGTAAAGAGGTTATAAACGCAGTTACCTATGTGTTGAATTAATGCCCAGGGCATGGCTACCTTCTTTACCCTAAATTAATTTCATCAGCGAAGCTAAAGTGTGTTTGGGGACCTAATTTACCCAAATAATATGCCTGTGCAGAGCTCTCTTCGTTTAAGAAAACAGTTGATATTTTAAGCTTTTCCCTAAAGGTTTAATTTGGGGGAAAATGGAAAACAAAATACACAGAAGCACACACACACACACACACACACACATGCCCGGGGCATCCCAAGAGAGCAGAACAGGGCCCTCCTTAGTAATGAGATGCCCGTGCATTTCTTTTAGGGATCAAGGTGATTGGTCTTGTATGGAATGCTCTGTGGTGAATAGAGCTTTAATAAGGCCACAGATTCTTTTCATGCCATTTTAGGAATTTCTTTGAAAGGATTCAGGCAGTGACACCCCTTGTGTTTTAGAGTTTTACATTAGTCCAGGCAAAGCTTTTCAAATAATATAAAGCCATTTTTCTAAATTCCTTATATCCCTGAGTCTCTGGGATCTGGACAGAGGAAGATTAAAATCTCTATAAAATCTACCATATTGCGACCACATGAACCAGCTACTGAGAGAGAAATTAATAGCATTTGAAATGAACCTTGGGTTAAGCTTCCTTCACTGTGTATTTTCTACTACTTCGTTCATTTGTTATTAAGTCTCTTTAATCAGAGAGCTCCCTAAAACTGACATACAATTGATTCAGAGTAATTTTAAAAATCTAATATAAAAGATAAATATATACTATGTTTGTTAAAGGGCAGACACACTGTGGATGCCTGTGTATACTGAGTTCATTCTGAATATTCATATTATGTTAGTACATCAAGTGACTCCAAAAATATACATGTTTGTCACAGCTACTTACTACTGCTTCGGACTCTTTCGTATTGCTGTCATTCCCCTTGAACCTTGTGTTGACTCTTTTTTTGCGGGAGTCCCTCTTTTTAAACTTCGGTTCTAGTTAGTAAACATACAGTGCAGTATTGGTTTCAGGAGTAGAATTCAGTGACTCATCACTGACATACAATAACCAGCACTCATCCCAACAAGTGCCCTCCTTAGTGCCCATCCCCCATCTAGCCCATCCCCGTCCACCTCCCTCCGTCAATCCATAGTTTGTTCTCTGTCATTAAGGGTCTCTTGTGGTTTGTTTCCCTCTCTTCTCTTTTCCACCCTCTTCCCATATGTTCATCTGTTTTGTTTCTTAAATTTCAGATATGAGTAAAATCATATATATCATACGGTATTTGTCTTTCTCTGATTGACTACCTTAGCTTAACATAATACAGTCTAGCTCCATCCACATCTTTGCAAATGTCAAGATTTCATTCTTCTGACGGCTGAGTAGTATTCCATTGTGTATATATGCCACATCTTCTTTATCCATTCACCAGTCGATGGACATTTGGGCCCTCTCCATAGTTTGGCTGTTGTTTATATTGCTACGATAAACTTTGAGGTACATGTGCCCTTTCAAATCTGTATTTGTGTATCCTTTGGGTAAATACCTAATATTGCAATTCCTAGGTTGCAGGGTACTTCTATTTTTAGTTTCTTGAGAAACCTCCATACTGTTCTGCATAGTGGCTGCACCAGTTTACATTCCCATCAACACTGCAAGAGGGTTCCCCTTTCTCCACATCCTCACCAATGCCTGTTGTGTCTTGTGTTGTTAATTTTACCCATTCTGACAGGTGTAAAATGGTATCTCATCATGGTTTTGATTTGTGTTTCCCTGATGATGGGCAATATTGAGCATGTTTTCATGTATCTATTAGCATCTGGATGTCTTCTTTGGAAAAGTGTCTATTTGTGTTTTCTGCCCATTTCTTAACAGTTATTTGTTTTTTGGGTATTGAGTTTGATAAATTCTTAATAAATTTTGGATATTAACCTTTTATTGGATACATCATTTGCAGTTATTCTATTCTGTTGGTTGCCTTTTAGTTTTGTTGATTGTTTCCTTCACTGTGCAGAAGCTTTTTAGCTTGATGAAGTCCCAATAGTTCATTTTTGTTTTTGTTTCCCTTACCTTTGGTGATATGTCTAGTAAGAAGTTGCTATGCCAGAGGCCAAAGAGGGTGCTGCCTGTGTTCTCCTCTAGGGTTTTGATGGTTTCCTGTCTCACATTTAGGTCTTTCATCCATTTTGAACTTATTTTTGTGTATAGAGTAAGAAAGTGGTCCAAGTTCATTTTTCTACATCTAGCCATCCAGTTTTCCCAGCACCATTTTTTGAAAAGACTGTCTTTTTTCTAGTGGATATTCTTTCTTGCTTTGTCAAAAAATGAGTTGACCATATAGTTATGGTCCATTTCTGGGTTTTCTATTCTATCCCATTGATCGGTGTATCTGTTTTTGTGCCAGTACCATACTGTAGGGATGACTACAGCTTTGTAATATAGCTTACAATCCAGAATTATGATGCCTCCAGTTTTTTCTTTTTCAGGATTGTTTTGGATATTTGGGGTCTTTTATGACTTTATACAAACTCTAGGATTGTTCATTCTAGCTCTGTGAAAAATGCTGGTGGTATTTTGATAAGGATTGCATTCAATGTATAGATCGCTTTGGGTAGTATAGACATTTTCATATTTGTTCTTCCAATCTATGAGCATGGAATACTTTTATATTTCTTTATGTTCTCTTCAACTTCTTTCATAAGGGTTCTATAGTTTTCAGAGTATATCTCTTTTAACCTCTTTAGTTAGGTTTATTCCTAGGTGCCTTATTGTTTTTGGTTGCAAATGGGATCAATTCCTTGATTTCTTTTTCTGTTCCTTCATTATTGGTGTATAGAAATGCAACAGATTTCTGCATATTGATTTAATATCCTGCAATTTGCAGAATTCATGTATCAGTCCTAGAAAATTTTTGGTGGCGTCTTTTGGGTTTTCTACAGAGAGTATAATGTCATCTGCAAATAGTGAAAGTCTGACTTCGTCTTTGCCGATTTGGATGCTTTTCATTTCTTTTTGTTGTTGTTGTCTGATAACTGAGGCTAAGACTTCCAGTACTATGTTAAATGGCAATGGAGAGAGTGGACACACTTGCTTCTTTTCGCCATTGAGGATGACATTAGCTGTGGGTCTTTCGTATATGGCCTTTTTGATGCTGAGGTATGCTCCATCTATCCCTGCTTTGTTGAGGGCTTTTGTCAAGAACAGATGCTGTATTTTGTCACATGCTTTTTCTGCATCTATTGAGAGGACCATATGATTCTTATCCTTTCTTTTATTAATGTGGTGTGTCTTGATTGATTTGTGAATATTGAACCAGCCCCGAAGCCCAGGAACAAATCCCACTTGGTCAGAGTGAATAATCGTGTTGTCTCTTGAGACTGAATATTTTGGAATGAAACATAGTCTTCCAGTATCCTCCATGCTCGAACTCCACATTAGGTTTTAGTAAATATTTGTGGAATTTGTAGAATGAATAATTCAAATGCATTTTAATTTTAGACACAAGCAGATGAAATACCAAAGCGAGGAACTGACTTGGCCAGTGAACTACATACATAAAATAATAAGCAATGAAGATGGTAATTCGTCAGATCGAGACTATATCTTATATGCTCTGGTGAAACAGAGAGATGGGGAGCGCCTGGGTGGCTCAGTCGGTTGAGCGTCTGACTTCGGCTCCGGTCATGATCTCGCAGTCTGTGAGTTTGAGCCCTGCGTCGGGCTCTGTGCTGACAGCTCAGAGCCTGGAGCCTGCTTCGGATTCTGTGTCTCCCTCTCTCTCTGCCCTTTCCCCACTCAAGCTCTGTCTCTCTCTGTCTCAAAAATAAAATAAAACATTAAAAAAAAATAAAAAAGAAGCAGAGAGATGGACATCATTTTTAAAGGATTTTGACAATGTCAGAAAGTCAAAAAAGCTCATATTTTGGTTAAGAACTCATCCTGATTTTATTAAGGCCATGGACATTGACTTCCTTCTTCACCACTATTTTCATCTTTGATTTTTTTCTGCCACGGTGAGATGTTCTAGTCTAAAGATTCCTACCTGACGTGCCTTATCCTTTGAAACTTTTCTGGAGTCATGTGGGCAACCATTAAAATGTAAAGTACTACAGACTGGCTATAGACACTCGTCTGGTATAGAAATAGCTGCCCTAGTGAATAGTTTGGTGGCTTTTAATGCTGTCCAAGTAAACTCTAGGAAGCATTTGAATCCCTTCCACGTCTCCATCTACCTTTCTGTTAAATCTCTGGCTTCTCTTGGCAAAGTTCAAACCCAATTAAAGATGATAGGCTTTATATTACTTCTCTTTTGTGTTTTAGAAAAAGCATAGATGGTCTGAAAGGATATGAAGGTCTTCACAATACTATAAGCCCTTCATGCATTATAATAGTGAATTCCTCTTTCTCGATAATAGTGAGATTTCACTTCAAAATTAGATTGCATTCGTAGTGTAACAACACACGGTGCTTTGAGAAAGAAGCAGTTTCATATATTTAAGATTCCTGAATCATATTTGGGAGAATTTAAAAACAAACCATTTTTCTTAATCAATGATAACTTTGATTTTAAGTTATTTTGAAAGAAAAAACTCCCATATTTAACTTGGCTTTGCCAATGTTCAAACATATTTTTCTTTACATTGTTAATATTCTAAAACATTTTCATCTACTCTTTACTTGTTTTTACTTGTATATCTTATGTGATTTTTTTAACCAAAAAAATAAAAAATAAAAAAGATTTTAGATGGGTTAGCACAAGAATGAAATAGAATAATTATAAATGAAATAGAAAATTAGGGGAGTGGCGCCTGGGTAGCTCAGTCATTTAAGCATCAGACTTTTGATTTGACCCAGGTCATGATCTCACGGTTGGTGGAATCGAGCCCCACACTGGGTTCTGTGCTGACAGCTTGCTTGCAATTCTCGCTCTCCACCCCTCCCCCACTCACAATGTGTTTCCTCTCTCTCCCTCTCTCCCTTTGATTCTATCGAGTCCAAAAATAAATAAATAAACATTTTTTAAAAATCAGGGGAGGAAAAAATGTAATTAAAACCAGAGGACCAAGAAAGAAGGAAATATCAGTCACAATTAGGCAGACCCTGGGGACCAGAAGTTGCTACCGTTGGTCTTGAAGCTTGACTCTGAGTTTCCTGGCAGCAAAATTTAGTTAGGCAATTTCGTTATCTGTAAGAAAAAAATCTCACAAAAAGCAAGTTCTGGACTGCCTAACATGATCATACTCATTCTGTAAAAAGAGAAATTGCACACCTCATGGGAGAGGAAGTGTTTATGAAGCTGTGGGACCACTGAACTCATGGTAAAGCAGCACGGTAACAGCAAGGAGATCCACCTATCCGGAACCACGTCCATCTATCATCAGTGTCTGTTGATTTATATTTGTAGTCACATTTCAGCTACTGGTTGAATGAAATCCATTGATGTCAGGAATTTGTATATTGAATTCCCTTGGCCTTTTTACCTCAACTCAGTGGGCACAGAGGATTTGATTGCATCTTCTGTTCTCTGCCTCTGTGAGCGTTAAAAATTTTTTCAGATTTTAAGTAACCTCTACGCCCAATTTGAGGCTCACACCCACAAACCAAAGATGAAGGGTCACATGCTCCACCGCCTGAGCCAGCCAGGCGCCCCTGTAGGCATTACATTTTGAATGATGGTTTTATGGAATCAGGTCGAAGCTATGGTTTCAAAATTGCTGTCTAGATTTCCACAAAAGTGGAGGTAGTTTTATTGTTTCAAATTCTTTAGTTGATTTCATTTGGCATAAAATTACGTGGTTGCCCAACACTGTTTTTATTAGGTTGGCTAAAACCAGACATACATATTTTTAATTTTGTTACTCTGTAAGCTTTAGGGGAAAAAAATGAATGAGTCTTTATATTTTTTTATTAGGATCATTGGACAAAGAGTAGTAAACTGCTGCATATTTTCCTTAACAACAACTTATTGTATTAACAGCACAAGCTTTTACGTCATTGTCCTGCTCTTGAAATCCACCCCATTTAAAATGTTCTGTCAAATCCATTGCAATGTGAAAATTGTTGTTATTAACTCTCATAAAATCATGGCACGCAACTGGGTCATTTTAAAAAGAAAAAAAAAAGATGGAATCACATATTATGTAAGCAGCATGGTATAAGATAGAGTTGGGAATCCCTATGCGTGAATTGTGGCCTTAAAAGATCGAAAGGACTATTTTCCATAGGGAAAAACGACGGAAATGAATCCATAAGAAAGAATGAATTGTCAGTAAAACATGCTTCCTCTGTGTTAACATACAGCTTATTTCCAAAGACTGCATCATAACCTACACAGACTAGAATTAAATAATGAGTGGCCAAAATTTCAAATTTCGGTTCTTCTGCTAGTTACCTGTGACCTGTGACTTTGAGCATATTCTTTTTTCCTAACAGCCTTTTTTTTTTTTTTTTGTACTTTGAGCATATTTTTAACTTGGGGCTGCAGTATAGGTTCTTCCTATTTAGAATAAAAGATAAATTTGAGAGCCTGTCTTCAAGTATGAAACAAAATGTCACTAGGGTGGTACTGAAAGCTGTTTCTCTGGGACTTTTTTCAACTTACAAAGATTATTTTAAATTAAATCGATTATTTGGGGGCGCCTGGGTGGCTCAGTCGGTTAAGCATCTGACTTCGGTTCAGGGCACGATCTCATGGTTTGTGAGTTCGAGACCCACGCTGAGCTCTGTGCCGACAGCTCAGAGCCTGGAGCCTGCTTCCGATTCTGTGTCTCCCTCTCTCTCTGCTTCTCCCCCACTCACACTCTGTCTCTGTCTCTCAAAAATGAATAAACATTAAAAAAAATTTTTTTTAATTAATAAAAAAGTGCCTTGTGGAGAGTATTGAGTTGTTAGTGAAAGGCTGTAGATGTGCATAAGAAAGGAAAGTGTACGCGGACTGTGCGACTGTGAGTATCCTCACAGGGACACCTGGGAGAGTGAGTCTGGGGGCGGAGGGGCAGCGTCAGGGCCGGGAAGGCTTTGCAGATGGAGCCAGGAGACACATGTGGAAACATGTAGGCAAGGGAGCTTTTCTCCTTCTTTTTATTCTTTAACTATTTTTTTAAAGTTTATTTATTTTGAGAGAGACAGACTGTACGAGTCGGGGAGGGTCAGAGACAGAGGAAAAGAGAGAGTCCCAAGCGGACTCCACACTTTCAGGGCAAAGCCCGACATGGGGCTCAAACTCACAAAACTGTGAGATCATGACCTGAGCCGAAACTGAGAGTTGGAGGCTTAACTGACTGACTCCCAGGTGCCCCCTCCCTTTCCTTTCAAATACAGAACATGCTGTCTGCGCTCTTCACACTCCAGCCTCACGCAGCCTTTCGCTGGACTTTCTTGTCCTTTTCCCTCTGCCTTCTCATTCCGATTCCACAGGGCATGTAAGCCCCAAGAAGTGGCATGACCCGCCACCTGTTGGGGGACCCTGTCTTACCCCAAACCTGCATTTCAGTTGTGCCTTGCATACAACCCCAGCCAGGGACCGGATGGCTGTATATAATTTGAGGGAAGATATTTAACTTCCCTGAGCTTCGATCTGTTTGTCTGTAAAAATGGAAATGGTAGTATTTTCTTCCTGGGATTGTTGTAAGGAATAAAAGAGTATCTACCACAAAGCAAGTTCTTCTTAAATATCCTATTACCTCCTCAGTTAAGTGTCATTTCATTGGTGTTCTCAAAACAAACAAACAAACAAACAAAATGAAAACTATACTGGTGCTCTGTAGCCTGCCACTCATCCCCAAACAGTACAAACAAAAGCAATAATAAAAACTTTGTGCTCTGCTTGACCCATAGTCTGGGTCTTGCCACTCCCAGAATTGTGTCCCATCTTCAACATACCCCTCCCCCATTGCCCTGCGTGTCCTCATAGCCCCTCCCCCATTGCCCTCCGTGTCCTCATCACTGCAACTGAATGACTCTCAAGTCCTCTTTAACAGTTTCCTCAGTTATCTCTCTGCCAACAGTTTTACCTCAGTCCAGTCCTTCCTCAGTAGTGATTCCAGAATAATCTATGTGTTTTTAAATGGGCCACACAATGTTATTCTTCTACCTGAAAAACCATTGACTCCATGGTTCCTTCAGGCGCCTATCCTACGAACTCCTGAAATGGCAGTTTTTGTGCAAGCTCCTAAGAGTCGCTCCCTTCCACCAGTCCTACGTCAGTTCTACCACTCCAGTGTCTTACTGTTCGCTAGGAATTATCCAAACACTGTGCTTGCACCCGGTGCCCATTCTGCCTGCAGTACGCTGAACCCCCTTTCCTACCATGTGTGTTTTCATCTCAAGACCCTGATTAAATCTCACTTGTTCACGGATGCCTCTGCACGTGCCCGGCTCGTCTTCCCCAGGCAGAGTTAAGTTTGCCATGCCGTGTCCTCTTCCTTCTTGGGTTACCCTGCACTTAGCACCTTGTATTGCAAGTTACTGATTTCCTCGATCACTTCTGTGGGACCGCCCTTGTATTCATCGTAGTATTCCCAGGGCAGTGCATGACAGCCACTAAATACATGCCTTATCGTTGAATAAATGCTAAGCGATCCATGAATCCCTGTTGATGTATCATTCCCTTGCAGCCAGGGAAATGGTGCAATAAATTAATTTGCCCAACGTTCTGGAACGTTCAAAAAGATTAGCAGTGAGTTTCATCAACTTCAGCTTTTACCCTCCCTCCCACCATTTTTCAGTTGGGAAGAAGTTCAGATAGAGAAAATGGACCTACCTCCTAAGACTTTGACACCTTTTGTAAGACATAGTATCATCCAGTTTCTTTCAAAGTTATTAAGAGAAGTACTTAGGAAACGTTTAAGATCTTATAATGGTCTCTCAAGAAAGAAAGCTATCACTTAAGGTCAGATGTCATCTATTCCTTCAACAGATTTGTGTTGATTGCTGAATATGTGCCAGACTGCCTGGAACGGTATTATTTGATTAATATTATGTTTTAAGCATAATAGTACTAGTTTTTGGAACTTAATAAGATGTGGGGCGCCTGAGTGGCTCAGTTAAGCCCCAACATCAGCTCAGGTCACGATCTCGCGGTTTGTGAGTTCAAGTCCTACGTCAGACTCTGTGCTGACAGTTCAGAGCCTGGAGCCTGCTTCAGATTCTGTCTCCCTTTTTCTCTCCCCAACTTGTACTGTCTCTCTTGCTCTCTCAAAAATAAATAAGCATTAAAAGAAAAGAAAAATTAATGAGATATAAAATGTGTCCTCTGATGCCCAAGAATAATTAATCGACTCATTTGTGCTGAGAAGAAATTTACAAGTTTTATATTTGATCTAGGACTTTACATTTATTTGCTAATAAACTCCTTCTAATGCAAGTTGATGTTCCCATATATCTTGGTGCTGGGTTCAGAGATTATTTATCACTCTGCTTAAAGAGCAGAGATATTCCAGAACAACAGCATCACGTGGCATTGTTACAACATGTCTTTATGAGTTAGATCATATTGATACTTGCATATACTTTTTAAGAATTTGTTCACTGCAGGGGCACCTGGGTGGCCAGGCCCAGTTGACCATCCGACTTCGGCTCAGGTCATAATGTAAGGGTTTGTGAGTTCAAGCCTCATATCGGGCTCTGTGCCGACAGCTTGGAGCCTGGAGCCTGCTTCCGATTCTGTGTCTCCCTCTCTCTCTGCCCCTTCCCTGCTCATGCTCTGTCTCTGTGTCTCTCTCTCTGTCTCTCTCTCTATCTCTTGCTCTCAAAAATAAACGTTTAATATTTTTTTAATTTTTTTTAACATTTATTTATTTTTGAGAGACACAGAGACAGAGCGTGAGCAGGAGTAGGGAAGAGAGAGGGAGACATAGAATCAGAAGCAGGCTCCAGACTCTGAGCCATCAGCACAGAGCCCGACTCGGGGCTCGAACTCAGACTGCGAGATCATGACCTGAGTTGAAGTTGGCCGCTTAACCGACTGAGCCACCCAGGCGCCCCTAAATTTTTTTTTTAAATTAGTTCACCGCATAGTTAAAGCCATTCCTTTTACATTCTATTGAACAAATTTAACAAGTTTGTGGTCTTCACATCACAAAATCATAAAAACCCGCCTTTACTAATATAAATGTGACATGTTTATACATCAGGAAGCAGTAAGTGTATAACCACGTTCTGATCACTACCAGATACCACTGTTATTAATGCATCATGCCATCCCAGATGTTTATATTGATGTACAAAACTCTCTGCTCTCACGGCGCCTGGGTGGCTCAGTCAGTTAAGCGTCTGACTCTTGATTTCAGCTCTGGTTGTGATCTCACAATCGTGGGATCAAGCCCCACATGGGACTCCCACACTCCGTGTGGAGCCTGCTTGCGATTCTCTCTCCTCTCTCTCTGCCCCTCCCCCTCTCACACATGCACACTCTCTCTCATTCTCTCTCTCCCTCTCTCAAAATAAATAAAGAAAATGGGGGCACCTGGGTGGCTCAGTCTATTAAGCATCTGCCTTCGGCTCAGGTCATGATCTTGCAGTTTGTGAGTTCAAGCCCCGCATCAGGCTCTCTGCTGTCAGCACAGAGCCTGCTTCAGATCTTCTGTCCCCCTCTCTCTCTGCCCCTGCTCCACTCACACACTTTCTCTCTCTCTTAAAAATAAATAAATAAACTTAAAGAAAAATTTTTTAAAAAATTCTCTGCTCTTAAGGTAGTTATGAGTTTAAAAACAAATTGGGGAATTTTGGTCCCTTCTTTTACTTTTTCACAGTGTTTTTCCTTGACCTATTTGCAGAAGGCACCAGTATAAATATGTTAGTGTATAACTGGTAGTGAGTATAATTATGTTATTATTATATAATATATTGTATATTATATATATATATATATATATATATTTCCCACTAACTTGGAAGCATTGTCTTGCTTTTTTTCCCAAAAAATATTTTACCATACTGGTTTTCATCACTGATTTAATGACTAGTTTTTAACTTTATTCAAACTGCATTATAAATACAAAATTTAATGTTTTATATGCACTGTATTTTGCTAAGATTATTCAAGTCCAGTAAGTGCCTATTTGTGCATATTTATTTGTACACATGCCCATTTAAGACGAACAATACTGTATGTCAATGTATCAGTGATTTTTTTTAACGTTTTCATTTTATTTTTGAGAGACATAGAGACAGAGTGTGAGCAAGGGAAGAGCAGAGAGAGAGGGAGACACAGAATCTGAAGCAGGCTCCAGGCTCCGAGCCATCAGCACAGAGCCTGACGCGGGGCTCGAACTCACAGACTGTGAGATCATGACCGGAGCTGAAGTCGGCCGCTCAACCGACTGAGCCACCCAGGCACCCCGATGTATCAGTGATTTAAAAAGCTCTTCCGTATAAAGTAGTAAGTAGCACATTGTCGTGGTTATGGGCATGAACTTCGCACCCAGCAGCTCTGGGTTCAAGTCCCGCATCAAAAACTGTCAATGGAGTTTCCCCGTTTCCTGACTTACCTCAGACTCTGCTTTCCCATTTTGCCCGTTTGACAAACAGACCATGGGAAGGAGTCCATGAGATGAGGTGTATAAAGATAAATGGCTTTCTCCGTGCCTGTGCAGGTTAGAGTCCAGAGAATAGTGATTTTAATTTGGACCTCACAAAGGCCTTTAAGAGTTCAGTTTTGTGTCAGAGGGAGAGATAGAGGGGAAAAGCTATGTCTACAGCGATTGGGAAGTATCTGACTCCAGGTCTCGCGGCTTTGGAGTGCCCGAATGCGGGGCTGCCCCCTGCCCGCCCTGCCTCCAGCCCTGAGCTCCTGGCAGGCCGGATGGATCTTCACATCTCGAATGTTCTGAAACATATAAGCACTCCAGAAACACTGGGCAATAAACCTTTTAAGAAAATTTTGACAATTTAGTGATTGTAAGAATTCCTATAGGAAATTAAAGTTAGGGGTGAATACCCTGATAGAGCAGAAGGTAGTCTTTGTGCTAAGGTTCTGTTTCATCACATCCCAAGGGCAGGAATCCTGTCGTAATTGATTTAAGAGAATATCTAGGATAGACGGACACTCAATATAGATTTGTTTCCTAACTGAGCGAGCAAATGGATGAATGCGAATAACTAGAAGTGTTAATAAAAACATTTTCAAATTTTGAAAAAAAATTTTTTTTTTGTTCTTACTATTGTTTGGCCACTAACGTTTAGGAAAGAATATATGCCTTTGGGTCAGTGTTTCTCCTCAGGTCTCCTTGTATTTCTCTTTTCTATGTGCAATCTAACATTCTTCCCCTGCTTTTTTCCTCTCTTTGTTTTTCTTATAAACAACTGAACTTTATTCTCTCAATATTAGAAAAATATTTATCTTTTCCTTCAGACTTATTGAAATAATAGAAAACTTTGTTGATCTGTACTAAATGAAGAAAAGTTGAGACATAGTCATTCGTTTGTTTGTTTTTTAATTTTTTTTATGTCTTTATTTAGAGAGAGAGACAGAGTGAGAGCAGGGGGAGGGGCAGAGAGAGAGGGAGACACAGAATCCAAAGCAGGCTCCAGGCTCTGAGCTGTCAGCACAGAGCCCGGCGTGGGGCTCAAACTCATGAACTGCGAGATCATGACCTGAGCTGAAGTCGTATGCTTAACTGACTGAGCCACCCAGGTGCCCCTATTTGTTTTGTTTTATACATAAAATGTAACTCAAATTCAGGGACTGTCGATAGTGGTATTTTTGAGGTATCTATGTTAGGAGGTGAAAGAAGTATGCTCGTTCAGAAACACCATGACTTTCAATAATACGGATAATTCCAAAGTCCTTTAAATTACTGTGTATCCTTAGGATAGTTAAGCTGGAACTACAGTCTTACCTATTCTCTTGTTTTTGACATTAAAATGAGAAAATATATTACTTTGACCGGAGTACTGTGATAAATTCAGCATCGAACATCACAGTTCAAGATTTAACTCAAAAACCATAGGGCACCTGCTGGCTCAGCCAGTGGAGCACGTAACTCTTGATTTCAGGGTTGTGCGTTCAAGCCCCAGGTGGGGTGTAAAGGTTACTTAAAAAATAAAATATTTTTTAAGAAAAGATTTAACTCAAAAACCAAAGTTTGAAGATAATAATTAAAAGATACTCTATAAGAGTACTCTATAAGTATTTATATATATATTTATATATATATATATATATATATATATGTATATATCTGCTGTTTTGTTTTCAGCTCTCTTCAGTTCTCTCCACTGGGGTTTTTAGTAACAATTACAGTGAAAATGTGATCTGTTTGAATGTTACTAATTTGTTTTGTTGGAAAACACAGAACGAGGTTTTTCTCAGTTAATTTTTTTTTCCAGGGGAGGAGTCTAATCGAAGTGTCACAAATTAAAGATGCAGGAGGAATGACAAGTAATAAAATATTAATGGGACCGATTATTGCCTTAACTTGAAGCACTTCCTTTGTGCACAGACAGGTTTGCCTTGAAGTAAATGGTTGCATACAAAGTGATAAGAATATGAATAAAAATGTAAATTTCTCTAATTACAATGTTTTTTTTTAAATTAGAGTGAAAAGAATTGTAAAATAGCAGAGCTCACAAATTAGATTTTTTATAATGCTGCGTGTTAAAAAACATAAAGCCAATTCCTCAGTGTAAATACAAATACAAAATACAAATACAAAATTTGGAATTTCTTGTACTTCGTCAGCCTTGTACCGTGTCTTCAGAGAGCACAGGTTTCCTCCTCCTGAGAGATCCTAAAACTGGGATTTTTACTGACCACGTATTTTGTGTCAGAGATCCTTAGGCACTGAGGCTGTGACAGCAAATGAAACAAAAATGTTGTGCCTTTATGGAGGTCCTGTTACAGTAGGGGCAGATAGAAAGTGCAGAGATAAACATACAAATAAGAGTGTCCAGGGAGATGTTGGTGCTAAGGGGATTGGTGCAGTCTTCTCTTAAAGAGAATGTTCAGAGTCTGTTTGCAGTTAAGGTCACATTGGAAGAGAGACCGCAAAAGAAGCCAAGGCAGGGGACCAGCAACAGCAAAGGCCCTGAGGTAGGAGCATGCTTAACACATTGAAGAGAGGCAGGGGAGGAACTGCAAGCCCAGGATAGAGAGGAAGGAAACTCTGAGAAAATGGCATCGAGTCAGATATTGGTGGACAAGGAGCAGATCGTGCAAGGCCAAGTAGACCATCGTAAGACTTTGAGGTTTAGACAAAGTGACCTGGGAAGCCTTTGAGCAGAGCGACATAGTGTAAGGATTTTATGGAAGAATCCTTCTGAGTTTTCTGCAAAGAAGACTAGATGAGGAAAGGGTTGCGGTCCATCGGTAGCATATGGGAGTGGGAGGAGTAGATTTCTCCCTGCACAGCCACACCCAGCTGCAAGGAAGGTCGCCATGTGACCAGCTCAGAGTCTGGGGCTTATTATTACAAGAACGGGGAGAAAGGACATATGTGTGCAAAGAGCAGTTTCAGTGTCGCTCACAGAGATAGGACATGGGGTAGCAGGACCACGTTTGTGGAGAGGAGGTCGTGAGTTAGGGTTTGTACACGAAAACCACAAGGTGCTCAGGTAAAGTCCAGTAGAATATTTGGGAGGGGCGCAAAGGAGTTGTTTGGTTGGAGAAGATTTGGGGCTCTTTCGTATTGTCGTATGTCAGTTTGAAGCCTGGAAACAAGAGCGTGTAAAGTGAGGGACAAGAACCCTAGGTATGTCTGTGCTTCTAAGCATGGTTCGAAGAACCTACTTGAAGTGGCACCTCGCCCTCAGAGGGAGACGAGGTGCTGGTGGGTGGGCTCTCTTTTTCCTCAGTCTGCACATTTCCTTATGTGCAGAATGCCATAGGTTCCCATTCCAATTTCTCTCTCCAAGTTGATGTGAGCACTAGCTTGTGGCTATATAATACTTGACATTCCTAAGATGATCCCAGGAAGGCAAAATAATCACCCAAACAAGGGGCTGTGTTAACATAAATTGAACATATTTCACGCAAAAGTACTTTCTAAAGGAGGACGATCACTTAAAAATAGGACTATTTTTCTCAATAATTTTCCTCTTCTGTGGAATCACAGTAAATTATTTTCTGTCTGCTTTGGGAAAGTCTCATCATTTTAAAAAGTTGCATATGGTTGTTTGTGTTAGTATTCCTGAAAATTCATATAATCTTTTTGTGACATGTAGTAGCTGGTAATTTTTAAGTATATATATTTAGGTATTTTGTTATAAGCAGATGAAGAAAATATATATTTAGATATTCACATATATATATATCTTGGATTACTATTATATATATAGTTACATAAATAAATATATATTTAAGTATTTTATAGGTATTGTGTTATAAGCAGATGAAATTATGCATATATATACTTAGTTACTTAGGTATTTATAACTATGTATAAGATATACACATGTATATATCTTGGATTACTATATATATAGTTATATAAATATATATACTTAAGTATTTTACAGGTATTTCATTATAAGCAGATGAAATATATATTTTACATAGATATATATTTAGATATTTATAAGTGTATATATATGAAATACTTATATAATATCTCTTGGATTACTATATATAGTTATATAACTATATATATATGCATACTTAAGTATTTTATATCTAAGTATATATGCAGTTATATAACTGTATATATGCATACTTAAGTATTTTATATCTAAGTATATATGCAGTTATATGACTCTATATGTATGCATGCTTAAGTATTTTATATCTAAGTATATATGCAGTTATATAACTATATATGCATACTTAAGTATTTTATATCTAAGTATATATGTAGTTGTATGACTATATATATGCATACTTATTTTATATCTAAGTATATATGCAGTTATATGACTATATATATGCATATTTAAGTGTTTTATATCTAAGTATATATGCAGTTATATAACTATAGAGAGAGAGAATCCAAGAAAAGGAGTTCTGCTAATGAGAGCTATAAAGTATCCTAAGTTGAAGAAGTTATGACATTTGGATACCAGCTACGAGCAGCAGAAAGCAGAAACCTGGGCAGTGAGGGGCTCTAAGGGAAGACTCAAGATCTTCAGGAAGAGTCGGATTTCATTTTAAACCTATAGGAAGAGCTCATTAGTCTTATAAAGAGAAGCATGGGTAAATGCGATTAAGAACTTTCTTAGAAGACTTGCTTCTTAGAGTAACTTTTTTAAATGTTTTAGATATGCCTTGTGTTTACTCAAAGAATTTTACCTTTCTCAACCTGTTAGAAAATTTTCCTGACTCTTACAAAAAGAAGTGAAGGAAAGAAAAAGAAAATATTTTAAATATTTTAAATAAAGGTCAGAGGCTACAAGCTTCTCATCGTTTAGCCAAGAGACATAGATAATATAGTCCATGTATTCGGTTTAATTTAAATGAAATGTCAGCTTGAGGGAGTAACAACGAAGCAATTATCTGAAGATAGATTAGGGTGACATTAAGCCGCGTCCCTCGTGTCCACCTGGAGATCTCATCATATAGTAATTCATATAAATTAAATATTTAAATATTAAATAAATATTAAATATTTAAATATTTATATTTTATATTTTATATTTTAAATATTGTTCCTAGGGAGAAAATAGTCAATCATAATTTTAAATGAACTCTAAACGTTTTACTTTGTATTCGTTTTTCCTGTTCAGTCATGCTGATGTCTCCCAATTTGGATGCACATATGAATAGTGGCTTAAACGGCTCTTTCCATATTTTGTTGTGAAATAAAATGTCCACTTTTAGGCTCTGGGCTTACAGCTCCCCAAGGCACATCATGTGAGGATTTTTTCCCCCAAGACCAAGTGTCTGAAAAGATCAGTCATGAAGTAATGAAATGAAAGGGTACTTATTTCAATGTTTTGACAAGGATCCTAAGGCAAGAGACCTTAGGGGACAAAAGTATCCTCAAAATGAATTAGCAACTTTAGATGTCACCAGTATCTTGTCTGCTCCCTCTAGGCTAGTTTCCTGGAATCTGTTCCGGGTTCTTTCTCTGGAGTCTGAAGGGTGGTCTCTCTCTTCGGCAGATGCAAAACACATACATCTTCGAGATAAATGTTCAGAGGCTAGGATCAGTCAGGCAAGGAAAAAAGAATGTCTTTGGAAGAAATCTGCCTTGATGATGGTGCCGAATCATTTTGCATGTGCTCAGGCCAAGTGACTCTGTAGCGGGCAGTGTGTCTATGGAGTTAAAGAGAAATTAAAGTTCCGGAATCAACTCTCTGAAATTTAAACTCTAGTTAGAGGTGATTTGCATGTCAAAATAATAGAAGGCCTAGGGTTAGTTGTAATTTTGAAAGACAAAATGAGACCAAAATAAGACAAAATAAGAAATAGCAGTTGAGGTGAGATAAGGAACCGCTGTGCCTGGCTGTTTGGAAATGTTGCCAGCCATTTTCAAAAACAGCGAGGTAATATTGCCGTCTTGCTCAATACTGAGGAGACCCTAATGAGTGTTTGGTTCCATAACTCCAGAGGAGCGTGGAGATTTTGAAAAAGCTTTAAGATAATCACAAAGATGCGTAACAGAACCAAAAGCAGGAAAAGTTAAGAAAAGCAAAGAACTTCTCTAGAAAGACTTGAGTGATCTTTAAGCTCTTGAACAGCTCCTTAAGAGGAGAGGGCGGTCCCGTCTGCGTTCTTTTGCAGGACCAAACAGACAGCAACTAAGGGCAAGGGCTTTTAGGCTGCAGGATGAAACCGGTGTCTTGACCATGAAACTGGGAAACAGCAGGAGTGGGAACCAAGATTATAAGGTTTAATTGTTCAAAGAATTAAGGTGTAGAGAAGATGTGTTTTTGTCTGTTTGTTTTGGCTAGGGAAGTCCTGTCCTCAGATTGACTCCTTAGTCATTTCTTAGCATTGCTATGAATTTCTTCAGAAAGTCTTCATGCTCCAGAAAAGGACATGTCACGTGCATTTCCAAGTAGGCCATCAGATCAGGTGCACAGCTCTCCCATCACTGTTCTGCATTCGTGTCTACCTCTGTTTGCCCCACTTTCTTCACACAGGTGTTTAAGAAAAGTATTATGGGGGCACCTGGGTGGCTCAGTCGGTTAAGTGGCCGACTTCAGCTCAGGTCAGATCTCACAGTCTGTGGGTTCGAGCCCCGCATCAGGCTCTGTGCTGATGGCTCATCAGAGCCTGGAGCCTGCTTCGGATTCTGTGCCTCCCTCTCTCTCTGCCCTTCCCCTGCTCATACTCTGTCTCTATGTCTCTCAGAAATAAATAAACGTTTAAAAAAAAAAAAAAAGAAAAGAAAAGTATTGTGATTGCTCCCCTCAGCTTGCTACACAGTCATGGCCCAATAGTTCAAAACAGATGCCTTTCTTTTTTTTCACAAGGTTAGGATAACTTTTTGACTTTTCAGAGCACTGCAGATTGAATTGTGTACCCCCAAACCCATATGTTGGAGCCTTAACCCCCAATGCAATTTTATTTGGAGACAGGGCTTTTAGGAGGTAATTAGGTTACATGAGATCATAAAGATGGGCTCTAATCCCATAGGATTGGTGGCCTTTTAAAAACAATCCTCCCACCAGGAGCCAAATCTGCCAGAACCTTCGTCTTGGACTTCCATAACCTCCACAACCATGAGTGTTTGTATTTTTGAGCCACCTGGTCTATAGCATTTGGCTATGGTAACCTGAGTAGACTAATAAGAAGAAAGTTTGCTGCTTGACTGTCATAAACTCATTTGTCTGAAGCTGGGTTTAATTAGCAGAAACCTTAGAAATTAGACAAGATCTTTCTCATAAGTATCTCCTTAGAGATGAGGGGCAGGGGGGCGTTGCGGTTGTGGGGAAAATAGGAGGGCCATAGAAGAAGGCAGGCTCAGGAAGTGTTACCTTTGACTGTTTCTCATTAGAGCAAAGACAGACTTGGGTTATTTATGTCATATGTGGGAAGTGCCAGAACACCCTTTAAATCAGACTTGTTTAATGCTTTGGTGAACAGATCAGGAGATAAACCTACAGGGTTTCCTTCGATTTCATACGCAGTGGGAATTATTCTTCCATTATGAATAAAAGACGGGCTAGCCTCTGGCCAATACATAAATGACAGACAGCCACGTTTCAGAAAGATGATTTTTGATTCCTTTTCACATAGCAATAACATGTATTAGATACTGTGTTTTGGGGTGCTGTGAGCTTTACACTATTTGTATAGAGGTATGCAGGTTTCAAGACTTTACATATTTATGAAGTTTGAGAGAATTAAGGACAAAAGTCAACACTCAGAAATTCAAAATACAGTGAGAACAGAATTACATATCAAGAACAACTAAGACTGTAGTTGGCCGTCGAAGACTTTGATCTGATACCTACTCCCAGTTCAATAGGAATTCAGCCAAGAAAGGCATTGTTACAAATAATGTTTTGAAGATAACTCAAAGATATTGAACTTAGGCATGTTTTCTTCTAGGACATCATCACTGCTTAAGAGTTTCTGTTCTTATATTTGTACATGCATATAGATAACAACAGTTGCCCAAGAATCTCACGTGAAGGAGTGAATGCTCAGAATGAAAGAGGGCCATGAGGCATAGATATTAATCTAAGCGCTGACTCACAGAGTTGCTACAGAAGCTTGTAATTGAATGTAGTCTTCATGATACTTGTTGGATTCCGTATGATCTGGCAAACTGGAGAAGCGTCAGGCCCAGCATATACTGAGCCACGGAAGTTGCAAAGGGTTTCGCAATTGTTAATTTCTCTTTTCTTAGTGCTCTTCTTCGAGGTGGGTGTTAGGATCATCACGCCCATTTTTCAGATAAGGTCATTAAGGCTAAAAATGTTGTTTGTGCCTGACTCAGGAGAGGGGCTGAACCTCAGCAGTTTGGGTCCGTAGTGCTTCTAGACTGTATGCTGTCTGTCAGCAGTTCTGGTCTGCATGCACTCCGTGTTGCTTACTCTGCGCTTCTCCTCCTCTCAAATTTGTGCTGATCATAAAGAGTTAGATCAGTATGGAACCAAAAACTTATGGTTACAGTGAAGATAACTTAACATCATCTTAAGATGTGAAGAAACGCAAGGAATGCACAATCTGCTTCATTTTCCACCAGGGACATGGGAGCTCCCCTGGGTCAGAAATAACAAGGCACAAATCATTTGTCACAGCTTATAGGAAGGGAGCTCAGTCAAATCGGACATATGACCATGTCTCTGCTACCACAGGCCTTATGCAAATGGGCCATCCAAGTTCTGAGTCTTTCAAAGGAGCTTAGATGTTCCAAGAAATAAGAAAAGGTCTTTGGCATCACTGGGTAAAGTGCTTATGGAATGTAAATTTGTTCTTGTGTGATGGTAAGCTAAATATTGTATTTTCTGGGTGGTGTTAGAAGAGGAGAGACTGCCTTCTCTCTGCCATAAAAATATTTTAATTCACTTTTACCTTGAGACTCTGGGCTTAAAAATCAAAAGAATTAAAATGCTCCATTCTCTCACACATTAATAAGCATATAAAAATGATACTGAAGAAAAAATTCTGAGTCATCATCTGTATTTGAACACAAATTTAACATCCTAAAACTATTATACTAATCTTGATCTGCATAATCAACATATAAAAAGGGTATCTTTTATTAATATGTACAGCTAATTTTAATAAAAACTACTTTTACTTTCAGACCTTTTAACCTTTTAGAGTTATACATTGATTTTTCTTTTTAAAAAAATTTTTAATATTTATTTATTTTTGAGAGAGAGAGAGCCTAAGCAGTGGAAGGGCAGAGACAGAGAGAGACAGAATCTGAAGCAGGCTCCAGGCTCTGATGCTTGAACTCACAGGCTCTGAGCCCATGACCTGAGCTGAAGTCAGACGCTTAACTGACTGAGACACCCAGGTGTCCCTATAGATTGAGGTTTCATTGACATCTATGTTGCACAGCAAAAAAACACCCCACCAAAAACATTTTTTTTTTTTGCAATAGAAATGGCGTGGGTAAAATTGGAGTTGATTACTAAAGAATGCTTCTATTTGACTTAGGGAAAATATTCGTATTTTGTATATCTTACCTTATATATGGCACTAACAATGTAAATTACTGTTGTTTTAGATTAATTAGGAACATTTAGTTTACTGCTTTGATATATCGGCACATTGTTATTACTCACATTTTTATTTTTTCTTACTTTCACAAGAAATCTGGAAGATCTTAAGGGACCAGAGATGAAAATCACCACACCGAGCTCTGTGTGGTCAGCTACAGTCATTACATGCAAAATTACATCTAAACCAATAAAGGCTTTAGGGCATATTGTAAGCTTTAGTGATCAAAAGTCAAACTTAGGCTCCGAGAATTTTTAAGCCATTATGATAGTTATATGAAATGACTTTTTCCCTCAGAGTAGTCATAGTTACAGGAAATGAAAAGGAAAGAAAACTCATTTAGAAAATTATTTTTAAGAAGCAGAGAAAATTTTCATTACCTTTGAATTATTTCAAATTTGCTGTTCTTTAATTAGATTTTAAACTAGACTCACACAGTTATTTAGATTCGGTTGTGTGGGGAATGTGCTAGGGAATACTTACAACTCAAATGCCCTCATTGCCTCAGAATTATTTATCTTGATTTCTGTTTTCTTTTCTAATGAATGGATTCCCTCTGTAGTCCTCATAAAATATTTGTTACCTCCAAACTCAACATCTCCTCCAAACTTTCTATATATACACTAACATTCTCTCTTAAGACTTTTATTTACAATAATACAGAGATGGTGTGGACCACCTCTATCAAATCAGATACTAGAAAATAAATATCTGGATTTGAAGCCAAAAGACATGATTGTTGGCCCTGATTTTGCTATTTGTTAAAATGTCTGGTCTTGAGTAAGACACTTAACTTCCATAAATTCCACATTCTCTGTATTAAAATAGAGATAATAATACCTGCCCTGCAGCCTGAATGAAAATCTTAGGTCACAATAAGTGCTATTTCTTATAAACTACAAAGTACTCTAAAAATGCAAGCTCTTAGAAAAAGAAGAACAAACAAAACCCAAAACCAGTAGAAGGAAGGAGATAATAAAGATTAGAGTAGAAATAAACAAAATAGAAGCAAAAAGAAAATAGAATAGATCAGTGAAACCAGGAGCTGGTTCTTTGAAAAGATCAATAGAACTGATAAACCTTTTGCTAGACTCATCACCAAAAAAAAAAAAAAAGAGAGAGAGAGAGAGAAGACTCAAATTAACAAAATCAGAAATGAAAGAGGAGAAATAACAACCAACCCCACAGAAATACAAAGGATTATAAGATATAAAATATATAATCTCCCAAAATCAAGAATCAAAATCAGGAAGAAATAGAAAATTCGAACAGATTATCAGCAATGAAATTGAATCAGTAATCAAAAAACTAACAAAAGTTCAGGACCAGACAGCTTCACAGGTGATTTCTACCAAACATTTAAAGAAGAGTTAATACCTATTCTTCTCAAACTATTCCAAAAAATAGAAGAAGAAGGAAAGCTTCCAAATTCATTCTGAGACCAGCATTACCCTGTTACTAAAACCAGATAAAGGCACTACAAAAAAAGAGAACTACAGGTCAATACCTCTGATGAACATAGATGCAAAAAGCCTCAAGAAAATATTAGTAAACTAAATCCAACAATACACTTAAAAAATTATTCACCACGATCAAGTGGGAATTATTCCCAGGATACAAGGGGTGATTCACTATCCTCAAATCAACAAGAGAAAGGATGAAAAGCATATGATCATCTCAATAGTTGCAGAAAAAGCATCGTTCATGATAAAAACCCTCAACAAAATAAGTTTAGAGAGAACATACCTCAACATAATAAAGGCCATATAAAGAAAACCCACACTGTGTGGCTCAGTAGGTTGAGTGTCTGACATCAGCTCAGGTCATGATCTCACAATTCATGAATTTGAGCCCTGCATCAGGCTTGCTGCTGTCAGTACAGAGCCTGCTTCGGATCCTCTGCCCCCCTCTTTCTCTGCCCCTTCCCCACTCATGCTCTCTCTCAAAAATGAATGAACATTAGAAAAAATGAAAAGAAAGGAAAGGAAGAAAGAAAGGAAAAGAAAAGAAAAGAGAGGGCAAGAGAGATAGGAAGAAAAGAAAAGAGAAAAAAGAAAGGAAACCCACATCTAACGTCATACTCAATGATGAAAAACTAAGAGCTTTTCCCCTCAGATCAAGACAGGGATGTCCACTCTCACCACTTTTATTCAACATAGTACTGGAAGTTGTACCCACAGCAATCAGACAACAAAAATAAAAGGAATCCACGATGGTACAGAAGAAGTAAAACTTTCGCTATTTGTAGATGACATGATACTATATATAGAAAATCCAGAAGATTCCATCAAACACTACTTGAACGAATAAATGAATTCATTAACATTGCAGGATACAAAATTAATATATAGAAATCCATTGCATTTATATATACTAATAATGAAGTAGCAAAAAGAGAAATTAAGAAAATAATCCATTTAAAGTTGCACCGAAAATAATAAAATACCTAGGAATAAACTTAACCAAGGAGGTGAAAAAACCTGTACTCTGAGAATAATTAAACACGGATGACGGAAATTGAAGACAACATAAACAAATGGAAAGATATTCCATGCTCATGGATTGGAAGAACCAATATTGTTAAAATGACCATACTACCCAAAGCAATCTACATATTTAATGCAATCGCTGTCAAAATATCAGTAGCATTTTTTTTCACGGAACTAGAACAAATAATTCTAAAATTTGTATGGAACCGTTAAAGTCTCCAAATAGCCAAAGCTATTTCTTGAAAAAGAAGGATAAAACTGAAGGTATCACAATCTCAGACTTCAAGACATACCACAAAACTGTAGTCGTCAAGAGTATGGTACTGGCATAAAAATAGACACACAGATCAATGGAGCAGAATAGAGAGCTCAGAAATAAACCCACAATTATGTGGTCAACTAATCTCCATAAAGGAGGCGAAAATTCGTAATGGGGAAAAGATAGTCTCTTCAACAAATGGTGTTAGGAAAACTGGACAAGCTACATGCGAAAGAATGAAACTGGACCACTTTCTTACACCATACTCCAAAATAAACTAAAAATGGACTAAGGACCTAAATATGAGACCTAAAACCATAAAAATCCTTAAAGAGCACAGACAGTAATTTCTTTGACATCAGCAATAGCAACATTTTTCTACATATGTCTCCTGAGGCAATAGGAGGAAACAAAAAGCAAAATTAAATTGTTGGGACTCCATCAAAATTAAAAGCTTCTGCACAGCAAAGGAAACAATCAACAAAACTAAAAGACAGCCTACTCGATGGGAGAAGATATTTGCAAAGGACATACCTGATGAAGATTTGGTATTCAAAATGTGTAAACTTATACAACTCCACACCCAAAAAACAAATTATTTAAATTGGGCAGAAGATAAGACCAGACATTTCTACAAAGAAGACATATAGATGGTCAACAGAAAGATGAAAAAATGCTCATTATCACTCATCATCAGGAAAATGCAAATCAAAATGACAATGAGATACCACCTCACACCAATCAGAATGACAAAAATCAAAAACAGAAGAAAAGACAAGTGTTGGCAAGGACATGGAGAAAAAGGAACCCCTGTGCACCATTGGTGGGAATGTAAACTGGTCCAGACATGCTTGAAAACTGTATGAAGTTTCCTCAAAAAATTAAAAATAGGAGCACCTAGGTGGCTCACTCAGCTAAGCCTTTGACTTCAGCTCAGGTCACGATCTCACATTTCATGGGTTCAAGCCCCACATCAGGCTCTGTGCTGACAGCTCAGAGCCTGGAGCCTGCTTCAGATTCTGTGTCTCCCTTCCTCTCTCTCTCTGACCCTCCTCATCTTGTGCTCTGTCTCTCCCCCTCCCTCTCAATAATAAATAAACTTACAATATTATTTGAACAATAATTTAAAAATAGAACTATCATATGATCCAGTAATTGCACTACTAGGTATTTACCTAAAAAAACAAAAACAGTAACCGGAATAGATAAATGCATCCCTATGTTTATTGCAACATTATTTATAATAGCCAAGGTATGAGAGCAACTCAAGTGTCCATTGACAGATAAATGGATAAAGAAGGAGTGGTATATATGCACAATGGAATATTATTCAGCCATAAGAAAGAATGAAATTTTGGCATTTGCAATGGCATAGATGGATCTAGAGGGTAAAATATTAAGCAAAATAAGTCAGTCAGAGGAAGACAAATACCATATGATTTCACTCACGTGGAGTTTAAGAAACAAAACAAATGAACAAAGAAATAGACAAACCAAAAAATAGACTCTTAATGATAGATAATAAATTGGTAGTTACCTGAGCAGGGGGATGGGTTAAATGGGTGATAGGGATTAAGAGTACACTTACCATGATGAGAACTGAGTAATGTATAGAATTTTTGAATCACTATATTGTACACCTGAAACTAATATAACACTGTATGTTAATTATACTGGAATTTAAAAATGCAAGTTCTTGCATGTTGTCACTTGTATCGGAAGTTGAGCGTTGTTAAGAGAGTAGATTGTAAATGTTCTCTCCACCACCAAAAATAAATAATTACGTATGGGGATGGAGGTGTTCATTCACCTTAGTATGGTCATAGTTTCCAATATATGCATTTATAAAATAGTCATGCTGTACATCTTCAACTTACAGCTATGTCAATAATATCTCAATAAACCTGGAAATATTTTTTAATTAAAAAAGAATAACAAAAACAGGCATCCTAAGAAATAATATAAAATTATGCGTTGAAAATTATCTGTATGTAGAACTGTACTATCCACTATGGCAGCCACCAGCCACCTGTGGCCATTGAGTGCTTCAAATGCAAGGCCCACGTGAAATAAACCATGTGATAAAGATTGTGACAACAATGTAAAATACCTCATTTGTAAGTTTTATTTGATTAAATGTTGAAATTACAAGAATTTGGATATATAAAGTTAAATAAAACACATGATTAAATATTTTTTTAAAAAATACACATTCTCATTGGGGCAATAGAGTAGGTCTCTTGGTTGACAGATGAACACCGGTGTCCTCCTTGTGTGGGTCATCTCTCTCCAGTCATATGTGACAACTTTGTGACTTGGGTCAAGATCCTGAGCCTCTGTGAGTTTCAGCTTCTTCTTCCTTAAACTAGGAATTATGAGAATATTCCCCTCCCAGGGCAATGTGAAGTTTAAGCAAGAAAATACATGCAAAGCACTTACAGATGAATCTGGCAGGTAGTAAGCATACAATAGATAATAATTTGTATTGTCTTGTTCTAAAACACACATAATCAGCATCATATTGGCACCTTTTGGAGTTGGCATTGGTAGTACCCGCTCAGAATGGGATATGTGTTAAGAAAACATGAATTTTTATTTTTGTTTTGTGATATTTTTCTGTTAACTGAACAATACATCTTTGCCGTAAGCACTCATAACATACAGAAAAGCATACAGAAGAAAAGAAAAACAGCCATCAATCCAACTACTAAGTAGCATCATTGGTTTAGCATGTTTCAGATGGAAAAGTACTTGAACAAAAATAGTTTCAGAAAAAAAAAACAAAGTAACAGTAGAGGTAGAAAAGGGATGGGTTTGAGTTGCAGAGAAACTAGTGCCTAAGAATGGAAACAAGTGGAGGGGGAAGAATTCAGGAAGTTTAATATATGAGAGAAAGAAGCACCTGACTTAAAAAACTACAGTTATTTTAACAAGGACTTAGAACTACTTTAAATAACTAAAATATATGCCCTTGCTTAGGGTAGAATCACCTTGATTTCACCATTTCCCCCTTAGTATTTGGGCACTCTGCTGGCAGGGGTGTTTGCCATAGCCACATGGGAGGGGGTCAAGAGATATACATATATACCATTTTCCATGGAGTTCCTGGCTCAGTCAGTTAAATGCCTGACTCTTGATTTCAGCTCAGGTCATGATCTCACAATTGTGAGATCGAGCCCCGCGGCAGGCTCCTTGCTGAGAATCCCTACTTGGGATTCTCCCTGCCTCTCCCCTGCTCATGCTCTCTCTCTCTCTTGAAATAATTTTTAAAAAATTAACAAATAAAAAAAATAATTAAACCACTTTAAAAAAAAGAGGAAAAGAAAACTAAGTCCTCTGAATCATTCCCTTCACACTTGTGACGTCAGAAACCATTGTCCTTGGTGGACGGGGAGGGAAAAATGGCCGCAGAGAAAAGCCAGAAAAGAAGGGGACTAACTTTGACATCTCTGGGTTCGTGCAGACAGAACTGGGGAATTATTCATACACAGGGGCAATTAAGAGAAAGGATTCTAAGAAAGGAATGACACACCAAGTTTGTCAAATTCGTTTTCTGAAAACAGGCATTAAGAGGTAATTACTATTTTGTGAAACTGCACCATGACAGGCATTAAGAATGCTACGACATCTACACTTGACATTACTACATAATTAAGAAGAGATTATCGCAGATCTCGAGAAATCACTCTCCCATTTCATTCTCAAAGGTCATTATTTCTAAGTCAATAATCTAAAATAAAATTTAAGGTACTTCAATAGCATATAGGAAAATAGCTTAAAAGTTTAAAGCAGATCTGTTCTTTCCTTGCTGTGATAATTTAATTGATAATTGTGGACCCCTCAAAGGGCAGAATCTTGCCAACCTATTATGCCTCATATTTAAGAATTCTACTCAGTATTTCATCGACAAAGAAGGATATGAATTCATTGCATTTGTTTTTTTTTTCTTTTTGTTTGGAAATAAAATATGTATTGTTGTGAGGCTACTAAATTGTTCAACAGTACATAGGATTTAAAACACAATAAATGGGGGCCCTTGGGTGGCTCAGGCAGTTAAGCATCTGACGGTTGATTTTGGCTCAGATCATGATCTCAGGGAAGTGAGATCCAGCCCCACGTTGGGCTCTGCGCTGGGCGTGGAGACTGCTTGAGATTCTCTCTCTCCTTCTCCTTCTGCCCCTGTCTCAATTATACTCTTTCTCTCTAAAAAATAAATAAGTAAATAAAAACAAAAACACAATAGAGGTACCTCGGTGGCTCAGTCGGTTAAGCATCCAACTTCGGCTCAGGTCATGATCTCACAATACGTGGGTTCAGAACCTGCTTCAGATTCTGTGTGTCCTTCTCTCTCTCTGCCCCTCTCCAGCTCATGCTCTGTCTCCCTCTGTCTCTCAAAAATAAATAAACGTTAAAAAAAACTTTTTTAAAATAAAAAACTGACCGTAAATATACTGTATTTCCAGTTAAGTACACAGTTAACTGACAGAACTTAATTCTTCCAAATAGAAAAGCTAATTAACTACAACACAGATCCTTGCTTGGAGAAGCCACACTTATTTCCCATGGCTCTTATAATGGTCAGCTGCTATCTTATTGCAGAAACAGTGAATTAATAAACAGTTACTGAGGGTCAACTGTGTCCAGTGGGCTCTGATTCCACTGTGGGGACCCTTTATCTCCAGGGGCAATGTTCCTGTCCTCTGGTCTTTCTTGCCTCTCAGGGCCATTTATATAACAAAAGGTAGTAGACTCTCAATCCCATTCTTGATGAGCTGGTTAGCAGGCATATTCCCACAAACTTAATTCCTCCAGCACAGTGTTCAAGCTGTACATACTTCTCTCTCGAACCTGGAAAATAAAAAGGTTTAAAAAAAGAAAGGAAAAAGAAAAAAATAAAAACCATTTGTTAGTCTGACCGCACTAACATAACCGCAGCTAGCACATTGATACTTTTCTTTGAAGACTTTTTTTTTTCCTGTCTGAGGTTTTCTGACTGTGATTTTAGTAATATTATATAATTTCTGAATCCTCTTTTTTATTTAACCTACCAAAAGTATGTTCCGTGTTATTGTATAGTTTGGGAAAACTCATTGTTGAGTAGTGTTATGGACTGAATGTTTGGGTCTATCCCCAAATGCATATGTTGGAGCCCAAGCCCCCCGTGTGATGGTATTTGGAGGTGGGTCTCTGGGAGATATTTGGGTTAAAGGGTGTCATGAAAGGGGGGTGCTGGTCTGAAAAACTTAGTGGTCTTAGGAAGAGAAACACCAGAGAGCTCATTTTCCGTGCCAATACAAAGAGGAGGTCATGTAAAGACACGGCAAGAAGACGGCCGTCTAAAACCAAGAGAAGAGAGCCCTCACCAGCCTGAATTGGTGGGCAGTTTGATCTTGGACTTCCCAACCTCCAAAGCCATGCATGAGAGAGAGATTTCCATTGCCTAGGCCGCCCAGCCTGTGGTATTTCATTACAGCAGCCTGAGCTGAGTAAAACATGTGACTATATCATATATTGTTTCATGATTTCTTATTATTCATAGGCAACTTCTGTCACCGTGGTGTACATCTTCATGCACAAAATATGTTTCTATAGTTCACATTGCTTCCTTTGTGCAAATTCTCAGAACTGGAATTATCTGATCAAAGATAAGAATACTTGCTAAGTGTTTATAAATTGGTTGTACCGAATTACATAGCCAAAAGGAATATGGAAAAAGCATGCCTTCGTCCTACCAGCACTGAACAGAAATGCATGACAGAAACCCTCAAAATATTAGTTAGAATATCAGAATCGTGTTTGGAACTGGCCTTTAGAAAATAGAGAAGAAATTTAAGTTTATTTTCTTCCATCTTTCCTTTTTCCTATGCCTCCCATTCAGCACAATTGTATTCTCCTTCATTCTGGAAGGAAAAGAATCGTGGACCCTATGCCTTCAGATTTTTAATTCGTTCTTTCCCGTAAGAATATGGTGTCTGATAAACAGAGGCTCGTCAAAGAAATGCTGGACAAAAGCTCTGGGCTTGTGCCTCACCGACTCCTGTACCTTTCTGTCAAGGGACCAGTGTTCTTTTCCATTCTCTCCCACCAGAGGCCTCGATGTCATACAGTGTTAGAATTTTAGATTTTCAATGGATCTCGGAGGCTGCCATCCCAACATCCCATCTACTATGTGTTATTCCCTCTATCACATCCTCTCAAGTGGTCATTTAAGCTCGGTGTAAGCCTCTTCAGTGACCGGAAACTCGTCATCTCCTTGGTCAGTCCCATTTGCTGATACCCATCCTCTGGAGGGATCACAACCAAATCTAATTCCACTTTGACTTGAAAGCCTTCAGAAATTTGAAAAGAGCTGTCAAATAAGCCTTTTCCCGGGTAAATCTTATCAGTCCATCCCCTGTCCCTTGGGCGATATGGCTTTGAGTCCCGTTAGCATCCTGTCACCCTCAGAATCTTCTTCGTCGTGGGCATGTTCCTATTAAAGCAGATGTCATAAACCTATAGCCTGCAGGCTGGCTTTTGATTGTTGAGTATTTGGGAGGAAAATAAAAAAAGGTGAGATCTGAGGGACTTTATTTCTTTAATTCAGCATGTCCCCCCCGATTTTGTTAACTTCTTAAAGTTGTTACTCCTCTAAGTTACCTGCCGGCTTTTGGACACATTTCTGTTTGTGACCTCTGTCTTAAAGGGAAGGTCCCTGAAATGAACACAGTACTGTGTTCGATTCGAACCACTTGGAGGAAAAGAGAGCTGTCATCTCCCTCATTTTAATGACATTCCCCAAGTGGGTTAAAATCAACGTAATGCTTGTATTAGCCATTTATACACTTGGCTTTTGCTTACTCTTCATTTTCTTAATAACTAAAGTTCCTAAGACATTTTTCACTCTTTGATGTCCTGTTAAGTCCTTTCTGTGCCTTTTCTTGTGCAGTTAGTTTTCTGAACCGAAGCATAGGACTTCATAGTCATGACCAGTGAGCATGTCTTCCTAGAGTTGGTCCACCAGGGCAGAATATTGACAACTTTTGTGTCTTGGTTTAGTCAGTCCCTTGTAGAACTGTGTTGTCCTGTGGAAGGCTTGTGGTCTCTCTCATGTACTGGTGCATGGGTGAGCAGGGTCAGACTGAGGATAGACCCACCAGCAGGGCGTTGTACACCTTCCTCTTCCCCGTGGGTTCAACATGCTCCTTCCTCTTCTCTGAGTCTGTCCTCCTTCCCCAAAGCTCATCACCAGGGTGTGGGAGATCTGACTTCAGAATGGCCATCAGGTTGTCCTCTTCATTCTCATGGTTGAGAGCTGTCCCTCATCAAATTAGGCTTAGAGTTTTGTGAGCGATTACCTACCTCATTTGGCTAGCTGGCTCTTACTCTGAATTTCAGTCCACCTTGTATGGCATTGCCTGATGATTTTCCTAAAATATAAGGTTCATCATGTCTGTTCTGCTCTTGATATTTTAATAGATTATAGTTAGAAATACACACTCTTTGGGGCACCTGGGTGGCTCAGTCAGTTAGGCATTCAACTTTGACTCAGGTCATGATCTTGCAGTTCATGGGTTCGAGCCCCACATCGGGCTCTGTGCTGACAGCTTTGAGCCTGGAGCCTGCTTGGGATTCTGTGTCTTCCTCTCTCTCTGCCCCCTCCCCTGCTCGCGCTCTGTCTCTCTCTCTTAAAAATAAAAGTTAAAAAAAAGTTTTAAGAAATGCATACTTTTCCTAGTAGGTGGTGTGACCTTAGTGACCCCATTCCTTTCTGACCCACCCAGAGTCCTGTGCAGCCTGGACTCCCACAGCCTTAAAAATTTTTACTCCTTCTCACTCCATTCCTTGCTAATACTATTTCTTTCACCTGGAATATCCTTCAGACTCCTTATCAACTATTTGAATATTATCTGTTCTTTAAATGCCAGAATTAGTTCCCTTTCCTTTATGTAATTTAGTTGCTCTGGTACACACTATTTTTTAGTGTGTTTATTTATTTTTGAGAGAGATAGAGAGACAGAGGGAGACTCAGAATCTGAAGCTGTCAGCACAGAGCCCTACACAGGACTTGAACTCACAAACTGTGAGATCATGACTAGAGCCTAAGTTGGATGCTTACCTGGCTGAGCCACCCAGGCGCCCTACACTAATCAACCTTAAGTCAACTCTTGATGATTCTATCACTTCCTTAATGGTTCCAGTTGTGTTATATTCCTCCTTCTGCATAAGCATAAGCACTCTGAGAAGGAGCTGTGTCCATTATTGCTTTGTCTAAACACTTTTCCTGAAATAGTATTAAACAAATGATGGATGCCTGGTGAATGTTGCTCTCAGGTTGATAAAGTTACACTTAAAGGAATGTGGTGCTTAAACTTATCACAGATCTGTTGTGCAATTAATTTGATAGATTGCAGAATTTCAGATTGAGGACAGTATTTAGGGGCAATTTCTATCTGACCCTTCTAACAATATTTCTGAAGAGCCTTCTGTGTGCCCCGTAGAGTGGCTATCTCAGATTCAATCCTGGCATTCCTGCGAAAGTAGGTAGTTCTTGTTTTAAATACGTCGTACATAGATTTTCCCTTTGCTGAACAAGGGATATTATGCCAAGCTAACAGTCAGAGGTGTCATTCACAGTATATCACATGTGTTTTCACTTCACGTCTAGAAACGTAAGCATTGTCTTTCTCTTTATTCTGTTTGTTTTTCATTTTAGATTCAGAAAGGAATGCAAAAGAAAACCTTTAGTAGCGTCAAGTATTGTAGAAATTCCTTGTCTTCTGTATTAAATCAGTCTCACATTTGCAAAAATAAAATCCACCCCATTTGCTACATAGTAACTTAAAACATGAATTCAGTCCATTGAGTTCCTATGGAGAACTGAATCTGTATTCCAAAACAAGTGGCATGTAACGGGTAACTTACTTTGTTTCTCCTGATTTTCAGTGTTTGTATTTCAGCCTCACTTATGGTCTTCAATAGATATCATATGTGGATTGAGAGCATACTAAGCTGCTTCAAAAATTTTACAGATTGAGTATTACCCCATCCCCCTATATCCTGTGTCGTTCTAATTAATTCAAAGTTGTGTCACCACGGCAGAATTAAGCCCCTCGTTAGGCATGGCGCAGGGCTCGGTGCTCTGTAAAGGAAGCAATGTGGATGAGCCATATTTTTGTTCTCCTGGGAAACTCTGTTTTGCTTGATGCTCTTACAAGTTTATATCGGTTTCGGGTTCCTTGGGTGACAAAGGAAGTTTCTACAATTGTCTGGAGATTGCATATCCCCAAGTACAGAAATCCCTTTAGCTAGATGAGTTAGTTTTCCCTGCTATCATGCCTTTGGACTAAAAGCAAAATGGGAGTCGGGTTTCGGTCACATGTGGGAGGCATCAGTATTAAGGAAAACAAAACGATGGATACTTATTAATATGATCTTTATTGTTCGGGGTAGAAATGTGAGAAATGACTATAGTGCAAACCAAGAAATTCATAAAGGCACCCAACTAATGACTGTTACCTGACAATCTCTCCTTTTCTTTTTACCCCAAAAATACGTCCACTTATTCAAGTTGAAGCAAGCAAAGTCTTATAGCTTTTGTAGGATGGTAACATAATAAGCATTGCATTGAAACTGTCCCAAGTTTGATGTACTTCTCCTCAAAGCTTTAGGCCAGAAATGGTTTGATCAAATTAAGTGCAAATTGATAGATCTAGGTATCACTTTAATAAGTGATGATGTCATCTTATAAGCATTAGTTGATAAATCTACTTAAATAATATTTGTATTTGATTCACTCCTATTCAGAATGTATTTATTAATTAATATGAGAGCTACTCATTTTTCCATCATATGTGACATTTCAGCTGGAAAGAAGTAGAATAACTTTGGGCGAGTACTTCTTTGGCTAAGAAGCATTTAACCTCTAGGCTTTTCATGAAGGTCACAGAGGATTTATATAGCTTTGTTCATTTAAAAATATTTTTTTAATGTTTATTTTTGAAAGCGAGAGACAAAGTGCAAGCGGGGGAGGGACAGAGAGAGAAGGAGACACAGAATCTCTATCAGGCTCCAGGCTCTGAGCTGTCAGCACAGACCTGACGCAGGGCTCAAACCCACAAACTGTGAGATCATGACCTGAGCCAAAGTCAGACGCTTAACCGACTGAGCCACCCAGGCGCCCCTGCAGTTTTGTTCATTTTAAAGAAGAAATTCTTGTGTAAATTTTTTGGAAATGCCCTTCCACAACTTTTTGGAAATATTCTATAATTAAGTATGATTTCTGCATAAATAAATTTGAAGGTAAATAATTAGGAAGAATAGAGGTAGATGTATGTGCAAACCAAAAGCATCTGCAAATGTTGGGGTCTGCATCGGTACCCGTTGAGAGGTATGGCATGTAACAATAAATTATGGAAATTATGAATGAACCTGCATCCTTCCTTCCACTGAACTAATGAATCGGTTGAAGACCTTTTGGCAGAACTGTGACTTGAATTTTTGTCTTGATTACAAACAAGGAAAATTTGGGACACCAGATCCAGGGAGAAGATCTACCATGTGAGGGCACTGAGAAGAGAAAAGGCAGTCAGAGGTAGATTTCAGCTTCTTATCACAGAAGCATAAACACAATTCACCACAACCTTTTCCCAAGTAGCTGGCCTTCTCCTGTGCAATGCAGGTAACAAACACGAAGTACCTTCTCTGTGCGGCGCACTGCACAGTACCAGAAGGGGAAGAAGTAGTCCTTGCCCCCAAGAACTTGGTTTATTTATTAAAGGAAGATATGTGTACAAGTAACAATAAAGCAAGGTAGAGTTTATTAATATTTATAATAAAGTTTCAAATAAAGTGCTGCTGGGAGTTGGGAGGAAATAAATTCAGACCAGCTAGCGATTTTGCAGAATTTACAGTGGAAATCGTCTTTGGGCTAATCGTAAACGGTAATGAGGAATTGTCTAGGCATATGTGAAATAAATCGGTTTTGAAGAAGGAGGAGTATGGAACATGACTGGGGAAAAGCTAGTCGCCCTTTGGAGGAATGCAGCCCGAGTTACCACTTTACTAGGGCTGTTGTCACAAAGTACCACAGCCTGAGGGGCTCAAACACTAGAAATTTATGGTCTTGGAGTTCTGGGGGCTGAAATCTGAAATCACAGTGTCAGTAGGGTTGGTTCCTTCTGAGAGCTGGAAGGGAGAATCCGTCCCGTGCGTGTCTCCTAGCTCCGCCGCTGCCAGCAATCTTTGGCGTTCCTCAGCCTATAGATGTCTCATCCCCAATCTCTCCATCTTCACACGGCCTTCTCTCATGTGTTTGTGTCCAAATTCCCACCTTCTAGAGGGATGCCAGTCATGTTGGATTAGGACCCACCCTGAAGATTCTGTTTTTACTCACTCACCTCTGTTAAGATCCTATCTCCTAATAAGATCACATTCTGAGGTCCTGAGGTCCAGACTTCAACACATCTTTCTGGAAGGACACAAATCAGCCCTCAAGAGTATCTAAAGGACGGAAAATGACAGCCTGAGAGATTTACTGTATCTGTCCGGTGGCCCTGATTTTCAAACTAAGAAATGTAAACACGGGAGCTCTGTGGGCAAAATGCACAAGGTGTCTCAGTGACCTGGGATATTAAATAAGCTTTCATACACAATTAGGATGCAAAGTTGTGATAGACGATGCCAGTAGATGGTATTAGAGATGAAAGAGAAATTACAATTAAATATTTTACATATGAGAGGAGGGGTTTAAATGTCAAGGATGGTGGCTCATTTCCTGACGTGGAAGGAGTATTAACTGAGGGAAAGAATACCTTCATTCAACTTCCAAGAAGCGTTAAAGGCACTGAACACAGCTAGGACATCCCATGGGTGCAGACCATCTGCCCACTCCAAAACTTAAAATACCTGAAGCACCGTTATCAGGTACCATCTCCTGCGTCCTGGGTTAGATCATCTGTCTCCTTGCAGGTTTCGAAGAGGTAGAATTTGTCAGCCGTGAAGCATGATTTAGAGAGATTTCCACTACTTCCTGACATTTAACATCTAGAAAAAAAAATTTACTCCCTTTCTGCTTCATACATCCCCTCCATACATGTGCATGCACACACACACACAAAGAGGCGTGTGCGGGTGATGTTGGGAAGTACTAAGGAGGTACTACAAAAATTCAATTTATCATCATGTGTAGTTTCCAGAGAAATGTGAAAAACAGACTGCTGTTTTTCAACTTGTATGAGAAAAGTGAGGGCGAGGTTACGGTAGAAGAAAGAGCAAAGGCTTGGAGTCTTGGGGCGCCTGAGTGGCTCCGTCAGTTAAGTATCTGACTCTTGCTTTTCGCTCAGGGCATGACCTTATGAGTTCGAACCCTGCATCACTGACAGTGCAGAGCCTGCTTGGGATTCTCTCTCTCCCTCTCATTTTTCCCCCTTCCGTGCTCTCTCTCTTCCTCTCTCTCAAAACAAATAAGTAAACTTAAAAAAGAAGACTTGGAGTCTGGCAGGCAGCCTTGTACATGAACTCCATCAACATTTTTGGGTGGCGGTGGACATATGAACTTGTCTTACAAACTTTGGTTGATGTGCCGTGTAAGAGGGGGATAAATATGTCATATACTCATTTGGACAATTAGATGAAATGAGCTATATGAAGGATATAACAAGAGTTATATATCTCATTATTATGGATTCTAATTTTCATAACCAAGAGATTCCAGACATTTCTCCCAATAGATTTAAACACACACATATGCACTCACTGATTTGGTGTCTTGTTCATAAGTTGAAAATAACAAAGCTGGGCAATAAAAAAAATCTGAATCTCTGATGGAAAAACCCATAGCTACTGGAGGACTGGGATGATTCTCAGCAAACCTGGTAACTCTTGCTTGTGTCAAGTTTCCTTCTGTTTGCTTAATTTTGCAAGCCTAGATGTTCTGAGTAACGAGATACTTGTTTTAGAAGTAAATAAAATCTACATTTTCAAATGAATATACCAACATTTGTGGAGGAAAACTTAAGGGATGATTTTAAAGTTTTCGGGCAGATGCGTGATCTTGATCCCACAAAGACATTAACAACACAGAGGCACTGGTTTTGAAAAAGGATGTAAATAAAACATCCTCCTTCTCTTCAATGCTTTTGTATTTCTTTGTACTCAATAATTCCAGCAGACATTTTCTGGGCAACAGAGTTTGTCAGCAATTACTCTGTTGAGAATGCAGAAGAGAAAACAGTAATTAAATACCTTCACTTATCCTACTTTATCCCTGACTCTGTAGCTAAACTTAAGCATGGATTGAAAATAAACATACCTTAGGATAACTTAATATAGAAAAGTACTGGGCATCTTTGGTCTCGGAGCAATTTTTTATAGACTTAATAGACATTAAATGCCTTTATGTACACTATTTTAGCTATTTCCTTCGAACCTGTCTCTAACCTGCTAAATAAATACTATGGAGTATTTCATTAAGTGAAATACCTACTCATCTCCTTAAAAATGACTGTGTCAGTATCTGAATGTAGTTATTCTGCAACACGGGAGAAGATACGGCCTGCAGGGTGTCTGAGTCTATGTAATAGAGGTGGGTGGGAAGTGGGTGAGTAGGTGATGGGGATTAAGAAGGGCACTTGTCGTGATGAGCACAGGGTGATGTACGGAAGTGTTGAGTCACTGTATTGTACACCTGAAACTAACATTACCCTGTATATTAACTAATTGGAATTGAAATAAAAACTAAAAAAAGAAACATAACCAGAAGATCAAACAAAACAATATCCAGCACTAGCAATGTAACATTATATAGTTTTTTAGAAAATAGAAAAAGTACTCATAATTTCACTCGGCTCTTAGGATGTTTCTCCTTTTTCCTATTTACAACGGGTTATGTATACAAGTTTATGTACATTTTACAAACCTTAATTAAACTCTGCTCATAATAGTGTGCTTTTATATTACTTCATTGGAGTCATGTTTCTCATTTTGTTGGACCTGTAATAATTCAGAAGTCTTTCATCCAGTTGAATATGTAGAATTCTATCATTGGGCATTTATAACAATCTCAACGTTTCATGATTTTCAACCTCAGTGACCATGCAGTGAGCTACCTCTTAAATAGCTAAGAATTCATTGTCTCTGAAATGCCCTTAGAGTGTTGTTCCTGAGGTTGGATTTTTAGGTTTTCACTTCTCAGCACCGAGAAAGAAAATATATTTCAAATTATATAAATGTTGTGGTAGAGTCACTATGGATGTGTGTGGATTCTTAAAGAACCGAAACCCAGACAATGTAAGCATTAAACATTCCATGAAGAAATAACAAAATTAATTTTCTGAGAAAAGAGGATATCCAAATGGGTATTACTTTGTGGGCCTAAGCCAAAAGAAGGCTGAGAAAGCTTTTCTTCCATCCTGAAAATGGTGTTCAATTTCAGATACATATTTCAATTTCGTTTGTGTAATATGTAAGGTAGCTTAAGACAGCTCTTCCTCAGAGGCAGAGGGCTAGAATGGTTAATTAATAAAGGAACTTTTATGAGTGTCCAGGTTGTCCCTCAACTTGTGTGTAAAAATGGTTTCCAAACCTGAGAGATAAAGGTAGACTTGAAGTTATTTGTCTGTGTCTTTCATGGGGCTGTTAAATTGTTTCATTCATAGTACTTTGTTCTTTGGGTCCCGTAACAAGTTCAACCACGTTAACCAGCCTTTCTTAAAGGTCCACGTTGGCAAAAACACATTGCCATTAAAAACAAAAGAGCTTACCCAAACATAAGTCTTTTCTATCTAGTCCTGCCTGGTTATTTACATATCCTGAGAAATATAATGCTTCCTTTTGCTTCCTATTTTCTGCATCTAAGCTCAGTATTTATCAAAGATTTTATCAAACACCCCCATGTTGATCTTGCAGCTTCTTGAACATGCCAAGTTTATTCCCTCCCCAGGCCTTTGTTCTCTGTGTTCCAACTTCTAAATTTTTTTTAATGTTTATTTATTTTCAGGAGAGACAGACCGAGAGAGAATGGATGGGGAGGGGCAGAGAGAGAGGGAGACGCAGAATCAGCAGCAGGCTCCAGGCACTGAGCTGTCAGCACAGAGAGTGACGTGGGTCTAGAACCCATGAACCATGAGATCATGACCTGAGCTGAAGTCAGACACTCCATGGACTGAGCCACCCGGGCGCCCCTGTGTTCCGCCTCCTGGTGAGCAGGGGTCTGCTCAACGTGACTCTACCTCAGGCAGCTGTCACTGGCCACCAGATCTAAAATAGTCAAGCCCTTGCCATCTTGTCCTCTTTTTTTCGCCTTTTCCCCAGATACCCTGCTTTATGTCTTCAGTAGAGCAGCTAATGTCTCATATAAATTCAGGTGCAATTTTTTTTCTCCCCTATTAGAATAAAATTCCTTTTAATGGCTGACTTTATCTGTTTTACCTGTATGTCCAAACCTAAAATAGCCTTGTGGTGTTGTAGAGACTCTGTTGAAATAATGAATGAAGGAAGGAAGGAAGGAACGAATGAACGAACGAACGAATGAACGAGATGCTTGTAGACATGGAATTGCTGAAACGAGTGCACAGGTTCTTTTTTCCTGTTCAGTGGTGGCTTTCGGGACTGATGTTGTCAGAGACAGGCTTTTAAGAGTCCTCTATGAAGCAGTTGCTGCAATTTATTATTTCTTGCGAAATTGTATTAAGTAGCTAAATTCCAAATACGCTTAAAGAGATAACCATTGATATGCCTAAACTCTTTCCTACTAACAAATGTTGCTAGATGGCAAAGTGGCCTTGCTTTACTTTAGGCCTAAGTGTTTTTAAAAAGTCGCTATAATATATCAACACAATATCCACATTGGGGTAGGTTAAAAATGAGTTTCATCAGCATTTGGCATGAAATGTCGTTGTATCCTGAGATACTAATAAAAGAAACTGCAGTCCTCAGTCCTCCTATACTCTGATCAGATAAGAAAGACACCGATCATAAAGCTCATAATGGCAGTTTCTTGTCGCCAACATTGACCTTGAAGGCTGGTTTATGTTGTTGAGCTCAGAAACCGAAGCGGGCTCCGTGCTATCAGCACAGAGCCCGATGTGGGGTTCAGACTCTCGAACCGTGACATCATGACCAGTGATGAAATCAAGAGTTGGATGCTTAACCAACTGAGCCATCCAGACTGCCTCTATAGAACTATATATTCATATCAAGATCAGTCATTGAAAAATTCCCTGATGTAGGTCAGGCAGACATCTCATAAAGTTATAGTAATTTCCTATCAATAGGTAAGGCCGATTATGCAAGAAATACATCGTGGCCGTCCAAGGAATGACATAGCATTCTACATGACTAAGATCGTTAAAACTGCAGAGGCAGATGCGCCCCTGGTCTGTGTGTGTGACATGAGGGAGGAAGTCGTGAAGAGGGGGCTGTGGTTCACTTCAGACACAAGCTTCAGTTAAGCATGCAAATTAAAATAATTTACTGAGTATTATTTAACCAGGTAGAGTACAGAGAATTTGATGACTATAATCGAATACCAAGTTTGGGTTAAGTCATTTAATAAATTTTTCCTGTGTCTCATTCTGGAGAAATCACTTCTTCCTAAGCATAGGGACAATAAATAGAGCCTTCAGGTGCGGCCTCTGAGCACTCCTCAAACATGTGCCCAGCATTTTTCACTGTCCCCCAAATGACCTGTGGGTGTTCTGGCCAACTTCATTCATGCTATATCCTTTGCTTGGAAAGCTCTCCCTTGTCTTTTCCAGTTTTGTTTGGCTTCATTTGAGGGAATTAAAGGGACACGGTCCTGAGTTTTCTAAATTATTTGACCACTCATGCTCATCCTGCGACACCTACAAAAAATGTCACCTCCCTGGTGACACCTCCCTGAATCCTAGGATAGGATAAGGGAGCCCTTCTCTGGGGCCCCACAATGTTGTGTAGACACAGCCACTGTGGCACAGGTGACATTATTGAGGTTTTGTTCATTGCTTGCCCATCGGTCTTCCCCTCCACACCGTGAGGGCATTGGGGTCGTGCATGGATTGTCTCTACTACCCCGACGGTGAGGTTGGGTTTTCCTTCCCCTCTGAGATTTGGTAAGCAGCATTTACTGCATCCAACTTTGCATCCTCTTATTGTCCAGAGTTCCCCCTACAAGTCCTGGAATTTATTCAAGAGTTTATTTTTTGTTTGTTTATTTGTTTATTTATTTATTTTTGAGAGAGACACAGAGCATGAGCAGGGCAGGGGCAGAGAGAGAGGGAGACACAGACTCCGAAGCAGGCTCCATGCTGTCCGCGCAGAACCCAACTGAGGACTCAGTCTCAAGAACCATGCGATCATGACCTGAGCTGAAATCAAGTGTCAGACATTCCACTGACTGAACCACCCATGCACCCCATGAGTTTATTTCTTTGTATCACTGGTGTCTTCATTCCGACCTCCATGTGTCTAGTAATGATCCAGTGCCTAGACCCACCACTCAATCCCTGTACAGTTTTTTAGGAAAGTAGTATTAACTTTCTCTGAAATTTAATGAACTATTAATAATTTATCACAGATTTGAGAGGTTTCCAGGAGAGGATCCTCAAACAAGACACAACAAACCTCCTTCCACCCAATCTGAGTTATCTGGTAGTCCTCCTCTGCCTTTATCTTCTTTTCCCCCTTTTCCTTCTGTAGCCAGTTGCCTCCCCAGACCTCATTCTGGGCAGCCCCTCTTAGGCAGAGACTCCTCAGTATCTCAGCATTTATCCCTAGCAAACTTGTTCAGAAATGCACCCCCCAAAAAAAGTCTTCCTTTAAGAGAAACTCTCAGACAACCCATAAAGAGAATAATTCCTTTTATCTCAATTATATGTCTTATTCATCTTTGTCATGAGCATAGGATCAAGATTTTTGTAGATGCTAAAAAAAAAAAAAAAAAAAAAAAAAAACTTTCATTGATTGTTATTGTCTCAGTTAACTCACGGTCCCTGATCAATTTCAGGTAATTTTGAAAGCCTTCTATTTTAGTTATCCTTGCTTGTGATTCGAATGACTTCATTGATTGGTGAGCTATTTTAATTTACTTTTGTCCTTTACAGAATTCTTCTCAGATCAGAAGAGGAAAAAGATGGTGTGAAAACCATCTTACTTGAGAAATATTTCCCTAAAATAAGTGAACTATATTATTCTGGAAAATGGAAAAGATCAAAATTCACCTTTGCGTTTATTACTGAGATCTTATACGAATAGAACTCTGTCATTGGAATGAATGAAAACCCAAAAGTCTTTGTAGCTGGGGGGCAGGGGGAGCTTGACTACCAAAAACACTCCACATTGTAATGAGTTCCTCTTTCCAGCATTTAGGACAACGTAGCATGGTGGCACATTGCTTTCAACACCCTAATTGCAATTCAGAAATGATTTCCCTTAAGAACCTGAGAACAGAGAAAGATCTATTTTGTAAAGACTGAAGAGGAACCCCAAAACACCAATAAATTAGAATTCATCTGGGGGGCGCCCTGGGTGGCTCAGTCTGGTAAGCAACCAGCTTCGGCTCAGGTCCTGATCTCGCAGTTCAGGAGTTCAAGCCCCACATCAGGCTCTGTCCTGACAGCTTGGAGCCTGGAGCCTGCTTCGGATTTTACGTCTCCCTCTCTCTCTGCCCCTCCCCTGCTTACGCTCTGTGTGTGTGTCTCTCTCTCTTAAAAAATGAACGTTAAAAAAAAGAAGAAGAATTCATCTATTAACTGCAAGGTTGAAATATTTCATGGACAAATCCTGGAGAAATACCCACATTTTGTGTGGTAGAGGTGTTGTCTTGTCTCCAAGACTAGAGTGACCAGAGCTGGACTATTTCATTGCTCCCGTACGAAACTGAACCACACAATAAAGCACATGTTTTTGCCCTTTTAATTTACCCAGGATTTAAGCACAGGTATGGTACAATGACAAGCCAATCAGAGATTGTGCGTTTGACCTTTTAAAGCCCCTTTAAATCCCCGTCACAGGGCCGGTTCTCAGTGCCTAAAAAGGAAGTCTGCACAGACACCACAAACACTGCCCGCTGCGCCTGGGCACAGTCTGCCTCTGCAGAGATTGTGTGAATGTTCTTTATGGGCATTTCTGTGTGGTCACGGACAAGGTCATAAAATACTTTGAGGTGTGCCATGTCCATTTTCGGAGGCAGCTTAGCAAAATGAACTGATCTCTGAACTGGAAGTCAGAGATCTGTTTCACAGTCCCAGCTGTGCAGTTTATTACCCGAGTTTCTGGGTTCTGGATGCCAGTATCTTCATCTGTAAATATGGGCAATACTGTAAACATGGCAAGGCTTTGTTCTTAATGTTTATTTTGAGAGAGAGAGAGAGAGCATGCAAGCAAGTAAGAGACAGAGAGAGAAGATCCCAAGCAGGCTCCGCACGGTCAGCTCAGAAGCCGACACAGGGCTTGATCTCATGAACCTTGAGGTCATGACCAGAGCCAAAACCAAGAGCGGGTTGCTTAACCTACTGAACCACCCAGATGCCCCAATACTACTTGCTTTATAATGAAACAATAGATTCTCTAAGGATAGTCTAGACATTGTGCTTCCTTCACATCGGCAGTTGTGCAGGGCCCAGTGCTCAGTAAATGCTCTGGGAGGAACACGGGTTTATCGCAGGGAGTTATCAAATAACGTGATAAAAAGCATAAGCTCTGGGTTAATCGCAGAATGATTAATGCAGTTACGTTCCCCGTGATGGCTGTTGCACATCCATTACTTCCTCCGCAATTTGCACAGAACCAGCACCACATCATAAGAAGCTCTCTTCCGCGACGGATTTGGTCATTCTGTGACTCCAGTGACGGTTCACCGTCGACAGAGAATTTTGCATTGACCCATTTTGTTCTGCTCTGTCAACTACAACTAGGGTGACCATGTATCCCAGTTGTCTGGAGATGTCCACAGTTTACCTCTGTTGTCCTGGCATAATTATTCATATCACCACCTGTCACTGACAGACACGCCCAAATTTGAATAGTAAACTGTATTGTTACTCTATGTGAGCATATATCATGATATTCCATCATATTTTATATGGAGGAGAGATTGAGCATAAAACTAGAACAATGAATATAGCTCTTTATGGTTTTAAACCTTGATCTTGAGGGGAGACGTAGTGTGAAGACAACATATTCCTCTTCTGTCATTTCAGTAACTCATCTGTCTGTGCCTCACCAGCAATGTTTAATAAATCAGGTTATGTCTCTGTCGAGGCCTTAATTTTCTGGCTTAAAACTGCTTTCTGCTCAAAAATTAAAAAAAAAAAAATGAGAGGGGTGGAGTGTCTGGGTGACTCAGTCGGCTAAGCTTCTGACTCAGCTCAGGTCATGATCTCACGGTTCATGGGTTCGAGCCGCACATCGGGCGCTGTGCTGACAGCTCAGAGCCTGGAGCCTGCTTCGAATTCTGTGTCTCCCTCTCCCTCTCTGCCCCTCCCCCACTCTCACTCTATCTCTCTCAAAAATAAACAAAAATTAAAAAAAAAAAATTGGGGGAGGGAGCACCTGGGTGGCTCAGTTGGTTAAGCGGCGGACTTCGGCTTAGGTCATGATCTCACAGTCTGTGAGTTCGAGCCCCGTGTCAGGCTCTGTGATGACAGCTCAGAGCCTGGAGCCTGCTTGAGATTCTGTGTCTCCCTCTCTCTCTGCCCCTCCCCTGCTCATACTCTGTCTCTATGTCTCTCAAAAATAAATAAACGTTAAAAAAATAAAAAAAATTTTTTTTGTCTGCAAGAAATGTAGCATTCTACCACCTTCCCTACCTGAAGAAATTCTGGAAATTCCCAGCATCTGCACTCAAGAAGTCAGTACAGATTCACAAGACTAGCACTTTTAGCCTGACATAAACTGCTGGGTGTGTACCTAAGAGCAAGAAAGGACAGTCTTGGCCTGCAGAGAAGTCACTGTCTAAAGAGAGAAACCAGTATTACGGTAGTGAATAAATGTGTAGGGGGCAGGCTGAGGAAAGAACATAAATGGGTCCCTGAAAAAGACCCTGAGAAAAAAATGACAAGGGTGGTAAGGAGAAATCCAAGAAATGGTGATATCCTGGAAGCCAAGGCAAGAGAGTCTAAGGAGGAAGTTGCCAATAGGGTCAGATTAGATTAGTAACAACTGCAAAGTGGCCGTTAGATTTATCAACCAGGAGGTTACTGATTACCTTCAGTTTCAGTGAAGAAATGGTAAGAATTAAAGACATATTTGAATTGGTTAGGAAGGAATTATAGACTGAGTACACACTACATTTTTTTTCTTATTTATTTTGAGAGAAAGAGAGAGCAAGCGCGCACAAGTAGGGGAGGGGCAGAGAGATGGAGAGAGATTCCGAAGCAGGAGGCAGTGCAGAGCTGCATGCAGGGCTTGATCCCATGAACCATGAGATCATGACCTGAGCCAAAATCAAGAGTCAGACACTTAAGCAACTGAGCCACCCAGGTGCCCCCACACTACATTTTTAAGTAGAACATAAAAGGAAAAAGAACAAGGGCTAAATGGAAGGATTTTTTTTTTTAATCAGTATTTTTGTTTGTTTTGAGTAATGTGTATGTGCGTGGTATCCTGATAAACCAGCTCTCCCTGGGGTGGGGTTGATGACCAAACCCCTGATTTGTAGCTTTGGCTCATTACCACGGTATCAGTTCCCCACCATGGCTGATGTCAAGCTGTCAGTATGATATTAGTGGTGCAGGTACAAGCGGAGACACAGAATCAGTCATGGCTCCAGCATACGGCTGCATGGAAGCCAGAACATTGGGGGTGGCTGGAGCTTTGTGTGCGGAATGAAATACCCAGTAAAGCAGGTAGAGAGGAAAGGGGTGGAATCAAAAGTAAAAGTGGAAAGATCAATGTTGGGCAAGAGAAAAGATATCGCTTCTAATGAGTTGAGAGGCAAAGAATTGGGTTGGAACAAATTCAGAGAGGAGAGGGAATTGGAAGAGTTCTCGCTTCGTTGGGCTATTTTGTCTGTAAAATAAAATGGGGAAATGAGGGCTTTGCTGAGAGTGAGGAAGTTGTGGTTGGTACCTAACACTGGTTTGGAAGGAATAGTCCAAGTTGGAAGGAAACATGCACGTGGTAGGTTAGTTGGGGTTCCACCAATATTGAGGACCAGGGCTCTGTCTTTAGCAGTATCATTCTGGAGAGGCATGGGGCTTTTCCAGAACATAGCAGCACAGGTAGGGGAACACAGAAATCAAATAATCGCATTGTCCCCGGATTGAAATTTTGCTGGAGAATGTGGAGGGAGCGCAAGAATTCAGGGAAGCAGTGGCTATGGACAAGAGAATGTTTGAAGTGACGGGCTATGGTGCCTGGGGTGAAGAGAGAGAACAAAAATGAGAACCAAGGGGAGTTTTTAGACTGAAAAGAAATGCTACTTCTCAGAGAAGGAAAGTCTTAATGAGGTTGTAGGACAGGTATAGTAGAAGTACGAAGTTGAGAGAGCTGAAACATTGAGGTGCAGGTGGGACAGTATCACAGAGTAAACAGGTACAGAGATAACCGAGTCCTGCATGGTTGTGAATGTGACGGGCTGAAGCGGAATGGAGGGTGGGGACCATGACAACGAATAAGCAAGGGTGTTAGTCTTTTGAAAGGACTTTGAAGTCACCCAGGATCTTGTACTGGATACTAAGACTTTAAACCATGTGTGAAAGTTTTGTTAGACGTAGGAGGAGCCCACTGAGATGGCAGCCATTTGCAGGGAGAAATGGGGTGTAACTGAACAGTGTGCTCCTTAAAAGGGAGCGTGTGTTACAAGAGAGTGAAGAAATAGTATTTGTTAAGGTGGAGATGAAGAAAGCTAGCCAAGGGGTCCTGAGATAGTAGGAATTTTTTTTTTTTAACTTTTCCTTTTATTTTTTAAATTTTACTTAAATCCAAATTAGTTAACATATAGTGTAATAATGATTTCAAGAATAAAATCTAGTGATTCATCACTTACATACAACACCCAGTGCTCATCCCAGCAAGTGCCCTCCTTAACGCCCATCCCCCTTTAGCCCATCCCCCCACTTGCCTCCCCTCCAGCAACCCTCAGTTTGTTCTCTGGGTTTAAGAGTCTCTTATGAGGCAAGCCATAGGAATTTTTTTAATGAAAAGCCTGAACTTTAGAAAATATGAGTAGACACAGAGAAGAGCCCAGGTACAAGTAAGGGGGAAGGCAGAAGGCAGCTCTCTCTGAATACAAGAGAACGCATAGGAGGGTTGTGGTTGGTTTGTGTGTATGTTTGTTTGACTTGGTTTAGGCTTGTAAGTTTCCTTTGATTTTCACCATCCACACAAGCATATTTGAAGAATGTTTGTTCAGAAGATAGTTAGGGAGTGACACTTTTGGGAACAATACCGAAATGTCTTCAGTTCCAGAAAGACATAGGTGTTCTTAATCACCTTCATTTTTCTTGCATGAAAAAGTTGCCATTAGTACATCTTCCAAAAAAAAAAAAAAAAAGAAAAGAAAAAAAGAAAGGTCAGGGGTAAGATCTGAGATGAATCATGAGATTCTCAAAAAGTATTTTGGGATTCATTACTTAACTGCAAATGCTGAATAAGGTTTATACTCGTGTTGGACCTATAGCTTGGTAAGGAGGTAACCACTGACTTCAAAAGCAGTTAGTTGTATTGACTTTGTAATACTGGCACCAGGAAAGCATTGAACAGATTGTTTTTAAAAACCCAGAGCCTTGGGACGCCTGGGTGGCTCAGTCCGTTAAGTGTCCGACTTCAGTTCAGGTCCTGATCTCATGGTTCATGAGTTCCAGCGCCACATTGGGCTCTGTGCTGACTGTTTAGAGCCTGGAGCCTGCTTTAGATTGTATCTCCCCCTCTGTCTGCCTCTCCCCTGCTTGATCTCTCTTTCCTCTCTCAAAAATAAATAAACATTAAAAAAGAAAAAAAGAAAAGAAAACCCAGAGGATTGCTGGGCATTTCACTGTCCCAGAGGGGAGCTGGGACCATTTCTTGTGCAGACTGAAATATTTTCTTAACAGACCATTCCATCACGACTGGAAAATCCTAAAACAAAACTTAAGAGACATATACACAGGGTGCCTGGATGGTTCAGTCGGTTAAGCATCTGACTCTTGCTTTGGGCTCAGGTCATGATCTCAGTTTCAAGCCCCACATCGGGCTCTGCGCTAGTAGTGAAGAGACTGCTTGGGATTCTCTCTCTCCCTTGCTCTCTGCCCCTCCCTCACTCACTCTGTCTCTGTCTCTCTCAAAATAAATAAATAAACTTTAAAAAAAAAAAGAGAGACATACACACACACACTTTTCCCACTGTTAGTAAACAGTAACTAATTGTGGTTGATGTTATTATCCACTGGTTAGACATTAGAATTACGTCGTTTCAGATCTGAGAAATGACCCATGGAGTAAGGTCCTTGTGCGGCAAAAATTGGGGGTCATGGTGCTTATATCATTTCCTTTCTCAAGGTGTGGTTTACTCTTTTATGCTACCTGTCATTTCTGGCTTAAACTTTGTCCGGGAAATTCACTTCTACTGAACAAAGAATCAGGCCTCTTGCATGAGTTTTATCCTTCTTCCTCTAAACTTGACATTCCCTGAGGCCACGTCCTGAAATGCCTCATCCTGCTGTAGCCAAATGGTCGTAATCTGTGTTTAACTTCAGCACTTTATCAAGCGATCTCGTTTAATGTCATGTCAGCGTATAGACTGACATAGATTTCACAGGACAGGGAGGTTGAGTTTTGTACATGTGTTTCTACTTCATTTGAAACGTGATTTCATGGACTGACAAGTAAATGGTATAGTGTGGGGGAAAGAGTAGCAACCACATATTAGTTTGCCAGAACTCCCATGTTACAGTATCAAAAAAAGGCGAGAAAGATAACAGTGGATGTTACGACGTTCCTTTCAAGTAATAACAAAGCTTTAATCAACTGATAGACGGACCGACTGGGGATTGAAATGCACCTCTCAAGGGTGAAGCCTGACAAGTGGTTCCTTGAACACTGCACAGAAGGTAAAGAAGTATATATTTTCCAATCCTAATAGGAATTTTAAGTGAGTGGGATGGAATAAACTCGGTTGGGAATTCGAAATAAACGCAGCCTGGAATGTTTCTCAGAGAGCAAGGTTTACACAAGGGCTGTACAAGACTCTCAGCATGAAACATGACACTCGGTGAAATTTTCCTGGCATCTGAGAGCCAGATAGGGTTTTTTGGAAAGTCCAGGGCTCAGACATTTGGTCAAGAGCTATTTGTTTGAACTTGGGAAAGGAAACGTAGATGCTTACTTAAAACCCTGGGGCAGGAGTAATACTCCACCTGCCAAATGGAGTTGTGCACACTTTCTCAGAAGGCGGTGTTTTCAGTTTGGCGTTCCCATTAAAATATTTCCCTCAAATTTCCATTTTGTCTCTCTCGATAGCTGCTCCAGGAGTCCTAAGTAATTTCATATATCGCACGGAGTAAAACTGATTCAAAAAAAGGGGAAGTGATTTGAGGAAACACAAGAGTCCACTTCTGGTAATTCAGAAGTAACCAGGAGGGGCAATTTACCTACTTTCTTGCCAAAGCTATTTTCTCCAAGTCTAGATTCCCACGAGCTGGTAACTTTGCAGGGGAATCATAAGGGGAGAATAGCCTTTGTGTGCAAGGCTGAAGAAGCGATTGGTAATTAACAATGCATCCTTTGTAAGGTAAATTCAGGTCAAAAAAGACTTGATCTGCAGAGTTGAACAACTTACATATTTCTTAGGAGCTCGGCAGTACTGGGTTCGGTGAGATTGCAGGCAGGCGCAAGGACCTCAAAACCAGAAATTCTCTAAGGAATACATACGAAAGGAGTAAGGACAAGAATCATGGAAAAGATGAAGGGTGCAGGGCTGTGGATTAAATGTTCGTGGGTGGAGCTCCAGCTTTCTGCAAGCGAAATGGTGAAGTGGGTGAGCTCCGGGAATGCAAGATCTGTTGAATTAATCATCAGGGTTCGGGGATCGCATGTTCTGAGTTTGTAGCCGACTGGAGGGATGGAATTAGTCCCTTGTACCTCATGTCACACTTTCCCACTGTACACAGCAGCTCGTGATTATTTAGCCCTCGTTTGCATTCAGGCAAAAACCAAGATAGTGCCCTATAATTCAGCAAATATTTGTTTTTCTGGCAGCGACGGATCTGCCTGCATTACAGTTTCACGGGCAGTTCTACAGTGTTTACAGTTTCCACTGCTTGGAGCTTTCTGTATATTTATCCCTGGATTAGACTCAAAGTAAGCTGATTTTATCAAACCGCTGGGTAATTCTGACCATTTCATCTGGCGATTTTAGTACTGTATTGTTGCAGCTGACCTGTGTATGTAGGAAATTACTGGGTCACCAGCTCACGGAAATGCCTTTGGATTATGGACATACTTGGAGCATGTATCCATTGAAGGGGGGCGCGGGAAGAGTATGGCGTGATCTGCTTTAATGCCGATTTGAGTTAAATAAAAAGTGGGATTTCAGGCAGGGCCCGGTAGTATCTTCTTAAATTGAAATAGAAGTTCAGTGACTCAGTGCAGAAACAAGAGGTCTTTGAAGAACTTAACATTCAGATGAAGCAAGCGTGTCCTTCAAACCACATCCTTCCTGCCGCCTGTGGGAAAGGGCTGGTATTTGTGTTGCGCTCTGAGCACATGCAGAATAGATCTGTGTGTATTTCCATAAATAAAAGGACATTGTGTGTGTGTTTGGCACCTGTGATGGCAAGGGCAGTTGATTGCTTCCGAAAGCTTTGTTCAACTCCAGGATCAGCAGGATTTTTCAACACTGAACTAGGAAGTGGGCACTAAAAATACCTACACAGGAGACTTATGATAGCACTAAGTTTTGAAGAGCAGGGCGAGGACTCGCAAACTTTGTTATAGCTGTGTTGTTACTCTAATTATTATGGTTCAGGGGAAGGGATTTGACATGTCGTGTATCCAACCTGCAGACTAATGAGCCATGTTGTAGGAACATTTTGAGTTACTGCTTGTTGTTTCGGCGTCCAGTGAGAACACGAGCGTATGTTTTGCCAAAACCGAAAACCATACCCTATTTCTTTTCTTTGCTTCTTTTGTTCCTAGTATGCTCATGAAGCCACTAGCAATTAGCGATTTGGTTATTTATTTGGAGGCAGAGTAGCGCCCAATCCAAAACAAGTTTAAAACAGAATTAAGAGCCGTATTAAAAATTAAGCTTGCATTGTTAAGATAAAATACTAATGCCCTCATGGTCATTTGCCTCCATCTTTCTCAATGTGCAAATCAAGACCTCTCCACGTTGTGAATAAATGTGACCATATTTTAATGCTCCTGATATTTCCAGATGCTTAATCCCAAACCTTAATAGGCTTTGTCTGTAGAGATATGGGAAATTTGAGTGGGGTTTTTGGGGCCTTTTGTTTTGTTTTGTTTCATTTTCTATCATGCAGTTCTCCAGAGCCTTTACTATAAAATGCATGGAACAGGCATGACTTAAAGAAAACAGGCGCGCCCGCACGGCTCAGTCTGTTGAGGGTACAGCTTCTGCTCAGATCATGATCCCACGGTTCATAAGTTCGAGCCCCGCATCAGTCTCTGTGCTCACAGCTCAGAGCCCGGAGCCTGCTTCGGATTCTGTGTCTCCCTCTCTCTCTTCTCCTCCTCCATTCATACTCTGTCTCTCTCTTTCAAAAATAAATAAACATTAAAAAAGAATTGAGAGAGAAAACAAAGCCTAATGTAATTCATGTAATGTAATGAAAATCATGAGTATGGTTAGGTCTCCTTACATATGATCAAAGGGGTAACCTCCTTGAATACAATGAAAATAAAAACAAGTATTAGCCCCTTAAGTTTATTTGAATGCAGTTTTTTCTGTGTGAATAAAATTTCCTTCTTTAACCACCCCTGCCAAAGACTGATTTTGTTGAGAGGCAATATGCACTTTTTATTTTTGTTTTATTTACATTTAACTGAAATAGATCTGTGAGAAGAATATTTATCTATTTAAACGAGGGTCTCCATAAACTATTATAGTGTGGAAATTGTGTATTGTGAAAGTTAAAATAATTGTGTTCAGATTATCCCATTAAAGGAGTACTCACTTGAAGGAGGAGAAATGTTTCAAAAGCCCAAACTCTGTGCAGTGAAATGATGCCTATTTCTCAGAAAACTGAGCCTTTTAGTTCTTAAAACACAGTGAAGTGAAGGAGTTCCTGTCTGACTCTGTGAATGAAATTCTCTTTAGAGGGAACACTGAATGTAGAAGATGAGCTTAGTGATGGATGGGAAAGAAGGGTCTTCTCCGGTTCGTCTTGCAGGTGGGCTCGCCTCTCCCGCCAGCACGGATGGCTCTGCTTAGAGGTATTTAAGATCCCAGGTATTTAATATCAAGTGGGAGGAAGCACATTTCAATGACAGGCATGGCATTGAACCTTAGCAACAGCATTTTTACCAAATAATCATTCTTGTTTTCAGGGCTTCTAAAACATTAGAAAGAACATGTAACCCATGAGTGATGTAATCAATTTTATTAACAAGCAATACAAATTTTCAAACTGAAAGTCAAAATGGGAGTTTATATAAGAATGGAGTTCAGAAAAACTACCCCCTGATAGATCAAAAGAGTGAAAAAAGATATCTTACATACTGTCAGCCCGCATGAAAAACATTTCGTCGAAATGGTTTGTACATTGAAAATTCATCACGGGATAATCAGTATGTATTATCTCTGTACAGCATGGGAAACACAAAACAAGAAGTATTGAGCCTCTAACCTGCATGGGAATTGTATGCACTGTATGTATTACATGCATTCACAAAACAGCTAGAGAAAGATACAAACAAGACCCCCAAAAATATAATAGAATAGCATTAAAAAAATAAATATCGCAGAAGGTGAGGGAGGGAATCAGAGTCAATATCGGGAATTTCCAAGGCAATGATTTTCACGATGGACTTTGAAAATGGGCAATATTTGTGCCCTCAGCAAAGGGTAAGGAAAGACATTCCAGACCATGAGATCCTAGAACAAAAAGTGAAAAATAATTACTTTTCCAATTCACATTCAGCTTTTGGTTCAAAGGACGGGCATTTAGATACGGTACAATTTATTTGATCTTCTCCTGCGTAAATCATTCCATTTCTTTAATGTTTAAGCCAAAGTCTGTGAAGCAATATAACCACTTGGGTTTTGCCAAGAGATTTAGAAAGATGTACCCACCTGGAAAATGCTAAAAGGATTGGCCGAAACCAATTTTGTTCCACTCTCGTGAAATGTGCCTTTGTTTCAGTCACATTGACTTGACAGCAAAACAGAAAGAACCCGGTTTCTTAGTGCCTATTGGCATGTGCGCCTAACCACTCACATACACCCAGTCAGTTGCATGAACAGATATTATAGCTACCTGCCCCCTCCCCAGTTTAAGTATTATTTGTATTGACCTACATAATCTTTCCTCTTACAGTTTAATTGGTGACCTTGGTCAAGTCATTTAATGTACCTTCAACTTAGTTTTTCTTCATTGAGCTCTTACTCAGTAAGATTTCATTGAAATGCATTGTCTGCAATGCAAGTATATTGGCATTAAGAATCTTCATTATTCAAAGTAGTAAATATAGCTTTGTAGAGATAACACGTTTGATTTAGAGCCAACCATGCAAGCAAGCGTGGCATTTATGACCATTCAGATGAATTCTTTCTTGCCCGGAAAAGCTATGGACTTATTGTGAGAACGTTCATAAACATGACTGTGCTTTATTGAATCTCATATTTCTTTTACCTTGGGTTCTTATGTGAGTATATCCTAGGGTGGATAGAAAGTAGGTATCACTTAAGAGATTATAAAAAAAAAAAAACTTTAGAAGGAAGTAAAAGTCAAACTACATTCTGACTGGTTAGTTTGCTTTCATTAAAGATTGACAATTCCTTAGTGATGCGGATTTGGTACTTAGATTAGCCCTTGGAGTTATGGAGACAGGAATTTACTCAACATCCTGTGCCTCTGTCTCTTACTTCCTCTGTGTATCATGAGAGATTTTGCTGGGTTGCCTTGACGGTGGTATCTGAATCTGCTTTCATGAGGAAGAGGTCACTGCTTCAATTTATTGAGCTATATGTAAGGCATCATGACTCAGCTATTTGCCAAAAATGCTAAATACGTGAAACCTTTCCCTTCGGTAAGCATACAACAGTGCCTCAGTGTTTTCTATAGATACTTTATTATGAGGATAAAATTAAGTGTTCCCTAAAGTATAATCGAATTACAGCTCTTATTTTTAAAAATTTTAACATATCAGTATGTTTTTTGAAAGGTCAGTAGTTTATATTATCTTTAATAAAGATGATTTTTTAATTTATTTTGAACGTGTTATTTTCAACTTTATCTTTAAAATACATAACAGGTCATGGGGGCTGGCAAATTCAACCATTAGGCAAATATGTATTAAGCTGCCGGGCTACTATTACTAAACCACACTTCTACAACTTGAAGTAATGATAGCTAACATATATTGAACAGTTTGTGTATGCCAGGCAGAGTTTGGTGCCTCATGTGCTGTATCTCGCCAGACCATTGCGATAAGATGTAAAGTGATTATATATGATCCCTGCCCACTGGAGCAAATTGCATGAGATGTTTCTAGAACTAGATTGGGAATTGCTGTGTTCAGCGTGACTGACTCAGGGCTAGTACACCCTTTAGCTTCTACTGATTCTAGAACATGAGGCCCCAGAGTACAGACCAGAAGTAATTTGCTTCCTCACAGCAAGAATTCAATTGACCCCAATTGTGGAGCTTGCCAAAAATCCAAGGCCGTCCCCACAATAAGTCAGGAAGCAAAGTCCATTTTACGAATGGGCGTATTTTGGCCCTTGGCTGATATTCACTGAAACCAAGCTGCACAGTCTCTGGTTACTTTCAAATATGGTTGAAACCTCACAAATCTGGCTTTCTTTCCCTCTGTACATCAGTACCTGCCAAAGTCAGAAGTCTTGCCGTTGCGGCCATGCTATAGATGTTGGGACACTGAAACAGTGTCACTTTGGCAAGAATGTTGACCTAGGAGGTTATGAATATGTTCTGGTCCTTATCAACCTCCCCAATTTACAGAAGTATGTGCTGAGCTCTCGGTGGAGTTCAGTAAGTATAATTCTCCTTATCAAGTCATTTGTTGATAAGACATATAGCAAAGCCCAAACAGCACACCTGTGGGGCTGGCCTTGGCAAAGGATATCATTCCTCGCGGTATTCTTCAGATGGAGTGGTTTTACTATCACAGTGTGGTAATGGTTACGAGTCAATTTAGAACTGTAAACGAATGAGTTAAAGTCCGGGGTATGCCGTTTCTTTAACTGTTTATGCTTTGAAGTTTCTAACCCTCACCAGATGTTTGTTCCTTTGCCTGTTCCTACCGTGCACACCAGCAGAGCTTTGGCGAGGATTCAGCGAGGTTATATGTGGAAAGGACTTAGCACGGTCCCTGGTACAAAGAACACATTCACTAATGTTAGATAGCTCATAAGGATGAGTCGCCACTCGGGCATTTTCTCCAAGCAGATGCTCCAAACGTATCTCAAATAGAGCTCCTTCCTCCTCCTCCCGTGACCCACTTGTTTTTTTGTGTCACATTTCAACTTTTCACCAAATCCTCTCAGCTAGGAATTCTCATTGCCTACTCTTCCTTCTCTCCCACATACAATCGATTACCAAAGCCTGATGATTTTACCATCTAAATATTTCACATTAGGGGGCACCTGAATGGCTCAGTGGGTTAAGCGGCCAATTCTTGACTTCTGCTCAAGTCATGATTTCACAGTTCGGGAGATTGAGCCCCTAGTCAGTCAGTGCAGAACCTGCTTGGGATTCTCTCTCTCTCCCTCCCTCTCTCTGCTCCTCCCCTGCTTGCTCGCTCGCTCTCTCTCTCTCTCAAAATAAATAAATAAAACTTAAAAAAATATTCCTCAATCTGCTCTCTTCCCTGCGTTCTTATACCAGTGCCTTATTTCAGTCCCTTGTCATCTCGCGACCTGATTACCAAAGCAGTCCATCATTTATTCTCAGGGGCAGTCCTGCCTGTCATTGCGTCCTCACCTCCTCCCCCAGTGTGTCCTCCACAGACACCGTGATCCCTGTGCCGCCCATTTCCATTTGATCTAGCTGTTCCTTGCCTCGCTTACATATTTCCCTTCTCCAACATGCTCCACGCTTTGGAAGTTACTTAGGAAAGGAGTTTTTACAACTATTTTGCTATTAGAAAAATTCGAGCTTTACCATTGCCTGGGGAATAATGACACTATATTTTCTTTGCTTTCGTGGTATGGTGTAGGATACTTTACCAAATAATTATGCCATTTTTCTTCTACCATTGCAGTGAAATTGAGGCTTGGAGAATGAATATTAAGAACCTAAAATCAACAGATTACTGACCATTTGTCTTCAAAATATTGTAAGTTTGAATAAATATATTAGGTAGAAATGCACCTACATAAACTACACTTGGCATACTTCTCCTATGGATGCAGACAGACTAATCTTTAGACTAAAGTATAAATTCTTTGTATACTGGAGTAATTCCACCCTAAGCAGCTTAATGTACTTAGTTGTTTCTTGTTGTTGGACGTACAAATTGTTTCTCTAGATGTTTTTCCTTTTATGTCAAATGCCTCACTGCATAAATAATACTGTTGCCTCATCTATTACATTTTAAGCTTTTTGATAGCAGAGGAACTCTTGCAAGTATTTGTTCCCACTGTGCTTAGGAAAGGCAAAACACTTCGTAGCCGAGTCTATAAATGCTTGTTGCCTGACTCATTGAAGGTCAGATAATTAATGTTCACTTATTTAACAAAAAGTTACAAGAGTTTTGCTGTCTGGCTAAATATTTTAAAAAGACTCCTTTCTGGGGCACCTGGGTGGCTCTTTCAGTTAGGTGTCCGATTCTTGATTTCTGTTCAGGTCATGATCTCAGGATTCATAAGATCGAGCCCTGCCTCGGACTCTTCAACGAAACCGTGGAGCCTGCTTGGGATTCTCTCTCCCCGTCTCTCTCTGCCCCTCTCCTCCTCAAAATAAATAAATAAACTTTAAAAAGAAAAGAAAAGAAAAGAGAAAAGAAAAGAAAAGAAAAGAAAAGAAAGACTCCTTTCTCTAAACTCTAACCTAGAATTTGCAAACTGTGTCAAGAGGATAAAGGTAGATTGGATTTTTTTAATGCTGCTAGTTTGAATTCAGATGAACAAATGCCTAGCTTAATTATTGAGAAGAGCTCATCTTTCTCTTTTTACAATCTATTAAGCAATATCAGAAAATATTACTGAAAACACTAGTATTAATGTTTTTATTTTTTTAACGTTTATTTGTTTTTGAGAGACATAGAGACAGACTATGAGCAGGGGAAGGGCAGAGAGAGAGGGAGATACAGAATCCAAAGCAGGCTCCCGGCTCTGAGCTGTCAGCACAGAGCCCGACGCGGGGCTCGAACTCACAGACTGTGAGATCATGACCTGAGCCGAAGTCAGCCCCTTAACCAACTGAGCCACCCAGACGCCCCATGTTAATGTTTTTAAACTCTTTGAATACTCTCATAGTCTAGCCCAGGAGTCAGCAAACTACAGCCCTCAGCTAAAATCCACTCTACTTGCCTGTTTTATAAATAAAGTTTTATTGGAACACAGCCACATGCATCCATTTGCACATTGTTCATGACTGCTTTTGCACTAAAATGGCAGACTTGACTAATTGCAAAAGACACTACAGACTAGAAACTCTCAGGCCCTTTAATGAGGAGTTCGCTGACCACTGATTTAGCATACTAGCTGTTGTAATTATTTTTTTTCTCTAGATGTGGTTATATTAATAGGTGATTTTTGGTGCATCATAAGTAGTTATGTTTTATGTATGTAGTAAAATAATGTTCATATTAGCACTGAGCTTAAAACATTTTTTAATATTTATTCATTTATGAGAGACAGAGCATGAGCAGGGTAGGGGCAGAGAGAGAGGGAGACACAGAATCCGAAGCAGGCTCCAGGCCCTGAGCTGTCAGAAGAGCCCGACGTGGGGCTCGAACCCACCAGCTGTGAGATCATGACCTGAGCCGAAGTTGGACGCTTAACCGACTGGGCCACCCAGGCGTCCCCGCACTGAACTTATGAATTAAAAGTGATGGTAAACCTGTAACACCTGTGGAATTAATGTGCCTGTTGCTAAACAAGGCTTCATTCATTAGCCATTTAGTTTTTTTCTATTTTCTTATATTTTGACTGGTTCTGATTTACCTTTTTAAAAATATGACTACCATAGTATTTAAAGTATTAAAATAGTTTCTTTATCTAGAGAGTTCCAACCAGGAGGTTGTACCAGGTTTGAGAGGACAGAACTCATCTTTTATGGCCTCAAAAATTGTTTTCCTAATTCTCTACCAGACACACGGTGATGTTTAGTGGACAAAACACTTGGCCAAAATCAATGGGCAGGAATTCTATTACTAACCAAGTGTAAAATCCTGGACAATCTCTGTTTGGGTTTTCCTTCTGCAAAAACAAACCTGACAATAGTCTTACCGAGCCAACTCTCAGAAATGATGTCCTCATGAAACTATGTGTTTGTGAAGAAATAAGATCAATTTTTCATTTATTATCACCATGCCTGATCGATAGCAGCGCTTATCCGATATTTCGTTTCTAGATTAAATTGTCTAAATTGGTAATTTTGTAGTAGGGAACCTTCCAGAACAATAGTTAGGAGTGTAGCTTCTAGAGTCAGCAGCCTGGGTTTGGATTCTGGCTCTGTCACTCACTACCTTGTCCCCTCACACACGTCATTGAAACTCTGTGCCACAGTTTTCACAGAGTTTAACTACAGTTCCACTCACAGCCGCAGCCATCTGTATGAGAAGGGTAATGACAGCGTCTGCGTCATAGACCATTGGCAAAGATCACATGGTAAAATTCAAATAAAGCTCTAACAATGCAGTTGGTATACAGGCAACTCTCAGTACATGTAAGTTATTATCATGTATTAGTATAAATCTGAAGCGAAGAAGGATAGCCTGTTCTGAAGGTAATTCTTTCTGGAAGGTCTTCATCTCCCGTTTGGATATAATTGTTATTCTGAGTAGCTTTCCCCTGACCCCCCCCAAAAAAAAATGAGTATTAAAATGTTCTCTCATTTCAGAATGTCAGTTTCACAGTTTCTTTGCCAGTTGAACCCTTGAGAGTAAGGCACTCTCTCTGACCTTTTTTGGCATCACCAATTGTTTAAAAGCCTCTATTTAATTTTAAAAAGCTTTTGTGCTACTTTTCCTTGATGCTTATTATAGGTTTGGAATCATGTGCTATAAAAAGTATTTGGCTGTATGTGCTCTTATAATGGAAGTAATTTAATTGGGCACTCTGCCTCCACAGATCAGCAAGGGTCAAAATGACTTTTTTGAAAACAGGAGAGAAGTAATACAGAGGGGGTGGAAACAAAAACAAAAAACAAAAAAAACCCTCACCATTTGCTTTCAGCGCTGTATTATGCATGCTTCATTAAGGCCAATGGTGAGTCTCCCATGTTGGCTATTTGCAAACTATTCCGCTGACAGACAAGTTCACCACATGTGTTCTCCTAGAGCGGACACCCAATCACCCCGCGTCGGTTAAGTCTGTGCCTGCTGAAATTTGACAATGCCGGGACACAGGCACATTAAACACACTATACCCGATAGGCTTACTCACTATTTTGTTGAGAATTCTTGCCGCCTCTCAAGATTCCTCGCTGAACTTTTCTAAGATTACCCCTGTCACTACAAGAGTACAAGGCAGAAATGCGTCTTGTCTCTCGCAGAGGGGACACCCCCAGCCAAATAATTTACATAACCTCCTTCCTTTTCACACAGCGTCAGCAGGATTACAGAGTTCCCCACCTCTGCCTCTTACTGATAAGGGTTTCCCATAAGTGGGGCAAACACTGTGTTTCTTTCAGAACGGACACACACTCCTTGTCACCCCCACCGACAGAAGCTAAACCTAAACGTTAGTGGTCACAGTTACATGCCATTTGAATGAGATTAGGATATAAGAGCATGAGATCTCAGGGGTTCTGGCGACAATCCCGAGTTTGTGATTCATGTAAAATTAAGATATACATATTTTGTGGGCAACTCTCTAGGAAAGGAAGTAGTGTAGACACAATGGTAGAGGAAACTAAATTGCCTGGAACACGCCACGTCATCGGTCAATATTCCTGGCTTGGTTCGGTTGAGCGAGTCTTTCAAATCTTTTCATCTTTGTCCCATATTTTATAAGTGCACAAGAGTAGTTCAGCTAAGGATTATGTAGATTAAATTGCTTTTCAAAATAATTAGCACTAATTGACAAATCTATATAAAACAAAGCAACAATGTTATGTTCCCTTGTAGTTGAACGCACCACATTTAATGGAATAACTTAGGCCTTTCCCCACATTCTCAAATCAGAAGGGAAATTTTTAGCACAAAGTCTCTTGTTTTTCATTCTGATTTTGACCCAGGGGTCTACTAAATTGTACATCAAGCAGACAAGGTCTCCGCTGTACACACCGCACTTAGAGGCAACACGCTCACATGTATCCCTCAAGCCATCGGAATGACTACCGTTAATGAAACCAAAATGGATTCATTCATTCGGAATATTCTGAGTGCTCACAGAGTTGAGGCCAGCGGTTCTCCAAGCTGTGGGCTTTTGAACCGTGTGTGTCTTCAAGATCCTTTCAGGGAGTCCACCAGCTCAGGGATCGTTAGGTGATAATACTGAGAGGGTCTGTGCTCTGTTGACATTCGCACTGATGGTGTTAAGTCAAGAGTAAGTGAAACTGCCAGTTACTTAGCAGGAATCCAGGGAGGGACGGGGAGCTGTCCTAGTTGCTGCCATTCTCCACTCCCCCTTTCTCCACGTTTTTCACTGAAAAACATTGGCGGTGAAGCAAATTTTTTCTTTTTGAAAGTCAACTAATGTTGCTAAATCTCCATCCTTCAGCACACAAAATTTTTAAATATTTAATACTTTTAATATGTGTGAAGTATGCACAAATTTCTGTTTCGTACTGAAGCGTGATGTTTGTCTTGAAAAAAGAACACGTGTGGGGTCCTGGGTCACTCAGTCAGTTAAACATCTGACTCTTGATTTTTGGCTCAGGTCATGATCTCATGGTTTGTGAGAGAGCGCCCCACACCAGGCTCTGCACTGACGGCATGGCATCTGCTTGGGATTTTCTCTCCACCACCCCCCCCCCCGCCTCTCTCTCTCTCTCTCTCTCTCTCTCTCTCTCTAAGCAAATAAACTTTAAAAAAAGAAGAACACGTATGCTTGTTTGAGATGCAAGCTGAACTCACCATTTGTTAGTTTTGGGGGATCCCATTTGTCCTTTTAAAAGAATGACTAACAAACTCAGGTTATTCAGACTTAAAATAATGGTATTTTATAGCCATCTTCTCAATAATGAATGAAATGAGCTGTTACTTCAAGGAAAATACATGACAGTACTTGTTGCCAATGATAAAATTTAAGCTTACAGAAAAGTAAAAATTAAAATTTTGAAGAAGGTATATCCGCCACTGTGAGTTTGATGGCTTCATGGTATTTAAAGAGTTTTCTGATGAGATGGTGCGATATTAATTAATGTGGTTTTTTTGTATTATATAATGAAACATGTTGAAATTTGAAGATCTGCATAATTCAGTGAACCAATGTTTTGTTTTGTTTTGTTTTAAATGCAAGAGTCATGGGTAAAGATTCAGTCAAAATACAAGGCACTCAAATATAACAGTGTGAAAACTTTATAGATATGGTTTTGGATTCTCCACTGCATGTCATATTTAAGAAACTACTACTGTTGACTTTGAGTGTATTTTCAAAGTAAAGTATCCACAAGTATCTGAAGAAGCTATTAAAATACTACTCTCTTTCTAACTATATATTTGTGTGAGGCTAGATTTTCTTCATGTATGTCAACCAAAGGAACGTATATCTCATAATACATTCAATTCAGGAGCAGAAACAAGAATCTAACTGTCTCCTATAAAGCCAGACATTAATGTAACTTGCGAAAATGTGAAAGAGTACTGTTCTCATCAATACATTTTTTGCTTTAGAAAGTACAGCCACTTTTCAACAAAAATACATGACTTGTGTTGACATAATCAGCCTATTTCTAGATTCTTTTTTAAATTCCCAGTTTTAACTTTTAATATGGTAAATATTGATACATGCATGCCCCATATTCAAAAAGTCTTTGGTGTACTCAGTAATTCTAATACTGTAGAGAGGACTTGAGGCCCAAAATGTTGAGACGCAGTGTTTTAGATATGGGGAATGTAGACTCAAAGCCATAGCCTTCATCTTCGCAATTTAGTAGCAGTAGAACGAGCAATAAGCTACTTCCTTTCATGTGACACTGAAATAGAAATTCTGTAAGGAGGCTATGGGAAGAGAGGTAAGACACGGAAATCACAGAAGTTACAGGGAAGGCTTGCTTTATCTATCTATCTATCTATCTATCTATCTATCTATCTAAATCCAAATTCGTTAACATATGGTGTAGTAATGATTTCAAGAGTAGAATTTAGTGATTCATCACTTACATATGACATCCAGTGCTCACCCCAACAAGTGCCCTCCTTAATGCCTGTCTCCATTTAGTCCACTCCCCCACCTACCTCCCTTCTAGCAACCCTCAGTTTGTTCTCTGCATTTAAGAGTCTCTTACAGTTTGCAGAGAAAGAGAAAGAGGGAGGGGTGCGGTTAATGTGAATATATATGGAAATTGAACATTTTCTAGTATAAATTGGCTCTTTTTAAATATCTGGCCCCACTTAGATAATTTAAAACATCTTGGGGCACCTGGGTGGCTCAGTCAGTTAAGCGTCTGACTTCGGCTCAGGTCATGATCTCACAGTTTATGAATTCGAGCCCCATGTCGGGCTCTGTACTGACAGCTCAGAGCCTGGAGTCTGCTTCAGATTCTGTGTCTCTCTCTCTCTGCCCCTCCCCTGCTAGAACTCTGCCTCTCTCTCAAAAATAAATAAATCTCTAAAAAATTTTTTTTAATCTTAATTTTGGATTAGATTCATATGAATCTTTTGCCAACCATTTATGATCTATAAATAGCCATTAAGATTTTCAACCTCTCTGTTTTTTCTAATTTTTCCTTCCATTCTATAGGGAAGGCTTCTTAAAGGAAATAACAGTGTATCTCAGTCTTTAAATTTATCTGACTCTTGATGTTCATCTGAATCTTGACATTCAAGTCCATGTTCCGTTGATAAGGAGAATGTGGGCATTCTTGGAGAGAGAACACATTGTTCAGAGAAACTGATTTTAAGAGAGCATGCTGTGTTCTGGAAACAGCAAATTCAGGTTCATGAGTGAGCCACAGCTGACAGTGGAGCAGGAGAACTTGGACATGGTTCTGACCATGGAGGCAACAACAGGGAGATTCCCATCCTAGGAAGCCAACTCTAGCAGTACCCCAGAGACTGTTGTGGGCATTAAGAAAAACTGGCAGTACCAGGTAGGGACGGGGAGAATGAGGAGATGGATTTGATCGATGTTGGTGAGGTCAAATTTATAGGACTGGGTAACCAGCTGAATACAGAGACGATGAAAAAGATTAAAATATACAGCTTTCAAGTTTTGGCTTAGGTGGTTGTATAACAATGGTGCCAAGCTTTGCATGAAAAAAAAATGAGGGGAAAATCAGAAAAAGATGGTGTTGATCAATATACTTTAACATTTTTGAGCTGCTTATTGACTGGATAGTCAAATGGAGAGAGCCAGTGAGCACTTGAAGATGCACCTCTATTAAGAAAAACACTGAGGTTGAAAATAAATGTAAGGATGCTACCGATCCAGGAACATCCTCTGGATCCACGGCTCTGACTGAGATCAGTCAGACATCAGGCGTGGGATGAGAATAGCACAGGGCTAAGGGTTCAGTGTCAAAGAGGGACACGGGGCAAGAGGGACTATACTGCAGATGATGTTGGCTCTTTTAGTGAGTGTTGTGTTATTTAGAAGAGTTTCGTTTTCAACCTTCCGTTTCCCTGAGATTGAGATTAAGGAAGATCCCAGCTGGTAATCCCAATGGAAGACCGCAGTGGTTGATTCTCTGTCACAGTTGGCTTTCACATGCTATCAGTATATGTTGATATCTGTATGCGTTCTTGCATATGAGTAAGAATAAAAGAGTGCGGAGAAAAAGAGAGGGAGGGGCACAGTGAGTATAAATGTATATGGAAACTGAACATTTTCTCGTACAAATCTGCTCTTTTCAAATATCTGGCAGCATTTAGATAATTTAAAACATTTCAGTTTTGGTTTAGATTCAAATGTATCTTTTGCCAACCGTTTATGATCTATAAATAGCCATTAAGATTGTTCCCTCGGAAACACTTAGAAATCTTGGGGTGCGTGGGTGGTTCTGTCGGTTAAGCGACCAACTTTGGCTCCGGTCATGATTGCACAGCTTGTGGGTTCGAGCCCCAAGTCAGATTCTGTGCTGACACCTGAGAGCCTGGAGCTGCTTCGGTTTCTGCCATCTCTCTCTCTCTCTGCCCCTCCCTTACTCATTCCCTCTCTCTCTCTCTCTCTCAAAAATAAATAAATTTTTAAAAAAGTTTTAAAAATAAAAACACTTAGAAATCTTTACTGCTGTGCTGGCCCCAATGGTCTGGCAGAAATGCTGGTCCAAAACTGAAAAATTAACCAGTAATTAGCTATATGTGCTTGTGTCGTATATTTTAAATTGTAATGTAAAATATAATTAAACTGCTTTATGAGGATTATGGTTTTAGAATATAAAGAGCAAATATAAAGTTAGGTTCAAACACATTTAGCAACCTTTATATTTAAACCTCCTAACAAAGAAAAATCTCTGAGTCTAGAAAATGTTTGGTGACATAACTGTGGGACACAGCTGGCTCAAGCAGAAGACTTCGTTTCACTTGGTTGGCTCTCTATTCACACAGAGATGAAACTCAGCGATTCACGTGAAGTTATCTAAAACATATCGCATTTAGATAATCATAGTTAATATCTCATTTCATTTGATTAATTGGGGTAATTTCATCTAAAAAGAGGAACAAATGTCATTTTAAAATTGCTTACATTCTTAGAAGTGATCTTTTCCCTCCATGTGTCTCCAGTGTCTAAGTGACATTTTATTCAAAAAAGATTTTGTGTCATCTTACCCTTTCATCATCCATTTTTCTGGTCACATAATCAAGTTCACCAAATTCTTCCTTTCCCCCTAGCTCTCTGACCTGTCTGAGTTACTTCTCCATAGCCTGTAATCCCAAACCATACCACCAACTACCTCAGTCAGCCCTGAGCCCAAGTGGAGACTGGGTCCAGCGTCAGCATCTGGACAGCTCCCTGAGTATGCAAAGTAGAAGCAGGCTCCAATCCAAGGGCAAGAGAGATGCAGAGTAGAACAGAAATGAAGACCCCAAAGGTTTCTCCAGCTGTCTCAAAGAGTTATGAACAAACGGAAGGAATTGAAGCAAATATTTCTACACAGTAGGCACACGGCTATTTGCAGGTATATACTTGACATATACTGTGCATCCAAGAAATACTTCAGTAGCAGCAGCAGCAGCAGCAGCAGTAGCAGCGGCAGCAGCAGCGGCAGCAGCAGGAGTAGTAGTAGTAGTTAGTGATTTTCCTGGTGGAGAGTTTCAAGTTAAAGACTAGCAATAAATCCCTGATTTGCTATCACCTCTTTAGATGTACACAGGGGTACTGTAGTTTTATCACAAAGTGCATTTCTTTTCATTTTATAGAGGAAAAATTGAAGTAAAATTAAAGGGTGAGGACTGAAGAGGAGATTGGGTTGAGGCAAGAAGTAAACACAAATATTAGTTTAAGTATGGCTTCGCTACATTTTCCTTACATAGGGAAAGGTGAAAGGAAGTAAACTCTTATTAAGTATTTCTGATCTGTCAGACACTAGGGCCTCAACAAACCTTATTTCATTAAATCCATTTTCATATAAAGCATTTCCTCTCTTAGACTTCTTTGTGTAAGATATTAATTAAACTGAACTTGGTTCTAAATATCGCGAATCCAAATTCTATTTTTATTTAAGCAGTTTTCAAATGACAGAAACTATTGTATCCCACAGTCTGTCCACACTATTACACAACGTCAAAGCTGCCTGTAAGTTGTCAATTATTTTCATCCCTGACATGACTATTACCTCCATCTCTGGCTCTGCAAACCCCAACTTTGACTCATGAAAGGAAACCACCCTAATTGCAATGAGCAGCCCAAGCATTCAGATTTTGGTCTTTAAAAATCACTTACCATTTAGGGGCACCTGGATGGCTCAGTTGGTGAAGCATCCGACTTGGCCTCAGGTCATGATCTCACAGTTCGTGGGTTCAAGCTCCGCATCAGACTCTGTGCTCAGAGCCTGGAGCCTGGAACCTTCCTTGGATTCTGTGTCTCCCTCTCTCTCTGCTCCTCCCCAACTCACGCTCTGTCTCTCTCTCTCTCAAAATAAATAAACATTAAAAATCACTTGCCTATAAAGGAAAGCGTTCCTCCTGGAGAAATAGCTAGCTCCAGATCTGGGGCAGGAAATATTCAGAACGAGCCTCGAGTATCTTGTGGCACCAACAGCAAGGAAGACAGAGCCTGCTGAGGTTCTATCAGAATGACTCGAAGGTGACTTAGTTGACATCCCAACAAGAGGGAAGATGGTTTGCAAATCAAAACGTATATCCACAAATAATTTAAATATTTTAAGTGTGTTACAGTTCTGTGGATTTTTAATAACACGGCAAGAAAAAAAAATGGTAGCTTTGGGAGAATTCTAGGAACTCAACTCAGCCTTCTGAAAATTGGTAAATGAAGGGAAGGACTCAAGCATTATTCCTGCCTCCTTTCTGCAAACTGGATCTCAGGCTATCCCAAGAAAGCTATGAGGGAAATGTTACATTTTAGAAGAATTCCAGTTAATAACTAGAAGATAATAAGTGGAGAGGGGCGCCTGGGTGGCTCAGTCAGTTGGGCGGCCGACTTCGGCTCAGGTCATGATCTCACGGTCTGTGAGTTCGAGCCCCGCGTCGGGCTCTGTGCTGATGGCTCAGAGCCTGGAGCCTGCTTCCGATTCTGTGTCTCCTTCTCTCTGCCCTTCCCCTGTTCATGCTGTGCCTCTGTGTCTCTTGGAAATAAATAAACATTAAAAAAAAATAAGTGGAGAAACTTCATACATCACTATTTTCTAACCAGTAACTGAAGTCACAAATCTGGGCAGTGATCATCATTCAGTGTCAACACCATTAGCAAAAACGCTGATGAGAAACTTACACATGATAAATAAATCAGGATTTTCTTTTTTTTTTTTAATAATTTATTGTCAAATTGGTTTCTATATAACACCCAGTGCTCAATCCAACGAGTGCCCTCCTCTGTGCCCATCACCCACTCTCCCCCCCCCACACCCATCTCTCCCCTCAGTTCTTTCTTATTCTTTGAGAGTCTCTCATGTCATGTCTTCCTTCCTCTCTGTGGCTTTTTGTTTTTCCCCCTTCCCTTCTTCCCCTCCCCCCTGGTTCTCTGCTAGGTCTTCCAAAGCCTACCTATGAGTGGGAACATATGGCATCTGTCTTTCTCTGCCTGACTTATTTCACTCAGCATAATATCCTCCAGTTCCATCCATGTTGCCACACATGACCGGATTTCATTCTTTCTCATTGCTGCATAGTATTCCATTGTATATATATATATACCACATCTTCTTTATCCATTCATCAGTTGATGGACACTTAGGCTCTTTCCATGATTTGGCTATTGTGGAAAGTGCTGCTATGAACATTGGGGTACATGTGCCTCTATGCATCAGCAGTCCTGGATCTCTTGGGTAGATTCCTAACAGTGCTGTTGCTGGGTCATACGGTAAGTCTATCTTCATTTTTTTGAGGAACCTCCACACAGTTCTCCAGAGTGGTTGCACCAGTTTGCATTCCCACCAACAGTGCAAAAGGCTGCCTGTTTCTCCACATCCTCGCCAGCATCTATAGTTTCCTGATTTGTTCATTTTAGCCACTCTGACTGGTGTGAGGTGGTATCTCAGTGTGGTTTTGATTTGTATTTCCCTGATGATGAGTGATCTTGAGCATCGTTTCATGTGTCTGTTTGCCATTTGAATGTCTTCTTTGGAGAAATGTCTATTCATATCTTCCGCCCATTTCTTCACTGGGTTATTCATTTTTCGGGTGTGGAGTTTGGTAAGTTCTTTATAGATTTTAGATACCAGTCCTTTATCCGATATGTCATTTGCAATTATCCTTTCCCAACCCGTTGGTTGCCTATCAGTTTTGTTGGTTGTTTCTTTTGCCGTGCAGAAGCTTTTAACCTTGATGAGATCGCAGTAGTTCATTTTTGCTTTTAATTCCCTTGCCTTTGGAGATGTGTCGAGTAGGAATTTGGTGCGTCTTAGGTCAAAGAGGCTTTTTCCTGATTTCTCCTCTAGGATTTTGATGGTTTCCTGTCTCACATTCAGATCCTTCATCCATTTAGAGTTTATTTTTGTGAGTGGTGTAAGGAAGTGGTCTAGTTTCATTCTTTTGCATATTGCAGTCCAGTTCTCCCAGCACCATTTATTAAAGAGGCTGTCTTTTTTCCATTGGGTACTCTTTCCTGCTTTGTCAAAGATTAGTTGGCCATATACTTGCGGGTCCATTTCTGAGTTTTCTATTCTATTCCATTGGTCTATGTGTCTGTTTTTGTGCCGATACTATACTGTCTTGATGACTACTGCTTTGTAGTAGAGGTTGAAGTCTGGGATCGTGATGCCTCCCGCCTTGTTTTTGTTCTTCAGTATTACTTTGGCTATTCGGGGTCTTTTGTGGTTCCATACAAATTTTAGGATTGTTTGCTCTAGCTTTGAGAAGAATGCTGGTGCAATTTTGATTGGGATTGCATTGAATGTGTAGATTGCTTTGGGTAGTATTGCCATTTTGACGATATTTATTCTTCCAATCCATGAGCATGGGATGTTTTTCCATTTTCTTGTGTCTTCCTCAAGTTCCTTCATAAGATTTTTATAGTTTTCAGCGAAGAGGTCTTTTACATCTTTGATTAGGTTTATTTCTAGGTATTTGATGGTTTTTGTTGCGATTGTGAAGGGGATTAACTTCTTTATTTCTCTTTCTGCTGCTTCATTGATGGTGTATATGAATGCCACTGATTTCTGTACATTGATTTTGTACCCTGCAACTTTGCTGAATTCATGGATCAGTTCTAGCAGGCTTTTGGTGGATTCTGTCGGGTTTTCCATGTAAAGTATCATGTCATCTGCAAAGAGTGAGAGTTTGACTTCCTCCTTGCCAATCTTGATGCCTTTTATTCTGTTTTGTTGTCTGATTGCTGATGCTAGGACTTCCAACACTATGTTAAATAGCAGTGGTGAGAGGGACACCCCTGTCGTGTTCCTTAAATCAGGATGTTCAACAAAGGAGGAGGGCGGTGAGGGGGAGGTGGCTCACAGATTAAAAGAGAACTAAAGTCAAACAAATGCAATACTTGTCCTTATTTTGATCCAGATTTGAGCAAATCAACCATAAAATAACACTTATGATATAATGAGATAAATACTATTCGTGGGCATTAAGGAATATTTGTTAATTTTTTAGGTGCGATTTTGACATAGTGGTTATATACTTGGGATTTACTTCAGTACAATCCAAGATGGAGAGAAGTAAGTAGGAATTTAGGAGAAATAAGGTTGCCATATGTTGGCAGTTGTTAAAACTGGGTAATGGAGTTCAATACAATATCTCTACATTTGTGTACGTTGGAAATTTTCCATTATTTAAAATAAAAATAAATATTTTTATTCCATATGGTGTACTGATTTGAAAAACATTAGGGCATTTGCATCTGCTGCCCAAAAAGGTGATGTCAGACTAGGGAAAGAATTATCATACTTCTAATTTACCCATTTGTGGAGGCAAGAAAGCAAATGGAATATGGGTGCTCAGACACAGAAACATAAAACTTTAGTATAAAATCAGTCTCACATGAGTTTATCATCCCTAATGCCACCCTGGTTGGGATCATGTGACTGATATCAAACTCCAACGGTCCTTTACGGGTCTTCTGTCAAAGCAGAAGTCAAGTAGTTTCTATCATTGCATTATAAATGCTGCTGATTTGCTTAATGCAGAAATTGGGTATGCAGAACACACTGTGCCTGTTTTTTGTATTGCCAGATAATCTCGGTCAGCACTGTCTGTCTGCTGCAACTAACATGTTTCATGTAGCCGACAAGTATAAAACGAAAGACAGTTTTTCCCCTGCTTTAATTATTCTTTTAAAAATGATAACGCCAGCTTTAAAAAAATCACGCAATTGTTCTGAATGTTTTTCATCAAAACAAGGCCCTTTCAACCTTTTTCTTTCCCAGACGCAGACTCGTTACTTTTGGATAAAATTGAAGCAGCGAACAAAAACAACCAATAATAAACAGAGCAGTACTTTGGCCTGAGGTGTACATTGCTGTCACATTTCTTTTTCTGACCACCTGTGTTACAACGGTCATTACTTCCTGAGGACTGAATTTTCTTTTCTCCTTGATATTTTTCCATCCAGAGAAAACTGCCTCCCCTAAAAATGAATGCTGACAAATTAATGCTATTATGTAATTTACACAAATCAAATACATCAGAAAAGCAGTTAGGCCGAAGTAATTTAGCAGCTGAGACCACACGGAGGGTTGCTCAGAGATGCATGGATGTGCTGTAATGTGCATGAGGTCCACCCTCAGCAATGAGGACTTCTGTAAACACTGTGGACAAATAAATCAATGACGTGCTGATACCGATCTTCACTACTGCCCTCATGAGACTGGAGCCTAGAAGGCAAGAAGGAAACCAACCCTATCATGTTATAGTGTTGACTACATGGCAACAGCTGATAGAAACCCAACCCTTCCTGTGCGCCTTCGCAGGAGTTCGGTAAGAAAGGGGTTATGTTTTTCCTATAGACATATGTCTCGTATGAAGAACTGGTGGTATAGGATAAGCTGCCCAAAGCCAACGGTCTAGACTGTGACAGAACCAGGATTTGAACTCTGCAGCCTAAGCCGAACCTTGCCCTTTTCATCTCTACTCGGTACAACCTCCTTAAGGGTGAATAGCTTATTACGATCGGCTGGAAAAATATATAATAAGGTGTAGTTAAAAACATAACCAGAGGCACCTGGGTGGCTCAGTCAGTTGAGTGTCCGACTTCGGCTCAGGTCATGATCTCACAGTTTCTAAGTTCGGGCCCCACATGGGGCTCTGTACTGACAGCTCAGAGCCTGTTTCTCCCTCTCTGTTTCCCTGCCCCTCCCCAGCTCATTCTCTCTCTCTCTCTCCCTCTCTCCCTCTCTCCCTCTCTCCCTCTCTCCCTCTCTCTCCCTCTCCCTCTCCCTCTCTCTCTTCCTCTCCCTCTCCCTCTCTCCCTCCCTCTCTCCCTCCTTCTCTCCCTCCCTCTCTCCCTCCCTGTCTCTCTCAAAAATAAATAATAAACTTTGAAAATAAATGAATGAATGAATGAATGAATGAATGAAAACATAACCAATCACTGAATAACACAGAGGCAAGAGGCAGGAGATTTAAAATGTGTAGATCTATCATTTAACTACATGTTGACTCTAATACTGCCCAGAACACAAATACCAGCCTCATTTGTGTTACACACAAAGACATTGGTGTGTCCACAGCTATTGCTCTGAAAATAAAGGATTTATTTTAGGGGCGCCTGGGTGGCTCATTCAGTTGAGCATCCAACTTCAACTCACGTCATGATCTCGTGGTTCGTGAGTTTGAGCCTGCATTGGGCTCTGTGCTGACACCTCAGATCCTGGAACCCATTTTGGGTTCTGTGACTCCCTCTCTCTCTACCCCTCCCCTGCTGATGCTCTGTCTTTCTCTGTCTCTCAAAAAAATAAATAAATGTTAAAAAAAATTTTAATAAATAAATAAAGGTTTTGTTTTAGGATATACCATCAGACGTTGAACCTAATGACTGCTGGATTAATACAGAATGCTTTATGTCATAGATTTGAGACTCTAGCTCATTTTTTCTTGTTCTTGAAAATTTTCTAAGTTTAATTGCTGATCTTGCTCATATTAGTCCCATAACAGATGACGTCAATAAAATTTACATTTCCAGCATTAAATTGGCAGTATTCAGTTTTTAATGTTTCATTTCCTTAAGCATAACAAAATAACTTGTGAAGAAATTGCCTATAGAAATGGCTTCCAATTGGAATCTACTTAGAACAATCTGTTGGGTAATCACAGAAATCAATTCTCTGCTCTTACTTTAGTTTTGTATGAAAGTTCAGTCTTACCAAAAATGTGGCAATATACTTATATAAAACATTTATATTTGTATGGAATTACTGTTACTGCAGAAGTATTTTTATTTTATTTTTATTTTTTAATATAATTTATTGTCAAATTGGCTAATATGCAGTGTGTACAGTGTGCTCTTGGTTTTGGGGGTTCATTCCTGGGATTCCTCGCTTCCATACAACGCCCAGTGCTCCTCCCAACAAGTGCCCTTCTCAATGTGAATCACCCATAGTCCCCTCTCCCCCACCCCCCCCTTCTACCCTCAGTTTGTTCTCTGTATTTAAGAGTCTCTTGTGGTTTGCCTCCCACCCTCTCTGTTTGTAACTATTTTTTTTCCCCATTCCCTTCCCCCATGGTCTTTACAGAAGTATTTCTAAACAGTTTAATGTTTGGGGTTCCTTTCAGGAAATCTTTCCCCAAAACGCTAACTTCTGGGCAATTAGGATACATTTCATCTAGTTTCCCACGTATATATCTCTTCCACTATATCCCTCTAAAGTACTATATACATATTGAGAATGATGTGCCTGAGTCCACGTACCATCATTAGTCATCCAGGACATATTTATCTTAGTATATTATTCATGAGAATTTTTAGCTACATTTTGACACACTAACTTATAATTTAATTATTGCCCTTCGTCGCTGTGAGTAATGAGTATAGCTGTTTTGTAATGATCTACTTAGACAAAATGAATTTTCCACAGAAAATCTGAGCAAATAATGGAACTCAAATCTAACCACTAACTACATCAGTCATAGAAAGTAATAATGTTACCATGGCTACAAATCACTTATAGAAAAATGATGTCAAAAAACACGACTAACCTTAGGTATAGGTACCCAGGTGTGTCAAATACCATATACCAACATCTCAAACACATAGTTAAAAACTAAAGCTCTGCCAGGTAGCTTTAACATTGCTTGCTTTTGTCTCAATATCCTCTGCTCTTCACCCTTAAAAACACAACCACTTTCTTGTTGCATTTTTGTATCATGACGTTTTGCAGCTTGAATCTGGCCCTCTGGGGGCGAGCCAGGGCAGAGCAGTGTTTTCCAGAACAGAGCATCACAGCTCAGTGCTGCTCTCTCTGCTCTTTGGAGTTGTTTGAAGTAATAGCTAACTCAGAAAACTCTTCCTAAAATATTCTGACACAGAGAGAATCATGACGGATTACAAAGATGCCTGTCCAAGTATCTGAGGTCACACCGCCAAGAGGCAACAAATCAAGTAAACTGACCTTTCCAAACACATGTGAACATTGTATTTATTTCTTCTGGTCACTTCGAGAAAAAAAATTACTCACGGATGTAGCTTCTTTAGTTCCTCTCTTTCTTTTGTTGCCAGCAAGAATTAAGAGGGGCACGCTGAATACCTAATAGGGGTTGAGGATCACGAGTTTCATTTCCACGATGGCTTTGCAGCAAGCCATCAGGGACACCGAACTTTCCGCTAATCGTACTCTGTATCTGCATTTTGGAAAACAGCTTTTGATCCCTTCTCTCAGCCCCAGCCTCCTCCCTGGTGACTCCGTGCCCTTCATCGCCTCACCCTGGTGCCATCCGTGGTTGCAGGACCCTCCTCTGTCCAGAAGTAGAGAAAAGCTGTATCCTCAGCACACGAGCATCCACGCCCCATTCGGAGAGCCCTGGCTGTGGTCAGCAGTGGGGCTTAGTGGTAGGGACAGCGGGTGAGCCCAGCCAGCGAGATGGGGGTATTAGAGAGATTTGGGGAGCCAGGGGGTATGTGTAAGTGAGACGTTGACAGGACGGCCCACAACCCGCTTCTCCTCAGGCAAGTGTGACTCTGATGTTTGGCAAGGGAATGGCATCAGTTCGGTATTAGAAACCCGTGAACTAGATGTTTGGACATAAAGAATGAAATGAGAGAGAGAGAGAGAGACAAAGCCCGGTCCAGGCAGATCCACGACTCACTTTCTTCTGCTAGTTCTTGTGCTCTGGGAACAGACACTGGAAATTAACCACTCGGGCACACTTTTTGCTCTCTCTAAAGGTATGCAGAGTGTACTCCGCACACTTGGCAGAGCACAGTGTAAATAGGGAGTGAGGGACCTCTTCGGAAAGGGTTGAAAAATCCACACAAGGCTCTGGAAAAGACAGGTGTCACTCAAGACACGTTTTGGATGTCGAAGTCTCCGTCAAGACTATAAACTGTCTTACACATCCTGTCTTTTCTGAAGTTCTTCCTAGGCTGGGAGTGGGGGTGAGGGGCTCGCTCTCCTCCAGGCTCTCCTCCCCAACCCTACCTGCCTCCGGTTGATTTCAGTTGATTTGTTAGTGTTCCCCACAGGAAGCACCTAAGAATAGACTTGCTGCTCTGAGCAGATTCTATCTTGAGACAGGATGGGCGGGGCACAGTCAAGAACACTGCAGCGAATAGGAGTCCGGTCGGGCTTTTCAATAGTGTGTATTTGACAGGGCGCAGCGGCACCAGCCGGGATAGGCATTGGAAAAATGCTCTGCCCGGCTCTGTTTGAAAGCTCCCTGTCATTTCAGAGGCACTTGAAAACGGGTGTGTACCAGGCTTTGCTGCAGCACTTGTACGGACTATTAATAGGACTTCAGACTTTGTACTTGGTTTGCCCTTTTTATCTGGAAAAAAAAATCTGAAAGCTTTTCTCTTCCAAAACAGTACCAATCAAGCCAACAGTAGTGGGCTTTGGACAGAACATCACATAGCTGCTAAAACTTTAGGCAGGATACTTCCTTAGTGCACAAGATAGAGAATTTATAGTGAAGAACCATGGTGAATGCACAAGTCCCCCTACTTAGTCCAGGACACACCCAACTCAGCTGTGACATCAGGGCCTCAGCAGCATATCATGTACCCAGATAGCCTGGGTTGCACGGGAGGAGGTATACTGATTTAAACACTGTCCTGGGTAAAATGGGGCATGTCCCAATCATCTCAGGGAGAACAGTACACATGATGTCGATAAACATAGCGTCTATTTTCTTTAGCTGCCTAACATTGTTCTAAAGAGACTGATGTCTCTTACACTCTGCCAGCTGGTGGGTGCTTGGCATCTAGAAGCCAGTTGACTTTGCTCTTTGTCCTGGTGCTTAATGAAACTTGAGCTGCTTTTTTTTTCTTTTTAAGCGTATTTATTTTGATGGAGAGAGAGTGAGTGGGGGAAGGGAAGAAAGAGAAGGGGACAGAGGATCCAAAGCAGACTCCGCGCTGACAGCAGAAAGCCCCATTCGGGGCTTGAACTCAGGAGCTATAAGATCGTGACCTGAGCTGAAGTCAGACGCTCAACCAACTGAGCCACTCAGCTCTCAAGAATGTGGGCTGCTTTCCATGAGAGAGCTATGGACAGCGTGTGCGCTCGTGTGGGACCTCACTGCTCTGTGGGCGTGCACGGAGTAAGTGTGCTGGTCTCCAAGTCAGAAGAGCAATAGGGAAGGGCAGTATTCCAGAAGGAGTGGAGAAGCGTTGTTGCGGAGACGGGTTAGTCTGCTCTGAGGCGTTTGGGTGTCTCTTGCAAGATCACTTTCTGTCATACAGCCTTCTTCCTGTCAGGGAATAGGATGCTCTCCAGGCCAGGAATTTTAGAGGCTACAACCAACGTTGAGAAAACTATTGTTTGACTATTATTTAACACAACAACTGGAAATCTCCTCAAAATAATATTGTGAAGGGCTTCGCCTGGGATTTGAGGAAAAATTGTGTATTATTATTATTATTATTATTTTTATTATTATTATTATTACCATTGCTTCCCCGTTTTCAAAACTGGAAGTCTGGAATTTTGGCAAGATGTTCTAGGCTCCGTCTGAGGGGCTTAAGCAGGAAACATGCAGGCTCCTCGCTCTGAGGTCCCACTGGCTACTAAGGAAATTGACACTGAGGGTGTTTTCACAAATACATGCTGAGGTGAAGGTCAAGGTCACGTTTAGGAAAAATAAATCACTGTTGTTTTTAAAAATGTTTCCCCCAGCTTAATCTTATTATGATTCCCTGTTTTTCTTTTTTCTTGATGTATTCATATATTTTCTTCCCAGATCTTTGTATGTGCTCCACAAGCAATCTCATATTCTTTTAGTAAGACATCTAGGTTTGAATAAATAAATGAAAGCAATTCCATCACTGAAGCCAGTCGAGTATTGGCTGAATTCAGTCTGTTAAGGCCTTTTTATTTATTTACAATTACGCTCCATACCCCGCTCACATATCCTTATAGTCACCCCCCCCACACACACACACACCCCTTGTATTCATCTGTCATCGTCCAAAGCTGTATTTAGTGTCCCAAAGCTAGGGTTATGATAGATAAAAGACTTCTTTCTAAAAAGTAAATCTAATTCCATCTTGCCCATCAGCTGCATCTCTGCCTCTGTCCCTTCGAGGCAGAATCGGCCCCACACATCATGGCACTTCTAGCTCCTACCCACCTCTTGGTCCCCTCACCCCGTCACCATCGCCTCCAGCCACTGCTGCCTTGTCAACGTTTCCTCACACGGCTCCCAACCCCAGGCCCGTCTCGGCCTTCCAAAGGTCTGTTGCACTTCGATTTTGACCAGTAAGCCCCAGTATTTCGCACTGTTTATTCCTTAAATAATTTGACATTACTGCTTTCTAATTATGTCGTGTGTAAAAGTATATATGAATTCTGTGCCTCATGAGTCACAGATCCGAGGACACCGCGAGGCACCGGAAAGGAACATGATAGTTTCAATCGGTGGAAACCTAATATAAGTGTTGGTTTTATAATATGCCTTTGGAGAAATTCCTCTACACTTTTACATTTCTTCAGATATATAATGAATCCAGCTCTTTTTTTCCAGGAAAATAAAAAGGCGAGCCAAAACAATTGCCTTACGTATTTGTCCTGAACGAATGTTACAGCTCTTGCTTTATCATGGCAGCCTGCGTACATTTTTTTTGCTCTTTCTCTGTTTATATAGTTTTGGCTGAACCTGGTACAAGAGAAAGTTTATATTAAAATGATGTAGTTTAGAAAATATCTGTGTCGTATAAATTAGTTTAAGAACAGCTGTCTCAGCTCCCTCCCTATGGCTGCAGGACCACCCCAAAATTTACTGACTATAAGTAAGAACCATTTACTACTCACATTGTTGCAATGTGAACTGTTTGCACCTGAGAAGGTCCTTCTGTCCCACCTTGGGTCCCTTATGCAATTGTAGGCCTCCGGGCGTCCAAATGGGGCCGGATGGCCCAAGATGGTCTCACTCACCTGTATGGCAGCTAGCAGGGCTGTGTGCAGGTGTTCGAGTTCCCCTCTGCGTGGCTGATCCAACAGGATAGTCAGGCTTCTGATGACAGTCTTGCCAGTCTGAGAGGGGGAGAGCAGAAACGTAGGCCTCACGAGGACCACAGTTGGACATCACCCATGTCAGGACCTTCACATTCTCTTGGTCAAAGCAAGTCCCAAGTCCAGCCTGGATTCTAGGGCTGAAGAAATACACTCCCAAGATGGGAAAGGCAGGAAATCCTTGTGACCGTGTTTAATCTACCACCAACTTGGGGTGCCTGAGTGACTCAGTTGGTTAAGCCAGAGACTTCAGCTCAGGTCATGCTCTTGTGGTTCTTAAGTTAGGGCCCTGCATTGAGCTCTGTGCTGACAGCTCAGAGCCTGGAGCCTGTTTCGGATTCTTTGCCTCCCTCTCTCTCTGCCCCTCCCCTGCTTGCACTCTCTCTCCCTCTCTCTCTCAAAAATAAATATTAAAAATGTTTTTTAATAAAATTTTTAAAAAATATACCACCATCTTAATTTTTGAAAAATTCATTTAATTAGTGGTAGACACGCAAATAAAAGAAATAACATGTTGCAAATCCGAATATTAACGAAACAAGAGTCTGATGTCATTTTTAAACTTCTGACAAGATTCATTTAAAAATCGTGACCCTGTGATAATCAGAGAAAACCAAACATCTCTGTTGTTGTCTGTGTTGTTCACCTGTGCTGTCACCTGACTCCAGTAAACCTCACCTCCTGAGTATATGTCTTTTTAGGAAGCTACCAGTTTCTATAATTTATTGAAAGGAGAAACAGCCTGAGCATAAGGCCAGTGTCTAGTGATATTAACCGCCACCATGACTTAGAGCCCAAAGTAAAACCAATTAAAAAATATAACTTCTATTTAAGTGGAAACTCTAGCAATTGCTTAAGTAATGAGGATGCCTGCGTTTTACTACTCATTTTACTTATAATTTGAACTCAAAGTTGAAATTGATTTGCAAAAAAACGATTTTTTTTAATGTTTATTTATTTTTGAGAGACATAGAGACAGAGCATGAGCAGGGGAAGGGCAGAGAGACAAGGGAGACGCAGAATCCGAAGCAGGCTCCAGGCTCTGAGCTGTCAGCACAGAGCCCGATGCGGGGCTCAACTCACAGATCGCAAGTTCATGACCTGAGCTGAAGTCGGCCGTTTAATCGACTGAGCCACCCAGGCGCCCCAAAAAGACTTTTTTTTAATATTAGTGGCATAATATAGAGCAAGTATTGGAAGCCATTCCTCATCATTTATGATTGTCTTCCAGGTGTTTTGCTTTGTTTTTCCAGTAAACTCCAGTTAGGCGTAAATACCCTTTAATCATTTTAGCTTTGATGTTTTCTTGTTGAGGTGAATCAATCCCTAAGAAAATTCACACGAACCTAGCAACACTGCACTTTTACGAAACACAGTAATGAGATTGCCGTGTGTGAGAGACCTGCCAGATGAGCCCGTCATTTCAAATCACAGCTACAGCCGATAGAAACAGCATCCATTTGTCAGTTAGACTTCGGGAGAGCTGGGGGTAGAGATCTGTTTGGGGAGAAAGGACGTGTCTATAAAAAACGATATTCTTACTCATGAACATAGAGTATTCCCCCATTCATAGGGAAAACTTTCGGTAAGATTTCACAATTTCCTTCATAAAGCTGAAAATAAAAGCAGCATGCATTTGCTGAGAATTTCCCCTACCCCCACCCCCAAAATAAAGAGATCAGTTACCAAATGTATTACTTCTGACCCCGTAAGTTTACAAGTCAGTTTGACTCTAGAAAAATCTGCAAATTTCATCTCAAATTTGGAAAATTCCAAACAATATTGTTAGAGAGAGGGCATTCTGTTTTATCTACGCAGTAACCAAGTGTCGTCCAAGGAGCTCTATCGAACAATCATGGATACATTCAGCCACTTCTTTGGAGAGGGTGCATGGCTGGGGCACTGAGGACCACATTTTCCTTGTATCTCTCTTACAGTTTAATCCAGCCTATGCCATTAGCCCAAAAAGTGTCATGTTTCTGGTTCAGATGACAGAACCCAGCCTCGGTGCCATCAAGCTAACTTGCTTCCGGTCTGGCACTTGGCAAGAACTCAGCTAGGATTTTAACACAAATACATATGTATCTGTTTTCCTACCAAATCTCTATGCCTTACCGTAATTTACAGTTTTAACCTTTTACCCTTCATGGCTTTCTCCACATGTGCCCTTTCTTCTTGCTGCCCACCTGCTCTGATTTGCAGGCAGTATTGTAACAGTGCCAGGGTCCTTCCAACCAAAGCCTTTATTCCTTGAATGTTTTGGAAGGAAAAGCATCCTTAATTAACAGCACATACAAAAGGGCTTCTAGCCCCCAGAAATAATGGATTAAGAAAAAACAAAGTTAGGGCAGGGACAGTTCTACCAGTGATCCTGACTCTAACTCCCTAAATTTTCTCTTCTTCTTTCCTTTTCTTGGTGAATGGGGGGAGGGAAAGTATCTTTGCTTTTAACCGTGATCTGGGCTATCATGATTTCCTTCACAAGTTTTCCATGTTTCTTTCTTTTTTGAGAGAGATGGGGGAGGAGGCAGAGAGAGAGGGAGAGAGAATCCCAAGTGGGCTCCGTACTCTCAGCACAGTGCCTGATGCGGGGCTTGAACTCACGAACTGTGAGATCATGGCCCGAGCCGATCATGACTCAAGAGTCCGATGTTTAAACAACGGAGCCGCCCAAGCACCCCTCTCTGGTTTGTTTCTTAGAGAGCTGTATGCTTGAATGACTCAAGGCACGATCATCTGACCATGTGCTACTGTACAGTTAGCGAGGGGTGAAAACAATAGTGACCACTGCCGTCGCACTAGCGTTTATTGAGCATCTACTGCACTTCGGGTCAGCTCTCTCCTGTAGTCCCAGTTTACAGCAGATGGATCTTGAGGATCATAAAGATTGTACACGGGGCATAGATGGGAAGCTGGTAGTCTGACTCCGACTCACCAGTTGGGAGTCAGGGCGGGCGTCACACCTTCCATCGAACTTCCTCCATCAGCCTCCCTGCACTGAGCTTCTAGCCCACCAGGCTCTGTTGTGTTACACGTGGGTGACCTCTGCGGCCAAGTGTCCACTCTCTGAGCGCAGGAGCCGTTTCTCGTTTGCATTTCAGCTCCCAGACTCGAACAGAACTCCCGACTTAACGTTCCTTAATAATGGAAAGAGGTGATGCTGATCTTAATGGAGGTGGTCTGAAGCTGCGAGGCCTGGGAGCCGCATGTGATCATAGTAACCGCTGACCATGACTGAACCGTTGTGACCTGCCGGACCGCAAGCAGGCGCTTTACACCTGTGTCCCCCACAGCCCCCAGATGGGGTGTCTGATTTCTCCCACTTCACATGAGAGCAAACCAAGGCAGAGAGGCTCGGTCACATGTTTGGGGCCCTGGTCTAGGACGTGGTAGAGTCAGAATTAGAGCCCGGATCCAAATCTGTGCTCCTAACCACCAAGTGTTCTCCCTTTTCCGGACTACTCAGGATTGACCAATTTCCTTCTGTCTCAGGGCCCTCCTTTTTTTTTTTTTTTAAAGAATCAAATTATTTTTATTTAGTTAAATCGTACCATAAGTGCTCTCCATTTAATGATACAACTAATACCTCCTTCATTCAATGTGTATTCATTGAGTTACCATATGTCCTAGGCACTACAGTAGGCCCTTAGGCCCTAGGGGTTCAGCAGTGAACAAAACTGGCCTAGTTCCTGCTATTAAGCTTACATTTAGATCGGGCATACAAGAAGAACAACAAAAATGAGTAAGAAAATATACAGCATATAAGTAGGTAAGTAATACTATAGGGAAAGTAGAAAAAATAGAAAAGGGAATGTGTGTGGGGTGGGCTTAGTGATGGGGAGTCCCTGGATTGCGGTTTTAGGTAGGGAGGTCAAGGAAAGCCTCATCGAGCCCACAGCAGCTGAGCAGAGGTCCGGAGGAGTTGGGGCAGGGTCCAGAGGAAAGGCGCTCCCAGCAGAGGGAAAGTGCAAATGTCCTGAGGCAGGAGCGTGAGCGGCTAGTCCAAGAAAGATCAAGGAGTCCTGTGCGGCAGGAAGGCAGCCAGTAAGGGGAGGTTTACCGAGACTGCGAAGAAGGGCAGCCAGGAGGGGAGGGTTTGTTTCAGATGTTTTCATTTCCAGATGCTTCTTAAACGTCCATAGGGGAGGCTGAGGAAGCACAGACAGGTGCAGGATGGGGTAAGGCAGGAGCGCATCGGGGCTCACGCATCGTGCGGGAGTCCTCGGTTCACAGCGCTGCAGTCGCGGCAGCCCACACAGGAAAGGGAATCCTAGGAGCCGCTGGATCCTGAGGAGCCGGCCTTAGATCAAGGAGCAGAAATCGGAGAGGAGGACACTGCAGGCGAAGGGACGGACCTCGAGCAAGGACACCGGGCCAGGGAACGTTTGCCGCTCGGGGAGGGTGTCGGATGTGGCCAGATTGCAGGACATGACCCTGAGGGAGCGGGAGGGGGTGGCAGGAAGGCTAGGAAACAGATCGGAGAGCCGGATCGCTAACATCTTTGTACGAGATGCCGAGGAATTTGGTCTTTGTTCTGCGACCAGATGGGAGCCATCGAAGTCTTCGAAGCAGGCGTATGACATGATGGGCATGCACAGCGAAGGTCAGATTGGAGAGGAGGAGACTTAAGTCATGTATGTCATAACTACAAAGTGGCGGTCACGCAATGGGCAGGTCAAGTGCTATGGAAAGATTATATGTGCCTCTTCATGTTGAAAAAATACCCCTGAAAGAAAGAATAATGGCCTGTGTTTAATGCTACTTATTGTTATAATTTTTGTTAGAACAGAATATGATACAACTTCTTTTTCTCAAAGGCCTTAACTAATTTCCCTTCTGAAATGATGATCTATTTTGAAATGTGAGTACGTTATAAATAATCCCATTTCTCTGCCCAGAGCTGGAGCCTCCGGTGTCACAGCTAATCATCCTCTTTACTGAGTTCCTAAAGAAACCGATCCAACTTTCTTGCGACTAAATCCCATTTTTATTTAATATAAAAAAGAGAAAGGTGGTGATTCAGAATACCCTCATATTTTCTATCCCTGAATACCATTACCTGTATCATACCGATCAAATTGCAGTATTTCATCTTGGAAAAACAGTGCAGTGTTCTCCCCAAAAACAAGCATGAGGAGCCAGACGTGGGTGCCTTAAAGCTTGTTAAAGAGAACGCCCCGGGACCGATGGGAGCTTATCCTTTGTGTCGGTAGAGACTGAATACCAAACCGCATTCCTTGCGTGTCTTTTCTGTGCCTGGCACTTTTGCATGAATTTTTATGTAATTTTTAAAACTCTGTGTTACACGTGTAATTTTACGAGTGTCAAAACTGAGGCTCAGAGATGTAAATAACTTGGCTAAGGATACACTCCTCTTATCCAGACTGATGGCTACTTCCCCTTACCTCTGGTTAGCTTGTTGGGAGAAAGCGTACTCGGATCTGTAAAGCAAAATGCACACCGACAGGTAGAAGGGTCCTGTCAGTACTGCTTCTCATGGAAGGAATGCTCTCGTCAAGATTTAACCATCTCATCGGTAAATATCAGTTCTCCTTCTAAGGAGTTCATGCCTCCCTGGTCAGGACGCAAGTAGAAGAAGGATAGGTCCATAAACAAAATTAAGTAAAGAGATTTTGTTGGCTCTCCCAGACTTAAAATCCTTACTAAAAATTCAAAAATTTATTACTCCAGATATTTCCATCGGCTAATAAGATATTTGGCTCATTTCTGTGACTAATTGATGAAATAAAAGGAAAAAGTAAAATATATTCTCATAAGGTGTAAAAAATGTAAAGTTTTTGGCCCCCCAAACATTGAAATGGACTGATTTCTACTGTTTTCTCCTTACCAAGAACCTCCTATCATTCATTGCACAAATATTTATTAAGCACTTGCTGTCTACGAGGCATTGTTCTGGAAGCTAAGTAGAGACCAGGAAACAACATAGACAGAAACTCCTGTGTTTTTGGAGCGTTCGGTTTAATTTTGCAGTGAGTTCAGGCAGATAGGCAGATACCCATCAGAATTACCCATGGAGCTGGGGCGCCTGGGTGGCTCAGTCGGTTGAGTGTCCGACTTCCGCTCAGGTCATGATCTCGCAGTTTGTGAGTTCAAGCCCCGTGTCAGGCTCTGTGCTGAAGGCGCAGAGCCTGGAGGCTGCTTCAGATTCCGGGTCTCCCTCTCTCTCTGCCCCTCCCCTGCTCACACTCTGTCTCTCTCTGTCTAAAATATAAACACAAAAGTATATATTAGAAAAGAGTTATCCTTGGAGCAGTTTGAGGACGTACAGGACCCTAGGACGTTTGCATGTTTTAAAAGTTCCACAAGATTCTGATTAGGACTGGGACCGGAAAGCTTTTGTAGAAACAAGTGGTGATACATTCGTCCTCCATTACAAGCCATTCTTGTTCCTCTTTTCTTATCAAATTTCCTGCTTTTGGTCCAACATAGAGAGCAACTTGAGAAAACACAGGGTACAGAGTTCTTCTTCCAGAATGTATAATTTGCTGTCCATTGATTGATGAATGGGTAAGGAACATGTGGTATATATACACAATGGAATAATACTCAACCATCGAAAAGAATGAAATCTTGGCATTTAGAATGACATGAATGGAGCTAGAGGGTATTATGCTAAGCAAAATAAGTCAGTCAGAGAAAGACAAATATTGTATGACTTCACTCCTATGTGGGATTTAAGAAACAAAGCAAATGAACATATGGGAAGGAAAAAGAGAGAAGGCAGCAAACCACAAGAGACTCAAGGATAGAGAACAAACTGAGGGTTGATGGAGGGATGTGGGTGGGAGATGGGCTAGTTGGGGGATGGGCATTAAGGGGGCACTTGCTGGGATGAGCACTGGGTGTCGTAAGTGACAAATCACTAACTTCTGCTCCTGAGACCAATTTTACCATCTATGTTAACTAACTAGAATTTAAATAAAAACTTGAAAAAAATGTGTAATTTGGTCAGTATTTTACATGTAGTTTTGATAAATGTTTCAGATCAATTTTACAAGTAGAATGATGTTTTTAATCCAGCAAAAGTAGTGCCATGCAAAGACCACTATCAACATGGGAATAAGGAAATGATATTACTTTAACTTGGATAGACACCTGTAAATTTCACCGTTCTGTTTTACAGTCTGTAAGACTGTATTAGATTATCAAGTGTTGGGGTGTCTCAAACCACCACACGAGAAGAAAGTGTGCACACACTCCCCCGTTATCGGCATTACCTCAAAACATATTGAGTATTAGCTACTTATCATTAATTCTCATTTTGAGAGTCACAGTCCTCATTTTTGTTGTATTTCGATTTTCCAAACCTCACTTCTCTCTTGTTATGAAGACAGAGTTTTAAGGGCACTCTTTTCTAATTCTTAGCCCAATCAACCTCCCATTTTATGGTAGACTTTTGTTCAGCCATTATTCCGGTAAAAGATAAATCATAATACCCATCTGTCTTTGACCCTTGCTAATTCTATAGAATTTTTAAAGATACAGTGTTTTTCAGTTAATGAAATGTCTGGACATATGTAATAAATTCTGTGCAGAAGTCGATTTCTAAGTCAGAAAAAAATTTAAGCTCTGAAGCTGTAATCAGTTTGCATAGATCTTGCTTCATTGTTACTTCAGTATGAGGAAGGAAAGAAGGAACAGCCAGGGAATGTGTGATTAGTCCAAAATGGATGGATTGAATTCATTTGGTAAATATAATTAGCCTTTAAACACCAACGTCATTAAACAAGGAACAATTCACAGAAGACAAAGGAGGTTTATGCATATTCTCGTGTGCCTTGTATTTTGTAAGTTAGCCTGGTCTAGTTTTATACAGGGCTGAAATATTTAACCTTCATGTGGACCGGATGGCTTTATTGAGGGAAAATGATTTCTGTGGAATACCAAGACTGCACCAGCAGCTCTGTGAAAGAGGTTCTACCCTGTGTAAACAGGCATGGAAATGAACATCGGTACTGAATAGCGCAGGAAAGATGATCCTCATTATGGTACAGGTGAGGCAAATCTGAGTGATTTGGTGGCGGTGGCTACCAAGACCACAGGCTGTGTTGCTCACTGGTTCAGAAAGCCAGGGACATACTTTTTTTTCCCTTTCTGTATTTGTTTTATATTTTAATAAAATGTGGGTTTGGGTTCGGCACTCTTTGGTAAAGAAAGAGGAATCAACAGTAGTGAGACTTTACCTTTTGACCCTTGACATCTTTGCAGTAATGAGCTTAACTGGAGTCTTTTTTTGCCTCCCCCCCCCCCCCCCGCCTTTTGGGAGAGTGGTTTTGATCAGACTGCTACGTAGGCCGAATTTTGCCAGATAAATCCTAAAGCAGGAAAGCAGACATGTTATCATTATCACCCCAAACTCTGAAGCACTCGGCGCTAAGTTTTTGGGGTAGCTTTGCAGCGTGTGTGAGCCTCTGGGCTTCAGGGCACATCCGAACGAGGACAGTTTAATCACCAACCAGAATGATTACATTTGTTATGTGAGAGTTTTTATTGTAAATGAGTTAAAACATAGGTAGGACATCCTGACCTCGGATTATAAAATGTCTGTTGAAGGTGCTCAAATGGAAGGAGACTACTTGAGTTATAAGGGCCTGTGTGAATGACACAAAGGAGCCTAAGACTGTGGCTGTGAGAGGCAGTGAAGGGCTAGGAGAGTCCATGACTGCTGTCGAAGAAATAGTTATTTGTAGACTGAATTTTTATTAGTGGAGATAGTGCTTGTCCTATAACATCAAGCTTGATCTTCAATGTCACCCATCCTGTGACACCTTTTCTTACCCCCCCTTCTGGAGCATGACTCTCCTGACTGTTCTGATCTGTACGATCTTGGTGCCTGTAACCCAGCAGCAGGGTTTGTTTCTGGAGGGAGCAGCTGGAACAGGGATTGGTAATGTGTGCAGGATATAAATGGAAAAACGACAGGCAAGTCGATACAAACGTGCTTGGAAGAAAGCACAACCAAGGCTATAAAAATAAAATGGAAAAAAAAAACAAAAACATATGCAGGACCTAGAATAGTGAATCCTCTAGGAAGTCACCAGTGACGTGCATCTATTGTCAAATGCACTCTGGCCTGTTTGTTTAGAGGTTTCTTCCCTGAAGAACTTGTGTGGCTGCCATCATCCGGTGAGCTCTTCGAACTCCACGCCCATGTCAGGAGGACTTGTTCAAGGAGTCTACTTTGCCGTCACCCGAAAATGGTCTTCTCACCAGATGTCTCCTGATGGATTCTTTCATCTTACCCTCCACAGGGATAAGGTGCCCAATGACGATGTACAAAATAATTATCCTTGGAAGGGTTATGACTGAGGAGTCATCGCCACCTCCTGTTTTCAGCTTTCGTGTTGCTTCTAAGGGAAACGAGGGGGAGGTTTGGTTTCTGGGCTAAAGGCACCAACCACCCGTCGATGTGTGCCACTCGGTTTCTGCTATGCACATCTGCAGTATACGTCAGTCATCCGAAGCTGACTTGTGCTGGTGACCTGAGAACTACAGCCATCAGTCCTCTCTATAAAGTTCATATTTCTGGGATTCTTTTTTTTTTTAATTTTTTTAGCATTTATTTATTTTTGAGAGACATAGAGACAGAGTATGAGCAGGAGAAGGGCAGAGAGAGAGGGAGATACAGAAACCGAAGCAGGCTCCAGGCTCTGAGCCGGCAGCACAGAGCCCGACACGGGGCTCGAACTCACAGACTATGAGATCATGACCTGAGCCGAAGTTGGCCGCTTAACCGACTGAGCCACCCAGGCGCCCCTTTCTGGGATTCTTATGGACATTGGTATCATAATGTTTTTACTCCTAACCTCATTTCTTTGAGATGCTGGCACCGTGGGCCGCTGCCCATTTGCAACATAACCAGCTAGTGTAACTCTGCAGAAACAAGCAATTATCAGGTCAGAAGAAAGAGCATGAGGACTCAGGCAGACGAAGACCCTCATCTCAGCTCTCCACCGAGTTATTCAGGGACCTTCAATATTCTCACCTACACAATGGGGCGACAGTACAATCCTCCTGAGAGGGTTTGTGTGACTAAATGATCCGACCTGGGACAAGTGTTTAACACTGGGTGTAGCACAGACTAGGCATTTCTTCCAAAAGGAGCCATGCTGATAACACATTATTACTTTTTTTTAAAATATAATTTATTGTCAAATTGGTTTCCATACAACACCCAGCGCTCATCCCAACAAGTGCCCTCCTCAATGCCCATCACCCACTCTCCCCTCTCCCACACACCCCATCAACCCTCAGTTTGTTCTCAGTATTTAAGTGTCTCTTAGGTTTTGCCTCCCTCCCTCTCTGTGACATTTCTCCCTCCCTTCCCCTCCCCCATGGTCTTCAGCTAAGTCTCTCAAAACCCACCTATGCATGGAAACATATGGTATCTTTCTCTGCCTGACGTCCCAGTCCGTCGGTCGCCTATTTGTTTTGTTGATTGTCTCCTTTAATACATTATTACTTTAAAGCAACGTGGCAAGACACAAAAGAGAATTTTCTGGAAGAGTCCATCAAGGCTATGTATTCGATAGGCCATGCTGTTCTAGGAAAAGATCCCTCATAGTTCTGGAGCTCAAGGCGCGCAGAAGTTTAGGTATTGTTGGCATGAAGATGTTCAACAGAGCTCCCAAGTCCGTTAGTTTCTACTTCATGAGGTCGTTTTCAAGGTCTCTCTAGTTGGTGTCATTTCAGCACAGGGAGAGGACACAGAACGTGGAGCAGCACCTGTGGGAGATCAGAGGTCAGGTGTGGAAGCGACCCCTGTCGGGTCCATCAGACCGCACTGGGGAGAAGCAGTCACAGAGTGCTGCACAGCTGCTGGGCTCCCACACTTCCGCTCCTCTGGAAGGAGAGGACACTCAGTTGTCCTTGAGCCGTCAGTCTTCTGTCGGGAGATTGGCAGGGCACACACAGATTCATGGACACTGCCTCCTCGGAGAGTCTGTGAGTCAGGCCTGTCAAAAGGGTATAGTTTTGTGGGTTGTTTTTTTAATTTTTAATTTTTTTTGAGAGAGACACAGTGTGAGCAGGGGAGGGGCAGAGAGAGGGAGACACAGAATCTGAAGCAGGCTCCAGGCTCTGAGCTGTCAGCACAGAGCCCAAGATGCGGAGCTCGAACTCACGGACCGTGAGATCATGACCTGAGCCGAAGTCAGATGCTTAACCAACCAACTGAGCCACCCAGGCGCCCCTTTTTTACTTTTTTTAATGTTTATTTTATTTTTGAGAGAGAGAGCACGCACATGCATGGAGGAGGGGACAGAGAGAGAGGGAGACACAGAATCCAAAGCAGGCTCCAGGCTCCGAGCTGTCAGCACAGAGCCCGGCAGAGGACTTGAACCCACAGACCATGAGATCATGATCCGAGCTGAAATTGGCCCATTTAACCAACTGAGCCACTCAGGCACCCCTCTTCTTTTTAAATGAGAAGTGGGAATAAACCGTTTATAAGATCGCTTCCAGTTCCTGGCATTATAAAATTAGAGACTACTGACTTTTAGCAAAACACCACTTTGGTTAAATATTTTCCTAATTGAAAAATCGCCAACAAAAATACAGGGTAGGGATTATTTTGTTTTCCATTTTCAAATATGAAATAACATTAAGTGAGGTTATGACAAACAACTGCCAAATTTACCCATTCAAACATTTCTAAAAACAAATAGAATAGTCTAACTATGCCAGTTTTCCCAAACTGTTTTTCTAAATTGGAAAATCCTGAAATTCCTATGATTGTCTATTAGATGTGATAATTGTATTTTTTTGAATATTTTTTCACTAGGCTTCAGAGAGGGGCGCCTGGGTGGCTCAGTCAGTTAAGTGTCCGACTTCAGCTCAGGTTATAATCCACAGTTCTTGAGTTCAAGCCCTGCATTGGGTCTCTCTGCTGTCAGCACGGAGCCCACCTCAGATCCTCTGTCTCCCTCTCCCTCTGCCCCTCTCCCCTCTCCCCTCTCACGCACACACACTCTCTCTCTCTCTCGCTCGCTCTCAAAAACAAAAATGAAACATTAAAAAAAAGAAATCAAAGCAAAAGGAATTAAGGTCAGGGTTAGTGTTAGCTTATTCATATCTTGGTAAAGAGAAGGTGATGCTTCCAAGATATACATTATTTTTATTGATATTTATGCATCAGGAGATAGGCGATGCTTTTTAAATATCTCTTTTGGGCAATAAGTGTATTTGCTTCGAAGAATTACTTTGATAAGCTGCCAAAGGTAGAGAGCAAGACTGGATAGTCTGCTGTGTATAAGATTAGAACGATTTATGTTCTTTCTGAAATCCACCAGACCGAGCATCGGAACCTCTTCCAGGGAATTTGGCACTTAGAATTTAGAAATTTCATTATAGTGTCCTGAAGGCAGGAGTTATATCTGTCTTATTCACCAGAGTACAGTCCCAGGATTTAGAGGGATGCCTGAGACATTATAGATATAAATATATAGATATAGCTACAGATGTAAATATGGATATATAGATCTATAGATATAGCTACAGATATAGATGGCAGTTCACATATTTTGTTGAATGAGTAGATGATTGCAGAAATCTGAGCATCGGGGAGACCTCGGTTTACTCCTGGGTTATATAAGCAACCTGTAGATGTGAAAGATGTCATTTGGCAAATGACCATAGTCGCCACAAAGACTACAGTAGATATTTCTCAAGGGAGATTTTTAGAAGACATTTTGGACAGAGTAAGAAAAATAACTCAATAGAAGACCATTTCATCTGTCGACCTTTTTAACATCATCTGTCTTGTGTATCTGTTGACCTTTTTAATGTCATCAATCCTGTGTGACAGTCCATGGGATTGTGGGTGTCCCGGATGGTTGGTAGAGGCTTTGCTGCATTCCTTCACTTCCTCATTTATTTGTTCTCACTTCAGTACTTATTTCCTGCAGACACTGTGCTTAGCACTGTGATTATAGTGACAAATGAGGGAGGCAAGACTGCCCTCAGTGAGCCTACAGCTCAGAGGCAAATACGCACGGGTCACCAGGGTATTAGTATATGCAGACTGTGGAATGGAGAGACTTCCAGACATTTGTACCAAGTCGGTACCAAGGAAATGTGTCTGTTAACCACAATTATAAATATCTGAACAAATAACTTAGAAGCTGAACATCTGCCTATTGGCTCAGCAACTCTTTATTGGTACCACAAGGTACCAGTTTTCACCTGTATGGTTTTTGTTTAGATGGTGGTGGCAGTGACTGTTTCCGTAGACATTTTAGCACAGCGCGGTATCCTCAGGTGGGGCCGGAACCACCCCTCCAGGAGGCATTTGCAAATACGTTGGTGTGTTTTCAGTTCTCCCAATGACTGCGCACCTTGGGCCTAGGCTGAGATGCCTAGATGCCCGCAGCATACGGACAGCTCAGTACCACGGAGGACTGTCCTGTGCAAAATATCACTGGCTTCCCATCAAGAAGCGTGAGGGGAGATCAAATCAGTCTTTGTCCATTTCTGTGTTCTGAAGATCCAGCTTAAGGTATCTGTCTTAGACTAAGCATGGGCAGCCCATGCACACACTGGAACCCAGGACAAAAAGGATCCTAGCGGAATCTGTGATAATTTAGTGCAGCATTCAGGAAGGGAGGTGTGATCCTGGGATAACTCCAACCAGAGGGCAGCGAGGAAGAAAAACTTAAAATCCGTGAGTTATGGGCTAGGCCTCCAGAGGCTGAAAGAGGCAGAAGGAAGAAGGAAGATTTTCTTTCATAATTTGTCTGATGATGGAAAAAAATGCCCAGTCTTATTCTCAGGTTAAGACCATTAATGAATTTTAAATGTGCAGACTCAAGGCTGTCCTACCCCTGTCTTAAAAGGATTATGGATGGGATTAAGGGACTTTTCTGTTCCAGCCAAGCTTACTAGAACGATCCTACTTTATTGAGGTAGAATTCTCTTTAATTTTAATGAGATTTATCCTTTCTTTGTTCTCTTAAAACTGAATCCAAAGCAGGTCCTTATCAGTGCTTTATAACCAGGTTAAATGTCCCGGTGGGCTCAATCCTCCTCTTTTTTAAAGAAAATCTGTTCGAAACCACTGGGGATGTTGCGATCAACATTCTGAAAAGTTTCCTTTCCTTTAGGTATGTCAGGTTGAATTCTGTAAACCATTGTGTTTTATTTCAATTAACACAATAAAACCTCACTTATCAGGAACTGCCTTATCTGCGAACCTCGAGTATCTAGGATATAGTAAGCCCAAGCAACAAAGTGCCTGATTTTTATGCCAAAAATGAGAAACTTCCAGGTTCTCCTGGGAGTCCATGTATTCTCAATTCACACACAGTTGTAAGAAATTTTGTTATCTGCTTCCCTGGCTTGCAACAGATTGAAAAACAGACAGCCAGATAGTTGTTTAGTTTGGGCCAAGGATTGCAGCAGGACTTCCTAGAGCCTGGGAGGAAAGGGTACAGGCAAAGGGTTCTGCACGTTTTTTGGAAAACAATAAAGAAATTCTAAAACCATGTGAGTCTGGAACGAGGGTGTCTTGTTCAGCTAGTGCCACCCAGCTAGGCACTTCCTAAAGCACACTGCTGGTTCCCTACGGATGGCCGTTGGTGATCACACTAACCATATTAAAAGAAGCTAGAGGGGTGCCTGGGTGGCTCAGTCGGTTGGGCGTCCAACTTTGGCTCAGGTCATAATCTTGCGGTTCATGGGTTCGAGCCCCGTGTCAGGGTCTGTGCTGACGGCTCAGAGCCTGGAGCCTGCTCCGGGTTCTGTGTCTCCCTCTCTCTTCTTCTACTGCTCGCATTCTGTCTCTCTCACTCTCAAAAATAAATAAACATAAATTTAAGAACAATTTTTAAAAAGAAGCAAGAGAAGTTTGTAGCACCTTTTGTGAGGTTCCCCTCAAGTTTATAATTTTTTTCCCAAATTTGTAATTATTTTAAATCATTCTGGCTATCATTCTAAGCTATAGTAGTCTGGGGGGGTGGGGAACACCACTTATTTAGAATATCTTACTTCCTAATAAAACTGGATCAATGAGGCGGTCGTATGGGAAATTCAGTTCGGAAATCTACCTTTGAAAGTTGGAACTCTTCAAAACTAAACACAGCAAATTCTGTACCTTCTTATCCTCGCTCAGGGGCTATGTGTCCTTCTGACCTACAGATTTCCTCACACTGTATGTCATTCACTTGGTTTCCTCGCGTGCAGGTCGGAATGCAGAATGACTCGGTGTCCTACAAACCCGCATCGTCAGGCTGGTGCATGCGCAAAACCATAGTTTCCAATGCCCCTTGCATAAGTTGAGAGAGAGAACTTCTTTTATTCATTTTGCACTGGCACAGATAAAGAGAATCGAGGAATTGGACTGAAGTCAGGTGCTACCAAAATGGAAAATATGTGTTACACAGTAACTAAAGCTTATAGATTAGATTATTTTTATCTCTGTTAGTAACCCGTAGGTTAGTATGATTGCATTTAACATGGACTACAGCCTGCCCATCGATTTATTTCAGAGAAGGACTAATCAGTGTTGATAGAGTACAACACATAGCCCCAAAATGTTTGTATATGTTGGACCACTGTGGTTCTAATACCCAACGTCTAATAGGGAGGAAACAGGTACTAGTTACTGAAACAATAATAAATCATGAGAGAATGAACTGGATGCTGGGAGTAGCAAAGGTGGGGGGGAAGAGCTCACTGTTTTCGGTCTGAAGTTGTGCGGCATAGGACCATCCGGTTGTGGTTGAATCATGGTGCCCACAGTGGGCAGCACAACTAAATCATTGTGTTTGCTCACTTATCCCATTCTTGCCCGAGTTTTTTACATAACGTCTCTGGCCTCTTACTACACGGAGCTAAATATTGTAGACTTTCATATTTGTTCATGAGGAGATTCCGAGATGTAGATAGTCTGCATTTCGAAGCATTAGACTGTGGCTTGTAATCATTGGACAGTTTTGGAATAATACACAGTCTATTAAATGGAATTCAAAATAGACCACGTGCCTTGCTATGGCCGCCTGTTTCTCGCCCGAGAATAAAATACCATTTTCCCTCACATGACGTTGTTGAGAATATGATTTGTGAAGGACTTTGAGAATTTCCAGGCAAAGGTGCTGAAGGCTTTTGAGAACAAAAATGATTATTATTGCGGTTTTTTATTTCTTTCCCTCATCCATGAAATAGCATCAAATTCATATTTATCCCAAACTTCCTTTGGTTGTTAATTCAAGGAGCAAGATACTGAAAATTAAGTGTTCACATTTCTTACCTTATCCTCTCTAATTAATGAGTGTGTATGTGTCTCTATTCAGTATATGCACCCTATTTTATTTTTTTAATGTTTAAAAAATTTTTTTTAATTTTTTTTAATGATTATTTATTTTTGAGAGAGAGAGAGACAGAGTGTGAGCAGGGAGGGGGCAGAGAAAGAGGGAGACACAGAATCTGAAGCAGGCTCCAGGCTCTGAGCTGTCAGCACCAAGCCCGAAGCAGGGCCCAAACTCCTGAACCATGAGATCATGACCCGGGCTGAAGTTGGACGCTTAACCAACTGAAACACCCAAGAACCCCTAATTTTTAAAAAATGTTTAATGTTTATTTATTTTTGAGAAAGAGAGAGAGAGACAGAGCACATGAGCAGGGGAGGGGCAGAGAGAGAGACACACACACAGAGTCTAAAGCAGGCTCCAGTCTCTGAGCTGTCAGCACAGAGCCTAACACGGGGCTTGAACCCATGAACCATGAGATCATGACCTCAGCCAAAGTCAGATGCTCAACCTACTGAGCCACCCAGGCGCCCCTCTACACCCTATTTTTAAATAACTGTAGGGAAGATGTCCTTATTAAGAATGTCTGGATGGTGGACGTGGAAGTTGTTTTTTATGTACTTGCCAGGGGCTATCTAAAGTAGAAGTTCAATATAAGCAATCCATTTTAATCCTTTGCTTTTCTTACTTTAAAGCTCAATAAACATTTGGCAAATGAATGTTGAATGTTAATGCATTCCGTTTACCTGCCTCATGAAAGAGACAAAGGGAGGCAGGCACCTTAATAAAGGCAGCAGTGACTTAAGCACTTAATCCTAGGGAGATGAAGCTGTTTCAGCATCACTCACTCTTCCTGAGTGACTCGTAGGTCAGAAGCACTCAGTCAACTGCAAATATCTCATGTGTGGTTAAGAAATCCAAGTCAATTTGTAGAATTGAATAATTCCCAGCACTGCCCAACCAAACAGTGCTACATCTTAGCAGTTTGTTTCATAAATAACAACTATCGATAGTGGCTTGTAATACTGCGAATCTTACTGTGTAACTCTTCTGAACTTAGCATGGATGCCTGAGACCGCCCGGTCTCATCGGCCGTTATAGTCACGACTGACACCTTGCAGTTGCATTGCTGTCACCAATGTAACTTTGGCCTCTGACCATCTCCCCGCCCCAGAATCTATATATGAATATAAAAATTTAGCTCACTGTTTAGATTTTTTTGATAAAGAGAATCAGAGGTATCTGGGTGTCTCAGTCAATTAAGTGTCTGACTTTTGCTTTCGGCTCAGGTCATGACCTCACCGTTTGTGAAATCGAGCCCAGAGTCAGGCTCTGTGCTGACACGTACCTGCTTAGAATGTGTGCTCTCTCTCTCTCTCTCTTTCTCTTTCTCTCCCTCCTCCCCCCCTTTCCCCCTCTCTTTCTCTCAAAATAAATAAATATTTTTTTAAAAAGAGAGAATCAAATATCCAAATTTAAGACCCCAATTGAGGGTAGGTTGGGGATAACGAAAAGCTTGCATTGGCCTTAGACAGTTCTTTCCAAGGACCATAGCTCTTAAAAGTTTAAATACATGTTTTAAGGGGTGCCCGTTTGGCTCAGTCAGTGGAGCATGTGACTCTTGATCCCGGGGTTGTAAGTTCAAGCCCCATGTCGGGTGTAGAGATTATTTAAAAATAAATAAATGTTTCAAAATAGTAACTGGGAAAGAACCTTATGTACCCAGGATGTTTAATAATTGTGTCCTGAATGGTAGGCAGGAGATGTATTTTTCTTCCCCTTGGTATTCTCCTGCAGTTTCTACAGCTATGCTCCACGTAATAGCTCTTGGGGACTGAACGCAGACTGAGTCAGAGAACGGCAGCTTGCATGGTGTCTCCCCTTCCCACCCCTCCCCCTCCCACCCCAGCAAACAAGGTCTATAATGATTGTGATGGCATTGTAGGGGAATCGCCATGCTTCCCTGAAAATGGTTGGCAATCACTTATTGGAACAGGAATATGTAAAAACATATAGGTAAATGATTCCAAATGTATCCCAATTGTAGGAGCTGTCTTCATCCTTCATCATTTTCAGGTTACTGAAATTGTTAAATGCTTGAACTTTTATAAATTGGCTTGCCTGTTAACAGCAAGTCGGAATATAACTGTTTCAAAGGAAAGATTGTGTTTTCCAATTCTATCTTCCCTCCTTGGGAAAGGCTATCTTCCAGAGTGCATTGTGTTGTTTGGTAAATTATTGCAATTATTGATGAATTTCTGATATGGACAACTTTGTTTTGTAAATATTCACATAACAGAGCTTGGGGGGCACCTGGGTGGCTCAGTCGGTTTAGTGTCTGACTTCGGCTCGGGTCATGATCTCACAGCTCATGAGTTCAAGCCCCACATTAGGTTCTGTGCTGACAGCTCGGAGCCTGGAGCCTGCTTCAGATTCTGTGTCTCCCTCTCTCTCTGCCCCTTCCCCGCTCACACTCTGTCTGTCTCTATCTCTCTCTCTCTCTCTCAAAAAGAAATAAACATTTTAAAAAATTAAAAAACAAAAAACGTTGGACTCGATGCGCTCCCCAGTGCTCACGTGTCTGGCTGTTGATGGAGGCCTGCCAGGAAACTCAAAGCCTTTTCTAAGAGCTCAGGGAATGAGCTGTTTGGATTGCCTTGTAATCAAGTGCTCGGTGCTTGAATTTGCAGGTTTCCCAGAGTGTGTGCAGCTGAGCATTCGGTTCAGCAAGTGGCCCCATACCTGCATCAGAAAAGCAGGGGCAGAGGACCAATCAGCCCTGCGGCATTTTCCGCCTAACCCTGTGTTTCACTTAAGAGGCTTATCCCACCGGGCTGTGGGCTTTCCCAGAGAGCAAACTCTTCCATTTTTTTTAAATACTTCCGTACACAGTTTGGGCTGGACTTTAACTCAGTAACAGTAAGCTACTTGGAAACAAGTTTTTTAAATATATGATCTGTCTAATTGTACCTGGGCTTTCGTGTCATAGGAATGTATCAAGGAAGAAGTGAGGATGGATCCGGATACCGGTCACCCTCTGAGAAAGGACTAACAGGCCTGTGGTGCGCCACGGAAATCCTGGCCATGAACCACAAGACCGAACAGATTGGACAGTTAAACCGCAGCCTGTCGAGCCGACGGGAAATAATACTGACCATGTCTTTTTAGATACCCGGATGTGTTCTTCGGTCTGTGTACAAAAATAGCAGCAATAATCATATGGTTGCTTCCCATTGGTTTTGAAAGAAACTGTAAAATGAGGAGATTTTGAAAAGGGAAAATGGGTTTGTTGTGCTCTGTGTGGTGCGTTTTTCCACGGCCGGGGAGTCACAGAGAAACGGAGTGCACGCCCTCTGCTCTTTCCCCTGTGACAAAGTGTCGAGTCCTGAGTTGCCTAAGAAGTAAGGACATTCTTTTTTATATAGGCATAGTGGAATACTTTTGTTTAAGTTTTATGTATTTATTTTGAGTGAGAGAGAGAGAGAGAGAGAGAGCGAGAGCACGGAAGGGGCAGAGAGAGAATTCCAAGCGGGCTCCACACCCATCAGTGCAGAGCCTGATGCAGGGCTCGAACTCACAAACTGTGAGATCATGGCCTGAGCTGAAGTCAGACACTTAACCTACTGAGCCACCCAGGAGCCCCCGTATCATCCCACTGTAAAATTTACAGTGAAGTAGGGGTGCCTGAGTGACTCAGTCAGTTAAGCATCCGACTCTTGATTTTGCCTCAAGTCATGATCTCACCGTTCATGAGTTCAAGGCCCCCTGGCGGGCTCTGCAGTGACAGCACAGAACTTCCCTGGGACCCCCTCTCTCTGTCTCTCTCTCTCTTCTTCTCTCTCTCTCTCTCTCTGCCCCTCCCCACCTCTCTCTGTCTCTCAAAATAAATAAACCTGGAAAAAATTAAAATAAAAAATAAAATTAAAATTTACACTGAAATGACTACTTAAAAAAATACTTTATTTACTGTAGCTTGAAAGTCCGGAGGCCCCTCAGTCTGTTGCTAACCTGGCTTTCCACCCGCTTTTCCAGCCCGGCCCTTCCACGTACCCCCTGCAGACCACCCCTTTCCAATCTGTTCTTGATTTCACAGTACCTCTTCTACCTACACACCTTTTCTTATACCAGTGAACTCCTTCCCGTCTCCTTATTTTGCCGTTGTATTTGTGAGGTAGGTTCTCTGACTGAATTCTAGGTCAACGGGTGGTTTTTCGCTGAGCCGTCTAAAGGGATTGCTCTGTGTACTTGTGGTTTGCATTGACCCTGGCCGGAAGTCTGCAGCCATTTTTCCCTTTACTCCTCTGCATGATCGGTGGGTTTTTTTCTCCGGGTGCTTTTTAGATTTTTCTGTTTGTTTCTGGTTTTAAGCAATTTGATTATGACATTCCCTGGTGTGGTTTTCTTTATATTTCTTCTGCGTGGCAGTTTTTGAGGTTCTCGAATCTATGGGCTTATCGTTTTCATCAGATTTGGAAATTTTTCAGTCAATATTTCTTCAAATATTTTGCATTCCCCCCTCTTCCCCATTCTGTCCCCTCTTACGGAAATCCACTGGCCATGTCTTTGGCCATGTGATGTTGTCCCACTTCTCACTAATGCTCCCTGCCTTTTTACTTTTTAATTTCAGACATCGTGTATTTTATCTCTAGAAGTTTGGTTTTGTTGTTTTTTGTTGTTGTTGTTGTTTTTTAACCTTTATTCATTTTCGATAGAGTGTAAGTGGGGGAGGGGCAAAGAGCGAGGGAGACACAGAATCTGAAGCAGGCTCCAGGCTCTGAGCTGTCAGCACAGAGCCCGACGTGGGGGCTTAAACTCACAAACCACAAGATCGTGACCTGATCCAAAGTCAGACACTTAGCCCCCTGAGCCACCCAGGGGCCCCTTTATCTCTAGAAGTTTGATTGGTTCTTTTTATGTCTTGTGTGATTCTGTTACCATGCTCACACTTTACTTTCTCAAACAGTGTGTGTGTGTGTCTGTGTGTGTGTGTGTGTGTGTGTGAGAGAGAGAGAGAGAGAGATAGAGAGAGAGAGAGAGAACTCCTTTAATGTCCTTGTCTACTAATGAAGCCATCTATTTCCTGTCCAGTCCCATTTCTGTTGATTCTCTCTTCATTAGGGATTGTGGGTTTCTGCTTGTTTGCATGTCTGAGGATGTTTAGATTTGATGCCAGACATTGTGAATTTTACTCTCTTGAGGTACTGATATTTTGTATCCCTCTAAATGTTTTCTCTTTGTTCTGGGATACATTTAAGTCAGAAACATTTCAATCTTCTTGAAGCTCGCCTTTCAGGAGAGACCCAAAGTCTTTAGATGAAGGCTACTTTGGCCCTGTGACTAGCTGTGTTTTCAGAGTGCTTTACCAGATGTCCCATGCGTCAGGTCTGAGTGAGATACCAGTTCTTCCCGGTATGTATGCTCTGAAAATTGATTTGCTGCTCCTTCCCTGGTGTCCGTTCCCCAACCCCACGTAGTTTCCTTCTACACATGCACTGGCCAGTCACACCCGATAGATTTCCAGAACCCTTTCTCCTCTCTCTCTGTAGCTCCTTAAACCCTGCCTCCACTGAACATCACATCCGTAATGGAAGTCTGTGAATCTCTTTTCTCCCCAGGAGGACTGACTGTGACTTCATCTACAGTGGTTGAGTTTGTCATTTCTTCCAGCATTATAGCACCTCTGCTTGATTTTGCATTCCTCTTACATGTGACCTCTTACATGTGAGGCTTACATGTGACCTCTCAATAAACTGTAAGCTTCCTGAGAGCAGATTCCATGACACACCCTTTTTTTAAGTCCCCCGTTGCAAATAACAAAATGTGTACACGCTGTGTCACAAAGGTCAACTGAGCGAATGAACAGAGGCATTTGTAATATGTTCACATTAGTTAATACGTGAGAACTTGGGCCTCTGTTTAACACTGCAGATAAATGAAATACATTCCCCACGAGTTGCCTTTGCTGAGCTTTCTCCCCTCAGTCCTTCTGTATAATTTTACCAGTGGCAGGAAGGAGGGAGTAAGTAGCACGTTCATTAAATTTGTAGAGGATACCAAACCCGAAGGGAATCGTAATCTCAAAATATAAGATTATATTAATTATATCCTTGGCGAGTAGGATGAGCGATCACAAAGGAAGTAAAATTAAATGAAACTACAAGCTATTAAATTTTAGAAAGGGATTAAGCCACCTACCAGGATCGATGGCTGGGACCACGTAAGACTGTGAGAGCCGTGGTGAATCACAAGCTGAGCATGCGTCAAAAATGAAATTTCCTGTTGTTTTGGGATGCTTTGTAGAAGTGGCAAAGATAATTATCCTTTTACAGGCATAATTATACAACCCTTATAAAAATCCTGTGGCAGTTTTGAGGTCTATTTTTATTTTAAGAGCATTAGCAAATACAGGGTTTTAAGAAGAAAGCTATTAAACTCCTGCAAAAGGACCCGTGAAGAAACGTTAGTCCTGGTTTTTCCTTTTTATCTTTCTTCAAGAACGAGGTGCGTGTACAGGAACGTAGCATGCTGTATCAAAGAAAACATGCAAACATAAAAGAACAACCTCTGCCTTTAGCCGAAATGAACACACGAGCCTTAGCCTTGGGAGCCAATAAATGAAAAACAGGACAAAGTGTTACGAACGTCAACTGGGTTTACGGCGGGCCCTCACTAGCTACGTGCAGGCTTGCAAAAGAAAGCCCGGCATTCAAATAGCTTTTTTGACTTGCTCGGTGTCTCAAGAATATATAATATCATCTAAACCTCACAGCCGTTTCGTGCAATATTATTTCCATTTTACAGATGATGAAATGGAGTGGTTTCAAAGAAATAAATGTCATTTCAAAGGTAGCTAATCAGCAGTAAAGTCTGCTCAGACACAAGTTTATACAATGCTGGGTCGAACAAATCGTAATCCCAGATGCCTGGATGGATGGATGGATGGATGGATGGATGGATGGATGGATGGGTGGATGGGTGGGTGGATAGTGGAGTACTCTGAAAGCCCCAAAGTGCTATAAAATGGAAGATGAGAAATACGTCTGTGGTCTGGAGATTGGACCTTCCCAAAGAAGCGATACTGTGAATTCCCATTAATTCCTTCCACACTCAGGGAAAAAGAAAACGTATTCGTCACTTTCCATACCGTGAAACTAATACAACTGAAAAGACAAACAACCTAAGATGTTTGTCCTCAGTGAGCCTTCAGTTCATTAACTCCTGGAGGGTAGGATAACCATTAATATTGTAACCTGATGGTGCAGCCGGCTCCATCCCCATCATGCATGAGCTAGTGATGTATGTTACCATGACACCTCCAATCATTTCTTTATTTTTAGGTTGGTTTGTATTCCTCTCTAAGAATGAGAAGTTAGGGGCGTCTGGGTGGGTCAGTCGATTAAGCGTCGCACTCTTGATTTCGACTCAGGTCATGACCTCATGGTTCGTGAGTTTGGGGCTCTGCCCTGAAAGCATGGAGCCTGCTTGGGATTCTGTCTCCCTCTCTCTTGCCCCTCCCCTGCTTGCTCTCTGAATCTTTCTCAAAGAGTAGAAAGCTAAATAAATAATGATAAGTTAATGTTTAACAGGGTTGTTTGAAGTGTATGTTGAAAATTTGGACCAAAATAAAAGGGAGGGGATGTAAATTGAGGTTGGCTTGGAAGAATTACCCTTTGCATGCAGAAGACTCCTCTCCCATCGGAACAGAGGGAAAGGAGTGAATTAGCACAGAGGCTTGTGCAGTGGATGGGCCTTGAGCCCATCCAGCGAAGGCGGAATGCTTTCTCAGTGAGCCCGTGGAGCCAGTCAGCTGTTCGCATGTGTGCGTTGGGCACAAAACCTGGGTATGGAACAGGTGGCGGAATGGCGTGGGGTATGGATCCAAGGGGTTTTATGCAGCTGCTGTGGGAATCCCACTTCCCAGAATCCCTTCATGCCCTCTCTGTATGTGCCTGCAAGTTTTCACATCAGACCAGGATTTTGCTAGTTTGTGAATGTCCAGCGATAGCAGAATGGGTTGATAAAATAGGCTGCAGGAACTCAATAGAATACTTTTAGCAATATTCGAGCCACTTCTTCTCATAATTATCTCCTGGCTTGACAAATCCTGAACAGGTAAAGACATGCCACACAGTACTATTCAAAAGAGTCTTGTCCGATGAACCTGAAGTTGTCTTTTGTTGGACAAGTGAGATCGTGTGAAGGAATTTAGTCATAGAGTCGACTGGCCACCACTGAGGTGAAATTATATAACTCTAGAAAGTCTTTTCAGCCATTTGTCCGTACTGTACAATTTGGGATATCCCAGGGAAAAAAATTCGTAGGTCCGTCTGGAAACATAAACTTACAATAATCTGGACATGAAAGAGACTTGGAGATCATCATTTTGTTTCCTCATTTTAAAGAGGAGGGAACTGTATCCGTCACAGGGTGCCTTACTCAGAATGTTCTGGAAGATTCTAGCGGTGCCTCAAGTGTGCTGGCCAGGCTTCTCCACGGAGATATTGCTCTTTCACAGTGGAGCCGGCAAACCTCTCTACAGATCTCTGTTCACAGAGCCTGGGACTCCATCTCTGCCCCTCGCCCTGCCACTCCCCATTACCTCCTAGGAAGCATGCATGTCCCTCTGCACTGGCCCCTGGTCCTAGCTGACTGCTTTTAAGTCCTCATCCTTATGGCACTAAGTCCTACTCAGGGTCAGGTGCGGTTAATGTTTTATTATTTTCTAGTTATGACATTTGTAATGCTAATCGTTTATAGCAATAGACCAAAGAAATGTCTGCAGACTGTTTCAACAGCTGTATTTGACAAAAATAAACTGAAGACACATTTTGAGGATAAAAGACCACTAGTTTAATTTCCTGGTGTTGCTGGTGTCCGATTGATCATAAAAATTGAAATCTCCTTCTTACATGATGCCAAAAATGGTTTTGTAGGGGAAAAGCCAACTTCTCACTTTTACCTCTTTTGTTTGATATAAGAATGTATGAACCACAGTAGGAAGACCCTCAAGTAGTCAGTATATTCAGTATGCGTTTAAATGGTCAGATGGGGCAGGGGCAAGAAGGGGGTGAAAATCAAACTGGCAATGAAATAAATTCAATAAAATGAGTGGATATTTTCTTAACAAGAATAAATGCAGGAAATGGGAGAGAAACGTAAGAACAAATGGTATGTATAAGTAACCGAAATTCTGAGAACTTACCAGCAAATGTGGGGTTACTGTAAATGGGTACGTTGTCATATAGAGAAAACAAAATGGACAGAAAATGAGAGAAAACTCAGTACACATATTACAGCATAGCGTCTCGCCGAGGCTTGTTGAAACACACGAGGAATAACAAAGTTGCTTTAAGCTTCCTAAGTAAATATGGACTGCAAAGACTCTGAATAAAGAAGTTTAAAATCTCACCCTCTTCAGCTTTAGGAGACGGCGAACTATTAATGTCATCTGTGGTTTTGCTTGACATTTGTTAAGCACACACAGGGAACTGTGGAGAGTTCATAAAATACTCTGCCCTCCGGCTCGCAGCACGCTGTCTCTGTGACATCCGATGTAGAGAGTCCAACGGGGAGAAGGTCCGTGCTCTCCCGGTCAGGGCGCACACTCACCCTCCCAGCCAGGCGGATGGGGCAGGGCTTTCTACAGAAGGAAGGCACAGTTAAGCCACTTTCAGAGCATGCAGACTCCCACCCAGAAGACTTCACGGTTTTTGGGGGGGAGGAAGTTGGGGTTTGTTTTAGTCGACACACAATCTTACATTAGATCTAGGTGTACGACATAGTAGTTGGACATCTCTGTAGGTTAGGCTGCGCTCACAGGTAGAAGTACCGTCTGTACATGGACTGCATCCCTTATACAGTTCTGTCAGCCCCATGCCTGATTGATTCCAGAATTAGAAGCCTCTGTCTCCCACCTCCCTTCACCAGTTTTGCCCATCCCCACACCTCCTTCCCCTCTGGCAACCACCAGTTTGTTCTCTGGGTTTATGGGTCTGTTTGTGTCTTTTTGCTTGCTTGCTTGTTCATTTGTTTTGTTTTTTTAGACTCCACATAGAAGTGAAATCATATGGTGTTTGTCGTTCTCTGACTTATTTCGTTTAGCATAATACCGCCTAGGTCCGTCCATGGTGTTGCCGCTGGCAAGATCTCCTTCTTTTTTATGGCTGAGTAATATTCCATTGTATATTTATACCATATCCCGGAAGACATAGTGCTGATGCGATACTAGGTTTAGAAAAAGAATTGAATACATACAACAGCAACAGCAACAATAGAAACCACACAGAAAACCTGAATTCTTACCCTGGCTTCGCGTGTGAAACACTGTATTCCTTTGTAAGTCCCTTAAGCAGCCTGAGACCTCGGAAATAAAAAAGAAACAACTCCTGTATCTCTTCTACCTCTTGGGAGATAATGTGAGATTTAAAGAGAGGCCATTGAGAAAGGACCTTTCAAAAATATATATTATGTGTGTGTGTGTTATATGTGATATAGATAATATATAATATATACCATAGAGATTAGAGAGAGAGACTGAAACACATCATTTCTGAGACTTTGTAATCCTAAAGAAAAATTAAAATTTTGGCCGTTTAAAGCTTGTGTTGGTACAAAATGCAAATGGAGTTCACGAGTATATATTAAATAATGTAGCAAATCTAGAAATGTGGACAGAAAGGATATTTGCTTGCTAATCAAATTTTTTTCATTTAATTTCACCTCTTTCCCAACTGGCTTGAATATTTTTCTTTTTCTTTCTTTTTTCTTTTTTCTTTTAGAGGGAGAGAGTATGAGTAGGGGAGAGGGGCAAAGGAAAAGAGAGAGAGAATCTTAAGCAGGCTCCATGTCCCATGTGTGGGATCCCAGGAATTACTACCCTGGGATCATGACCTGAGTCAAAATCAAGAGTCAGATGCTCAACCAACTGAGCCACCTGGGCAACCCTTGAACATTTTTCTTTCTAATTATAGTTCAGTAACTGTCTGCTGAGTGCTACATGAAAATTAGGCTGCTGTGACTTGTTTAATGCATATTATTTGTACGTGCCTAAGATAAACGGAAGTTCAATTGCTAATTAAATATTAGATTATTAAGTTATGGCCTAAAATATGGGCCTCAGGAGTGTAAACCTTTCAGATTCAACACTAAAGTCCCAAGTCTGTGCCCTCCATTTCTCCTGCAGGAAAAGAAACGCAATCACAGAAAACTATCTAGAACTAGAAAACAATGTCCTCTTCCTCTAAAAGTGTAGGTCGTATAATAAAAACAGCTCCTGGAGCCCTGGTGTCCATTGATAGATGAATGGATACAGAAAAGGCGATAGACACACACACACACACACACACACATAGATGGAGCTAGAGAGCACAGTGCTAAGCTAAATAATAAGTCAGAGAACCACAAATATCGTATGCTCTCACTCATCTGTGGAATTTAAGTAATGAAATGATCAAGGGAAAAAAGAACAGAGAGAGACAAACCAAGAAACAGACTGTTACCTACAGAGAACAAACCGATGGTCACCCAAAGGGAGGTGGTGAAATAGGGTGAAATAGGGGGTGGGGATTAAGGAGGGCATTGACTGTGATGAGCACAGGGCGATGTATGGAATTCTTAAATCACTCTAATATATACCTGAAGCTAACACTACACTGTATGTTAACTGTACTGGAACTAAAATTTAAAAACTAAATTAAAAATAAGTAAATGAATAAAATTCCATTGGAGAAGAATCCAAGGGGATTTTCCAGGATTATGAAATTCCCCTTTCATTACAGTAAACGTTACTTACACTGACCTTCTAAAATCAAAACTGTCAACAAACTGATTCTGGTGATCATTTGAAATGGACTATAATTACGTATTATCTAGTATCTAATGGGTGAAGGTATATGTAGAGCATGAACAGTAACTGTAATATTAATTCCTAGAGGTTATTTAGTATTTATCGTGTGTCAGGTGATTTATATACTACCTTTACAATGATTACACAAGATATATATTTTCTTCCAAGAGCTCATACAATTTGTAACTGATGGAGTCAGATGGATCTCCCTTGTTCCAAAGCTAATGCCTTTTCCAGAACACCAGAGTCTCCTTAGATAGGTTCTACGGACATCGGTGTGTGTGCGAATCACCTCGAGTAATTCCAACAAGCTGTCAGGTGACAACAGTGCTAATGACCATGGCCACTCTTTGAGTAGCCAAGGTGTAAAGTGCAATAATCCCAGAATATTTCTCTAGAAATGGTTAACGCAAAGAAGTACCCTTATTTAACAAAATAGGAAAGACCAGGAGAAGCAAGACTGAATTGATCTGCTTGCGGGCCTTCTCTGAGCCTTTAATTTGCTAATGCATTGTCTGAAAGGAGAAGAGCATCTATCCCATTTTTCAACTCTGTTTGGCAATAGAAAAGCATTGTAAAGCATATACCTGAGGATTAGGGTTCTCTTTGAAGTATCGCTTTCCATCAAGCTGACCGTTTAAAGATAATACCTCCTGTGGAAAACACTAAAACAAACCCTTGGCGCTGGTCAGAATAAGGTGAAATTACATAACCATTATTATGCCTAACAGTTCCTGGAGCTGGAAAGGGAGTGAAGAGGGGTATACAAAAAAGAATAAAGCAAGATTCATGCCTTCCAGGAGAACTCAACTTGGTGAAAATAAATCTGTAAAAAATTAACTGCAGGGCAGGATTAAATAAATTCTAAAAGGAGGTTGAAAAAAATGCAGTTAGAAATAGAAGGAGCTGGGTGCCTGGGGGGCTCAGTCGGTTAAGCGTCTGACTCTTGGTTTCCGCTCAGGTCATGATCTCATGGTTGGTGAGATCAAGCCCCATGCCGGGCTCCGAACTGATAAGGGGAAGCCTCTTGGGATTCTCCCTCTCTCTCTCTCTCTCTCTCTCTCCCCCTCCCTCACTTGCTCGCTCTCTGTCAGAACAAAGCAACAAAACTTAAAACAAAAGACAACAGAAGAAATAGAGGGAGGAACTGCTCGTTGTAAACTTTTGTTAGTAGTTTCAAATTCTCCTTTTTTTCTGTATGTGACGCTTCCTTTACTGAAATCCTTACACACAGCTGGGATTGTTTGTGGAGACTGTAGAGGCTAAGAACCTTTTCCAGATTGAACCTTTTCCTGTATTAGAAACTCCTTCCTTCCCTTACTTCTCCACAGAGGCCAGGTCACAATATCAGTGATTTTTCTTCTTCTTCAGAACGTGTCCTGCATGAGTCTTGCATGTCAGCATTTTGAATTTCTTCTTTAATTCAGTCGCTTTCTGGGAGGAGTGATGAGGACTGGGATCTATTTGCTTTTCCCTTCCAGTGTGGGGGAAACAGGGCAGTGGGGAGCAGAGGACAGCTGTGTGTCACCACCTGCCTCTGGCACCCTTGTCTGGCCGTTATAACCAGGACTTGATCGGTCCTCCTCTAGTTCCCTGGATCTGACCTCAGAGGTCTCAGGCAAAGGCACTATGCCACCATTATGTCATTCCGAGCTAAGAACTCCGGTATCAGAATTTCTAGTTCTCGCAGACGGAGAGAGCCACAAGATCTTTGCTTGAAAACGTGAACATTCGTCATATGATTCCTGACCTCTTCAGTATATGGAACAGTTGTATAAACACCGTGTTCCAGAAAGAGTCTTGACTTTCGCTATCAGCTCTGTTGCTGTAACTCTTCTCCTAGATCACTCAGTAAGTCCGTCCCTTTCTCTTCTCAGGATTCAGAATCATTTCTTTGTTTTGGGTCCATCTATTCCTTTTAGGGCAACAGTTGGCTTTCTTTTAGTCCAATTCCATCATAGGGGCTCCTTTCCTCTTAAAAATTATAACAAAAGAGGCACTTGGGTGGCTCGGTCACTTAAGCATCCGACCGTGGCTCAGGGCATGATCTCCCAGCTCGTGAGTTCGAGCCCCGCGTCAGGCTCTGTGCTGACAGCTCCGAGCCTGGAGCCTGCTTCCGATTCTGTGTCTCCCTCTTTCACTTGTGCTCCGTCTCTCTCTCTCCCTCTCAAAAATAAATAAACATTTAAAAAAATTAAAAAGATAAAATAAAACAGCTAACATTGGCAATATAAAGAATCACAAATCTTTGTTCACAGTCTCACCTATCACAACATGAATAGACACGTGTGAGTTTTACATCGATGTGTCAGAAAAGTGATGTTCAAGAAAATATATTTCCTTAAATTCACATTTCTGATGGTGTTCACCCTTTCTTCGCAGAGGGTGAGTTACCCACCTTTTGATTTCAGTGGGATTTTAACCCCAGAAGCACTTCTCACTCCTCTTGCATCTTGACTTTAGCCAGTGTTTTCTCAATATTTCCTCCTTCAGTTCTTTTTTTTTCTATTTTTTTAATTTTTTTAAGTTCATTTATTTATTTGGAGAGAGAGAGAGAAAGAGAGCACAAGTGGGTGAGGGGCAGAGAGGAGAGACAGAAACCCAAGCAGGCTGCACACCATCAACGCAGAGCCTGATGTGGGGCTTGAACTCACAAACTGGGAGATCATGACCTGAACCGAGATCAAGAGTTGGTCGTTTAACTGACTGAGCCACCCGCACCACCCCCTCCTTCAGTTCTAAGACTTCTGCCCTTTCCGACCTGTGCGCTTCCCTCGTCTCTGGCCTGGCCGGTAGGAACAGCCTCCTAAGCAATCCCTTTGCCCCAAGACTCTGCACTCAGACTCTTCTCCACACTGCCACTAGGGTTCCCTCCAAAGAAGAAAATAACAATTTCTAAAGAAAATCTGTTCATACAGAAAATCTACTTCTAGAAGGCTCTTCAACAGAAATACTCACTTGAAAGGATAAAAATATATGTATCAAAGCATCTGTTACACCGTTTTATTTGTGACAAAACAATCGGGTGACCTGAGTGTCTGTTAATATGGAAACAATGAAATTTATTCTAGTAATACATAGGATCCCAGGAGTCAGCAACCTTTTTCTATAAAGGGTCACATAGTAATATTTTAGGCTTTGCAGTACATATGATGGCTACCATTTTTACTAAACTCTGCTCTTGTATCAAGAAAGTAGCCAGAGGCAAGACATAAACACGTAAGCATGGATGTGTTCCAATAAAACTTTATTTACAAAAACAAGGATGTGCTGATTCGGCCCCTAGGCCTGGAGGCTACCCTCGGTTGGGCGGCCGACTTCTGCTCAGGTCATGATCTCACGGTTTGTGAGTTCGAGTCCCATGTTGGGCTCTGTGCTGACGGCTCAGAGCCTGGAGCCTGCTTTGGATTCTGTGTCTCCCTCTCTCCTGCCCCTCCCCTGCTCATGCTCTGTCTCTATGTGTCTCAAAAATAAATATTAAAAAAAAAAAAAAGAATGGATGTTAAGAACAATGAAGTAAGTCTGCACATGCTGACAGGGAAAGATATCCACAGTATAGTCTTAGACAACACCGTATACTACTAATATAGCCTGTATTCGTTATCTTGTCTTTCTTTGCATTTCTATTTTTGGTAAAAAGATATATACATATACAGATAGAAGGAGATAGAGACAGATGCAAACAGGAATAAATGAATCAAATACACAATACACTATGCACAAAAAAGAAGAATCCAGAAGAATATAGACCAAATATTAGTAGGAACCTTCTGAGAGAGAATGGGTATAAGGCAAGAAATTTTTTTGTTTTTATGTGCTTTATATTTTTATATACTTCTGCATTGTTTAAACTTTTACATGATGATGTATTATAATTACATTACATAAAATTATTGTGGGGCACCTGGGTGGCTCAGTCGGTTAAGCAACCGACTTCGGCTCAGGCCATGATCTCACAGTTCATGAGTTCAAACCCCATGTCAGGCTCTGTGCTGACCACTCAGAGCCTGGAGCCTTCTTCACACTCTGTGTCTCCCTCTCTCTCTGTCCCTCCTCTGCTCACTCACTTTCTCTTTCTCAAAAATAAATAAACATTAAAAAAATTTTTTAAGAAAAGAAAGAAAAGTATTGGAATAATGAATAATCTCCTGAAATCTGAGCCTATCTCTCCACTGGTTAAACCCCTGCCGTTTTGCAATGTCTACAGGATAAACGCTAAGCAACTTCTCAGAGCTGCTCGGGCAGTTCACAACCTGCCCAGCCACCTGCTCTGGTCTCCTCTCAAATCCTCCTGCCTGTTCCGCCAGCCCCCTTACTCTCACAGCACGCCGTGCCCCTCTGTGACTGCCTCTCACTGGCCCCTGCCCTGCCTCTCCTCCAGGCTCTTCCTCGTATATGACAGCCCCAGCCGGATGTCCCTTCTTTTGCCTCTCTCATACCTTTCCCATCTCCTCCATCCAGAAGCGGTTCCCACCATTTTAATATATAACTGCTTCCGTTTTCCCATCCTCCATTAGGCTGGGTTTCCTCAGGCAGGGCTTCTGTCTCGTCGTTTCCGAATCTCCATACTCAGCACACAGCTTAGCGCACAGTAAACACTCATTAAATCTATGCAGATGAAGACTTCTAGTTAAGGAAATATTTTAAGAATCTTAGGGATATGATGGGGAGATTTTTGCACTGAAATTTTAAAATGTTCAGTGAAGTCTACAATGCAGATTCATATGGCAAAATGTTTTAAATATCCCCATCTAGAAAAGGGTTGTTCATGAATGATCCGTAAGGGAAGAGTGCCCATGTGGGGTCTGCCTTATTGCTTTGTGCACTCGGATGTTGTCGGCATCAGCTGAGTAGCCAAGACAACCCAAAGCTTTTTGCGTTGTAAGTCAAATAGCACCTTCTATGATGTCGATTTTATAGCCGTATTCGTAGCGAATGTATTCAGCTGCAAGTAACAGGATCCTCTATTTATGGCCCAGATAATTAAGTGCTTACCGGTCTCAAATATGAAGTCTAGAGGAAGGCAGGTGGTGATCGTGACTTACCTGCTCAGTGCTGGCATCGGGGAAAATGCCCTTTTCATCTCTACGTTTACTGATTCTTAGCACACTGGCTTCTGTCTCACGCTTGCTGCCTCATGGTCACAGAGTGGCAATGCATCTCCAAGAATCACGTCCACATTTGAGGCAGGAACTAAGTATAGAAGCAAAAGACCTCTCTTCTCGGTCTTTTAATTCTGAAAGAGAAGTCTTTGCCTTACATTTCACTGGCCCCTTACCCACGTGGTCACTCCGTATCAATCATTAGTCCAGGGAAATTAGATGAAGGTGACTAGTTTACATCAATCATGAGTCAACACCTAGATGTGGGGGGATGAGCATAGCCTCCCTTGATTAAAGGATTCTCTCCGTGTTACCTCTAGACATAAGGATCTTGTTAGAATTGGAAGAAGGAGGGAGGAGGAGTCTTTGGTGAGCAAAGATTGTCTGTGCCAGTATTGATTAGAACTATCAGATTCATAGGTCACTGGATTTAGATCATGAAATTTGAAGTTAGATAGGAAGATTCTAGTTCTATTTTAGCTGCTATGGGAACCTGAGGTAATTAACTTCTCTGGGCTTTCTGTCCTAACTACGAAACAGGAGAAAACACCATATATCTCATGGGATTGTTGTGAAGAATCAAGATGGCCGCCTCAAGCCAAGCGCTGTGAGCTACATGGTTGGCATGCCAGCAACATAAGGGCCCCTTGCTACTGCTCCAAGCGCAGGGATTGCTCTTGCTAGATTCTTTGGTGCCCTTGAGCTTCAGTCTCCATATGAGTCCACTGTTCTTAGTATAGACATGGCCGTGTCAGGTAGAAATAAATTAGGCGCTCTTCAAGTTCTAAGTCAAAGTAGGAATACCCAGGCAATTGTGTTTATTTAAAAAGAGGAGTGGGGCACATGGGTGGCTCAATCGGTAAGCGTCCGACTTTGGCTCAGGTAATGATGTCACAGTTTGTGAGTTCAAGCCCCTTGGAGCCTGGAGCCTGCTTCGGATTCTGTGCCTACCCCATTTCTCTCTCTGTGTCTGTCTCTCTCTCTCTCAAAAATAAGTAAGCATCAAAAAAATAATAGAGGAGTGAGGCGGTTTACAACACATAGCAGTTCCTGTGTTGCTTAATCATGAAAGCCAAATATTATTTCAGTGTGGGGAAAAGAAAGACTTGTACAATCAAGATACAGAAAAAGAACATTTAATTCAGGGACCAACGCAAAATAAAATTTCTTTTGAATCTGAAGTTCTTGGATGACATACTTTGATAAAATGGAATGTTTTGGTCATCAACAATGACAGACATACAAAAAAAAAAAAAATGACAGACATACCATTAAATAAAATACGAGTCCGAGGGACTGAATCTTGTTTCAGAATAGTGATGACCCCCAGACATTCCATCCAGCAGCTTTCTCCAAAATCTGGGGTTGCATTGGCTCGTGGAAGGATGTGGGTGAAGTTTCTCAGTTTAGAAACGAATGCTATGGTCCCTGCTGTGATATTTCTACTAATGAAAAGGAACAGGAAGGTATTCCTTTCACGGAAAAAAAGGGAGGCCGTGTACCACTCAAGCATTTCCTAATAGCCAGTCTGGGACACAGGGAGGAAAGATTTGGGGAAGGGGAAAAAGCTTCCTGAAACCTGAGTGTGCAGTAGTTCCGGAATCCTTCCTGTCGCAGGAGAGAAAGTCAAGCTTCGTAGAAAAACAGGATCTCAAAACAAAAAGCCCAAAACCTCACGTGTGTTCTGTACCTGAATTCTGCCTCTTCGGAACTCCACTGAACCGAGACTTTGCAAGAAATGCTCTTTGATATTCTTCCCTTATCTGCCAGCCTCCCTCGTCTGATCCAGTTTGGGATCGTGGCCTCAAAGGAGTTTATTTGATTTCTTTAGGTGAGTTAAAAAAAGATTTTAGATCAGTTTTGCAACTTACTAAAATATCAAATAATGACTTCATCTCTGACGTCCACATTAATAATCCAGTAACGCTTTTATATTTATTATTAAAGAAGTAGTCTGAAGCTGCAGAGTTTTCCTACTTATTTCTCCAAGGACATTTGAACTGCAGCCTTGCACAATTAGGTATGACTCTCAGAAAAGGACTTCTCTGGGAAACTCCAGGTACTGTTTTTCCGTGTGATACTATCAGCTTTTTGAAAGGACTGGGGCACCTGGGTGGCTCAGCTGGTTAAGCGCCAGGCTCTGGATTTCGGCTCAGGTCATGATCTCAGTTTGTGAGATCGAGCCCCACATGGGGCTCTGCGCTGACAGCCTGCTAAGGGACTGCTTAGGATTCTCTCTCTCCCTCTCTCTTTGCCCTTCTCCCTCTCTCGCTCACTTGCTCGCTTGCAAAATAAAATAAATAAACTCTAAAAATAAATAAAAGGTGAAGGACTGTCTGCTAAAGCGTTCAGTATTTCTATCCAGGTGGGAGGGATTTTTTTTTTCAACTTTCAAAGCTTACTTTAAAAATTTCTGCCATGAAAAATGCCTCAAAAACACATATTACCTTTCATAGTATGAATAAACAAGTGTCCCAACTCCCCTTAAACAGAAAATTCAATTCAGCTTTAGCCTGTACTCAGAACTTTCCAGATGTCCGCAGCAAGCAGTATAGTTGCTATTTCTCTGGCCGCCTGTGTAGCTGGTGGGGGAGGCCCATAACCCGTCTGCTCAAGGTTTGCAGTTTTGGGTGGGAGAAAGCACAAGGTATCAATGCCAGTTGTTGAACATATCATGTTATGATATGCCACAAACGTGTGGCATATCGCAACTGTTACTATATTATCCCTGGAAAACAGAGAAGAGAAACAGATGACCCGAGAGCAGCCTGACATTTAATGCAGCTGGTGCCAGACACAGCAGAAAGGGCTGGGGTGGGGACAGCAGGGGAAGTTTTTAGGGCAACCCAGGTGACTTTGTAAGGAGGGAGATCTGATTGATCTGGCCATGGTGCCCTGGTGTAGCTTCTCAACCGTAAAAGGCTTTTACCTTGCAGAGGTATTTGTAGACCTAAAGGCTCATCATACATGTTGCATACGTGTTATACATGTTTTATGCGTGTTGTAGCTCAAGAAGTCTGACCCGTTCTGTGCATCTTGGCTCTCTTGCGTGCTTTATTCCTTTCTCCATTTTGTTTGCGTTGTCTTCTCTGTTGAAAAAGGCATCACATGACAATACGGCCTCTGTGGATATGTCTCCTCTTAACTCCACAGCAACATAGTAGAGTGGCTACAAGCACAGACCGTAGAGCCAGACTTCCTCAGTTTGAATCCAGGCTCCGCCATTTACCAGCTTTGTGCCTCAGTTCTCTCATCTGTAAAATGGGGTTCATACTAGTTTCTACATTATAAAGTTGTTACAAAAGATTACATGAATTAATGATTCTAAAGTCCTTAAAACCGTATCTAAAACATAGTATCTTAAGTAAAATCTTAAAATTAGTGCCACTTATTAAGTAGGATAATACTATAAAGGTTTGTTCAATATATTCTCATCTCTCTCGGCATTGGTTCTCAGAACTAGATGCCATACTCAGTGTCTCCCTCCCCTCTTCACACAATTTTAAGGAAGAGAAGAGCAGGAACGAAGGACTCAGCCCTAGGACAGGATCATAGACGAGCTCCATGACCGGGGACTGCCCGTCTGGTACAACGTACGACGGCACATCCTTCATCCATGAGCATTCATCCATGAGTATTCCCTCAACCAAAGCTTTTGACTGTCTCTGTAATGCACTATTTGTATTCTAGAAAAGGTTATTAAACACATGGTTGTGAATAATGGATAAATAGGAGGGGGACAAACACGAGCTCACCAAAAGAAAGTCAAGCCCCAACAACATCACCATGTATTTGACAGAAGAGATGGGTAACGTAAAACCTTGTGCATCTTGGTTTCAGACGAGAGCGTCTTGATTTCAGAAGGACAATTTACAGAGCTCTTCAGGGCCCTGTGAATGGGGACAAAATATGGATTGCTTAATAATGCAGTGAGATGGGGGTGTAATTAGACCAGTCGTTGACATCACAAATAACAAAGAGAACTAACGTCATTCCCTAAAACTTTGTTCTGGGATTGCGCTGTTTGGGGTAGGGTAGTTATAATCAGCCGAATTGCAACAAAGACTTCAGGTAGATAAGACATTAAATATATCACATTTAAGTCAGTGAACAGTAAGCTCCAAATATGGGAAAGGCACAAAGTTTTGTTTAAAGGGATTAGGACATGGGCGGCACACAAAGTGAAAAAAAAAAGAAACAAAACAAAAAAACACAGCCTTGTATTCGTTGAGCACACAGGTCGTCGTAAGGCTGACTAATCATCTGTGCTATTCAGCCACAAATGAGTGCAGAAAGGAAGGAGGGAGTACTTGCTCACAGAGAGCAGGCTGTATTCTAGGATTCCTGAAAGACAGTAGCAACAAACTCGAATCCTTCAAATCGCTGAAAGGTCGCATTTCTAGACACCTAGATGATATGCCAGCTTCTTTTCTTCAGGGGAACCCAAGAGGCACAGACCCGGGTCTGACTTCACCAACCACCCCAGTCTCCTGCTTAACAGCATCACATTAAACAAGACCATACCCTTAAACTCAAAAGTATAGGGATATAATCTCAAAACGGTCTCCATCCCCACATTATAGGGATATACTCTCGAAACATAAAATTGAACTGTCGGATTTGATATTACATAAGCCGTCCTTCGGCGTCCTATGTATTTTCAGCCTTTACCAGTTCTTGAAGTTATGAGGGACAGAAGTTTACTAGGTCCTGATTAAGTGGTACTTTTATTTATCCTCAGTTTACTTCGAACATCTCCAGGGCATCGACTCCGCCAGCCTCTTCCTGGCTCCAGGTTTTCACGGCATCTGGCTAAAGAAGGCCCATGTTTACCCTACCCACGCCTTCATGGTCTTCTAGACTTGCATCCGCTCCTCTTCCACCCTCATCTGGGCAGATGAGAATTTATACAAACGTCACAGCCCCCTTCCCGACCTTCCTCCTGTCCGCCGTCTCTATCTGGCCCCTTTCCAGCAACACGGCCGGATTCTGGAAGGGCAGCCCCAGGACTGCGCGTCCCTTACCGCGAGGTGGATGATCGTGGGCCAGTCGGTTCGCACACAGTGTTTTCCTGATAGCAGCGAGGGGATTTGGATGGGATTCAGAAATGACTTGGACATTACCCACACGCGATCCTGTCATTCCTCTCCTTAGAGCCACAATTTCAGGGGATGCCAGATCCTATTCATTTTGGCCTTTTTTGTCCAACTTTTCCCTCCCTGATTGTAAACACTTACAATGACCATAAAAAGCCGTCTCCTTAAAGGAGACTCACTTATAGGTTCAGAAAGGTGATGTCTCTGACTGTGGTTCCATTCCCACTCTTACTCCTTCCAGCACGGTAGTTTATCATTCTCTTCTCGTCACTTGTCAGAAGGACGAGGGGCCGCTTTTTTCTCTCCTGTATTTACAGTGATCACTTCCTAATCCTAATCACCCTTGGTGTATGGGTTTGTTCGTTTCTGTTTGCTTATATTTTTAGGGACCGAATTAACTTGTCAGCAGGAAAGCCTGTGACATGTGTCCCCTCCCTTGATAAATATTTGGCAGTCGCCGGGGAGTGGGGGGGGGGGTCCTAACTTATTTTTAATGTCTCTCCCAGCTCTGGTTTTTAGTGGTTTTGGTTTCGTCTTTTTCTCCGTCCATCGCTTCCTAGATTTGCATACCAAATTGTTAATTAAAACCAAACAGCGCTGTGTCCTACAGGTGTCCAGCGTTCCCATTGTCTCCTCTGTTCCCTTGCTCGCTTTCCAATTTGTCATCTGTCAGTTTGCTGACTTGGCAAGATCCCCGCCGTCCGCGCGTGCCAGCCCTGTGACTGCTCAGCAAGGCTGAGGGTCTCAGAATAAACAGAACCAGGGAGGCAGAGGCAAGCCTTCCGGCCTCTGCAGTGTGATCGCCCCCGTATAAAGCCACACGACCCGAGACCAGCATCCCCGGGGGCCCACGGTCATAGATGAACCCCCTGTAACTTCATTTAGGGGTATTTCTTATGTATAGGCAAGGTGAAATTAATGCTGTAGGGAAACCTTATGTGACCCAGTTATATGATTTCTTAAAATTATATTCTGAGTCATGGAGGCTGTATTATTTTAAAGGGATTTAGTTTGGGTGAGCATTTAAGGATACATAGAAAAATAAATCACGTAAACTCCTGGCTTTCGGTCCGCCTGCGTGGAGTCCACAGAGATAGATGCTCGTCTTTTGCAGCCGCACTGACTTCTCTGTGCCCCTTCGGCTTCCTGTGCTCATTCGCCTTGATCCGTTCTCTGCTTTCACTGTGCGATTTCTTTCTTGCCCGTCCTGCTTTCTTTCCTTCCCTCCCTCCCTCCTTCCCTCCTTCCCTCCTTCCCTCCCTCCCTCCTTCCCTCCTTCCCTCCCTCCTTCCCTCCCTCCTTCCCTCCTTCCTTTCCTCCCTCCCTCCCTCCTTCCTTCCCTCCCTCCCTCCCTCCTTCCCTCCCTCCCTCCTTCCCTCCTTCCCTCCCTCCCTCCTTCCCTCCTTCCCTCCTTCCCTCCTTCCCTCCCTCCTTCCCTCCTTCCTTTCCTCCCTCCCTCCCTCCTTCCTTCCCTCCCTCCCTCCCTCCTTCCCTCCTTCCCTCCTTCCCTCCTTCTCTCCTTCCCTCCCTCCCTCCTTCCTTCCTTCCCTCCTTCCTTCCCTCCTTCCCTCCCTCCTTCCTTCCCTCCTTCCTTCCCTCCTTCCCTCCCTCCTTCTTTCCTTCCTTCCTTCCTTTCTTCCTTCCCTCCTTCCTTCCCTCCTTCTCTCCCTCCTTCTTTCCTTCCTTCCTTCCTTTCTTCCTTCCCTCCTTCCCTCCCTCCTTCCCTCCCTGCTTCCCTCCCTCCTTTCTTCCTTCCCTCCTTCCCTCCTTCCCTCCCTCCTTCCCTCCCCGCTTCCCTCCCTCCTTCCTTCCTTCCCTCCTTCCTTCCCTCCTTCCCTCCCTTCTTATTTCCTTCCCTCCTTCCCTCCCTCCTTCCTTCCCTCCCTCCTTCCTTCCTTCCCTCCTTCCTTCCCTCCTTCCCTCCCTTCTTTTTTCCTTCCCTCCTTCCCTCCCTCCTTCCTTCCCTCCTTTCTTCCCTCCCTCCTCCCTTCCTTCCCTCCCTCCTTCCTTCCTTCCCTCCCTCCTCCCTTCCTTCCCTCCCTCCTTCCTTCCTTCCCTCCCTCCTCCCTTCCTTCCCTCCCTCCTTCCCTCTTTCCTTCCCTCCTTCCCTCCCTCCTTCCTTCCTTCCCTCCCTCCTTCCCTCCTTCTTTCCCTTCTTCCTTCCTTCCTTCTTTCCTTCCTTCCTTCCCTCCTTCCTTCCCTCCTTCCTTCCTTCCCTCCCTCCTTCCTTCCCTCCTTCCTTCCCTCCTTCCCTCCCTCCTTCTTTCCTTCCTTCCTTCCTTTCTTCCTTCCCTCCTTCCTTCCCTCCTTCCCTCCTTCCCTCCCTCCTTCCCTCCCTCCTTCCCTCCCTCCTTCCCTCCCTCCTTCCTTCCTTCCCTCCTTCCTTCCCTCCTTCCCTCCCTCCTTTTTTCCTTCCCTCCTTCCCTCCCTCCTTCCTTCCCTCCTTCCTTCCCTCCCTCCTCCCTTCCTTCCCTCCCTCCCTCCTTCCTTCCCTCCTTCCTTCCTTCCCTCCTTCCTTCCCTCCTTCCCTCCCTCCTTCCTTCCTTCCTTCCTTTGTTCCCTTCTTCCTTTCTTCTTTCTTTGTTCTTTCCTTCCTTCCTTTGTTCCTTCCACTTTCTTTCTTTTAGGATCTAATTTCTTACTATCTCTTGATATTTTGTGGTTTCCCCAGCTAATTTTTGCCTTGGACAATTTCTCCCGATCCTACATGTATCATCTTGGATTGACAAGGGTTAGTTTCTTCACGAAAACATGGGGACTGAACTAACCATGGAAGCAGCCATCACCAGTGGGCTATGGCTTTTATTCATATCTTCATGGAAGGATTACTTTGTAGATTCTTCCTGGTTGGGCACTTAGGAGCCTTTCCTACACAAGGAGGTGGAAATACTGTCTTTGGGTAAAATTACGTTTTAACAAACGTTATCAGGTGTGCGTGTGTGTGTGTGTGCACATTGGGGTGTAAGTGATCTTAGGAAGTGGGTCCAAGTGCTTTCACAATATCAGTGAATCTGATATTTTTTTCTTTTATTTTTAGAGAGGGCGTGAACAAGGGAGGGGCAGAGAAAGAGGCAGGGAAAGAGAAAATCTTAAGTAGGTTCCAGTCTCAGCGGGGAGCCCAATGCGGGGATTGACCCCATGACCGTGGGATCATGACCTGAGTCAAAATCAAAGGTCGGACACTCAACCAGCTGAGCCACTCAGGCGCCCCACAAATCTGATATTTTAAACACAGTATCTCAGGTGACTTGTTTGAGTACATAATTGACTTTGAACAACATGGGGGTTGGGGCGCCAACCCCAGCATGGTTGACAATATGCCCAGTACAATTTTCGACTCCCCAAAACCGTAACTGCTACTAGCCTGCTATTGGCTGGAATCGTTACGAATAACACAGCCAGTCAATTAATACATGGTTTATGCTATGTGTATTTTATATTGTATTCTTTCAACAAAGTAAGCTAGAGAAAAGAAAATGTTATAAGGAAGGGAAAATACATTCACAGTACTGTCCTGTATTTGTTGGAAAAAATCCATTTAGAAGTGGGCCCGTGCTGTTCAAACCTGTGCTGGTCAAGGATGCACCGTGCTGTACATGAAGGGACTCCTCACCTGTGCTTGGAGCCCGTCTTCCGTTTCCCCTGCAATAGCATCAGCCCATCGCTCTCCTGATGTCAGTTTGATTTCAGGAAGACTGTGCTTTTGTCAAGATGCAGTCCAATTTTGTTTTATTTATTTATTTTCTTAACATTTATTTCTTTTTGAGAGAGTGTGTGAGCAGGGGAGGGGCAGAGAGAGACGGAGACACAGAATCCAAAGCAGGCTCCAGGTGCCAGGCTCCAAGCTGTCAGCACAGGGCTGATGCAGGGCTCGAACCCATGAACCGTGAGATCATGACCTGAGCCGAAGTCAGACGCTTAACCACCTGAGCCACCCAGGTGCCACGGATTTAGTTTTATTTTTAAAATGCACTCAAAGAACACTCCCTCCCCCCCGTTGCATATGGTCCATTACGTTAACATTTTCTGTCTGCCGAGCTAGGCTATGATGAGGCAAAAGCAAATCATAACTCTCACCGATGCTTAGGAGTACTGTGCGCCGAGTACCATTCTGATCACTTTACATGTGCTATATCTCATTTCAACCTCAACATTCCTGTGGGTAGACACTGTGATTAAGCAAAACCTCAGCTCTGTGGGGTCCACCCACTTGAGGTGTCCACACTGCGCAGTGGAAGGCAGGGCAAGACCCGAGAGAGCAGAGTGCAGGAGAGGAGTTTGGTGAACAGTATGCCAGGTTGTGGAAAATCCTATAGTAGAAACAGGGAGTCAGAAGTCATAGAGAGCCATTAAAAGATATTATGCAAGCAAATTCAACAAGAAGACGTGCTTTTCAGAAAGACCAGTCTGGCCTGAACACAGAGACAGTCGGCAGAGGGGCCAGGCAGAAGGCAGGAAGACTAATTAGTGGGTGATTGCAGTAAACTCGGGAGAGTTTACTAGCGTATCAGCTTTTGTAAATAGGTCAGTGATACCAATCAGATAGAACACACAGCAAGACCAGGTGGGAAAGGAAAGACTGCGTTTAGGTATTGGACGTCTACAGTCTCAAGTGCTAGAGTCATCACATCATGGTGGACCCACCAGGCAGCTAAAGCCGTGTCTGGAACGTGAGGAGATAAGCGTTCCACCTCAAGGTGGCTGGTAGAAGCAGGGGATTCGGGCAGTTGAGTAAAGCCACCCACATGTGGAGTGAGAACTTCACGGGGCAGATGCTGTGTGGAAGCTTCGAAGAAGCTTGTGAGGAGGAGAGAACACCAAGAGAGAATCAAGTCTTAGGAGCCAAGGCAGGAGGTTCCAATGGCAGAGGTGATCAGGAGAGGGGCATCAGATTTGGCAGTTCAGAGGTCTTTGTGACCTGACATGGGCTGTGGGGTGAAACACAGTCCACGCTGAAGTGGGAGCATGCCGGCCCGTGCAGGAGGATGTGGGAACTACTTTCCCCGACTCGTCTTTTAGTAAGCATGAACACTATCATCAGATTACGCAGTCAGTGAGCAAGCCTGCGCGATGTTAGGTAAGTGACCACACTCCATACCTACAGCTTTCTAGTGTCTAAAGTTAATACTGTGTATCTCAAAGAATACTGGGGCGATTAAATGTGCTGATACGCGTAAAAAAAGATTTTACATCTAAATGTTACGTTTATAACACGAAAGTATGTACATTTACATACATAAGATATATTGTTAATGAGAATAGTTGTCATTTTTACTAGAATTTTTAGATCGAATAATTAAGGGTTTTCTTCTTCTGAATCCCAAGTAGGGCCAATATTTTAATATTGGGAAATCAGACAACAACCGTGCTTCAGCAACTAGACCTTTTTTACGGTTTTTGGTTTGGAGGACCCCGAATGAAAGGCTCTGCAGAATCTGTTAAATCGCCAAAGAAGGATGAAATTTCATTTGATAATAAAGTATTTTTATGCTATTTTAATTATTTGAAAGGACATTGAATATGTATTAATTGTGACAATTCTAGCTAATATCATTGATAAGTTCCAAACACTCAGTGGAATGAGACAGTATTAGCTTGTTGGCCATCTATATGTCATCTTTGGAGAAGTGTCTGTTCTTGTCTTCTGCCCATTTTGAATTGGATTATTTGATTTTTGGGTGTTGAGTTGTATAAGTTGCTTACATATTTTGGCTATTCACCCTTTATCAGATACATCATTTGCAAATATCTTCTCCAATTCTATAGGTTCTGCTTTAGTTTTGTTGGCTATTTCCTTTGCTGTGCAGAAGCTTTTTACTTTGATGTGGTTCCAGTGGTTTGTTTTAGCTCTTGTTTCCCTTGCCTTGGGAGACAGATCTACAAAGATGTTGTTATGGCTGACAGCAAAGAAATTATTGCCTGTGCTCTCTTCTAAAATTTTTAGGGTTTCAGGTTTCACCTTTAGGTCCTTAATTCATTTCGAGTTTGTTTCTGTGTATGGTGTAAGAAAGTGGTCCACCTTCATTCTTTTGCAGTTAACTGTCCAGTTTTCCCAGCACCATTTGTTGAAGAGACTGTCTTGTTTCCATAGCATATTCTTTCCTCCTTTGTTGGAAATTAATCAGCCATATAATTGTGAGTTTATTTCTGGCCTTTCTATTCTGTTCCATTGATCTATGTGCCTATTTTTGTGCCAGTACATACCGTTTTGATTACTACTGCTTTGTAATATAACCTGAAGTCATGAAAAAATTCTCAACATCATTCATCATCAGGGAAAAGCAAATCAAACCTATAATGAGACATCACATCACACCTGTCAGAATGGCTAAAAATAAAAAACTCAAGAAACAACAAGTGTTGGTGAGGATGTGGAGAAAAAGGAACCGTCTGGCACTGTTGGTGGGAATGCAAACTGGTGCAGTGGAAAACAGTGTAGAGGTTCCGCAAAAAATTAAAAATAGAACTACCCTATGATCCAGGAATCACACACCTGGGTATTTACCCAAAGAATACAGAAACACTAATTTGAAGGGCTATTCATCCTTTTGTTTATTACAGCATTATTTACAATAGCCAAAGTAAGAAAGCAGCCCAAGTGTCAAGAAGAGGTGGGGTGTGTGTATGGTGGGAGAAATAACGGAATATTACTCAGATAATGACATCTTGCCATTTGCAATAACATGGGTGGTTCTAGAGAGGATAATGCTAAGTGAAATAAGCCAGTTAGAGAAAAACAAATACCATATGTTTTCACTCATATGTGAAATTTAAGAAACAAAGTAAACAAAGGGGGAAAAGAGAGAGAGAGAGAGTGACAAATCCAAAACAGATTCTTAACTATAGAGAACAAACTGATGGTTACCAGAGGGGAGGGGAGGAAGGGGTTGGGTGAAATAGGTGATGAAGGTTAAGAGTACACTTACCATGATGGGCACTTGAGCGATACATGGGATTGTTGAATCAGTATATTGTACACACGGTATGTTAACTACACTGAAAGTAAAATCTAAAAAATAAATTAAAATTTTACAATCTGAAAATTAAGATGCAATTCATGTCCATAAAGTAAATGAAAATTACTTTTTAAGAAACTAAAAAGAGAGAGAGAGAGAGAGAAACACTATTAGCTTATGTTTTGTTTATCCAAGAGTCCACTTTGGGTTTTCCTGGTCAGGCATCTCTTCTCTGAGCAGTGATTCGATATTCGTTCCATCTTCCGACTCCATCGTGTAAGGGTGTCTCCAGTGCTGCCGTTTGGAAGACAAAAGGAGTATATTAAATTGCTCAGGAGAGGATGCTGTGAGCCAGTGCTCATAGCCCACTGGTAACCCCCAGACCCTCCCAAATTAGAAGGAGGCTAGAAAATGTTATCTAGCCGTATGCCCAGAGGAAGAGAAATTTAATTTGAAGATTAGCTGGTCAATGCACAATATGTAAGTAATAGGAAATAGTGCATATATTTCAGCTGTTATTAACCAGAGTATCACCTTCCCGGCCACACTGAATAAATATACAGTCGGTTCCATTTTAGTCTTTTGGGAATTACTTAGGATAAATACCCTTTCTTTAGCCTGGCAGTTGTGCAACCCTAAACAGAGGCAAACACAAAGCTGTTAGTAGCAGATCTAAAAGTGCAAGGTGAGTTCCCTGACCTCCTGCACAGAGTATTGGTTTCTAAGTCAATTAATCTCCTAGAGCACAGACACAGTAGAGCCAAGACTGGGCTTGTGCCTCAAAACCTACCTTTATTGACATGAAAGTCACACTTGCCGAACAAAGCTGCATCGACTCTGCAGTTATACAAAGGGTGTGACTTCGTGGAAGGAACTGTTAAAAGAAAAACATACAATGCAGTTATTCACAGTTGGATTACTGTTGTTAACTATTAAAAGTCCACACACAAAAATACCAGAAGATACCCGCAGGAGTCTCTCCTGAAGAAAAAAAAAAATGGCACATCCCACAGTCTGTCAGGATCAGTAGAATTTCTTTAAAAGGGGCGGGCTCAACAGTTTCAGTCATATCGTTAAAGATGTGTGGAAGCAAGATGAATTAAGAAGAGCAAACACGTCTAGATATCTCTGCATTTTAGCAGGCACGCAAGTGCTACCGTTGGTGTGTCCATTTTTCTTGTCAGTTTCATCATTTGATGTCTGAGATCATGATACATTCTCCCCGCCAGCCAAAGGTTTGCTTCACCTTGGGAGCTCACGAACCAAACAGGGGCTGGTTATAATCTCTGCCAGCTCCAAGAGCTTGAGGAGGGGAAAAGCTAAATGGACACTGAGATGGTGTGGAAGTGGGGGACAGGTCCTCCTGAAGCCGGGTGAAGAGAAAGGATAAAAGTCTACGGATTCAGCTGGAAAAGTGAGAAAGAGATGGGGCATGGGGATTCCAGATGTACCCTGGTTAGGTGGACAGGGGCAAGGAGGTCTACAGGAGTGTGTAAATGTTGTCTATAGGTATATGTCATTAGTCTTACAATTCTGACTCAGAATACTATTGTTGTTGTTTTTAATGATTATTTTTTGAGAGAGCATAAGTGGGGGAGGGGCGGTGGGAGGGGAGAGGACAGAGGATCCCAAGCAGGCTCTGAGCTGTCAGCACAGAGCCCAACATGGGGCTCAAACTCACGAATTGTGAGATCATGACCTGAGCCGGAGTCAGACACTTCAACTGACTGAACCACCCAGGCGCCCCAGAATACTGACTTAAAAAAAAAGAAAGAAAAGGGGTGCCTGGGTTGTTCATTCAGTTAAAGCGTCTGACTTTGGTTCATGTCATGATCTCACAGTCCATGAGTTCGAGCCCCACATCGGGCTCTGTGATGACAGCTCAGAGCCAGGAGCCTGCTTCAAATTCTACATTCCTCCATTTCTCTCTGCCCCTCCCCTGCTCACGCTCTGTCTCACTCTGTCTCTCAAAAATAAATGTGAAAAAAATTAAAAAATAAATAAAATTTTTAAAAAGAAGAGAAGGAAGGATCCAGTGAAAAGCTGAAAAGTGCAGGCCCGTGGGCAGGTCAAAATACAGAAGGCATGTCCTCATTCCCTGTCCCGTGTGTCGCTGTGGACAGTGACAGAGGTTGTCTTCCAGCCTCTGCCCCTCTGAGCTCCTTGGCCACTGGGCAGCAAGGCTAATAGAAAAAAAGGCCCTTTTTTCTTTTTTTCCTGTGCTCTTTTTTTCTCTCTCTGATTTTGACTGCCAGCATCATGGAGGAGAAAAGGCTCTGGTTTTTATCTATTTCTTCGTGGATTACAGAGTATCTGCTGCATACCAGGGATTGTTCCCGACGCCAGGGAAACAGTGATGTACAAGGACAGAAGCTCCTTTCCAGGGAGAGCTTTCAGTCCACTCATCAGGAAGCTTCTGAGATGCAGGTGTCATGTTCAGACATCAGCTACAGAAAGCCTAGCTGGCAGGCTCTGGGCAAAGCCTTGGAACAGACAGACAGAAAGCCACTTCCTTTTCTCGTGTGGGTCCTAGCCAAAGCAAATCCTGAGAAACTTTCAATATTAACGTGCATTTTAATGTTCACAAATGAATGAGATCGTTTTATAAGATTGTCTTCATCTTCAACCAACTATAAAGATGACTTTCAAATTCGTTGTTTTCCTGTTGTTTATAGCTGTCTCTGAAACCCGAAATGTGTTCCTATAAAGCCACAGGATGTAAGAAGTTGAATGGAATTTAAAGATGCAAAGTTTAAGGCTCAGAGAGGATAAATGGTTCCTTCTAAGGACGTTCGAAGGCAGACCGCAGAGTCCGCTTGAACACCCAAGCCTCGGACCTGAGCTTGAAGCATCGCTAGCTAAGTTATGGTGTAACTTAGGTAACTTAGGACATGAGTAAGGACACAGCTATGACACAACTATGATTTGCATTTTACAGCGAGACCTAGCCTGTAGTTGTGAATGGTCCAGCCACAGATGCCATTAAATAGAAAATGGTTATCTTTTACAAGACAAGCATCAGTAGGAAGGCAAATCCTGAACTTGCTGGTTGCTCTTCCCGGCTAGGGACAGTTCGACTGGCCTCTGGGTTATTTTTCAGAAAACACTACAAATGGGCTTCGCTTATTTATCATTATTTGTCATACATTTGGATATCTTCCCAACATTAGCATTGGAATTACTGAGCTGCTTTTAAAATCTGTAGCCATTCTAAATGATATTATGGCACTGGTTGTTTTAATTCTCTAGGGATTACTTTGGGATTGTTTGTTTAATGTTTGTTTCAGGAGATTAAGATTTTGTCTGCTCCAGGGTCGCCCGGGTGGCTCAGTCAGTTAAGCGTCCAACTTCAGCTCAGGTCATGATCTTGTGGTTGTGAGTTTGAGCCCCATGTCGGCCTCTGTGCTGACAGCTCAGAGCCTGGAGCCTGCTTCAGATTCTGTGTCTCCCTCTCTCTCTTCCCCTCCCCCACTAACGCTCTGTCTCTCTCTCTCTGTCTCTCTCAAAAGTAAATAAACTTAAAAAAAATTTTTTAAACAATGCAAATTTATAGATAAGTAAATAAATTTATTAATAAGTTTATAATTTATAAAATTAATTAAATAAAATTATAATGACCCCATAGTTTTTCACTGGGACGGAGTTTTCAGGAGGGTACTGGCCAGATCAGTGGCCCTCCCTTTGAGGAGAGTCACCTCATAGATTATGCACCAAATTATCATATTCCAGAAAAGAATGAGAGGGAACACGCCCACATCAGGGACTTTTAAAAACCTGATGGTTAGCAGTAAGACCATAGATATGAAGCAAAATGATTCCTAGGAACAACCAAAATTTTCCTGAACTGCTCTTATCTGTTGAGCTCCTCAGCGTGAAGACACGTCGTCTGCTTGGATTACACAGAACACTCTACTAGAGGGAAATCGGTGTGCCGCCTCAGCTTTCGGAGGACTTGGGGGGGGGGGGGGTATCTCGCTTTATCCGCCCTGGAAGTGAGCAGATGTGTAACTTTCAGAAACATAACCCGTACTTCCTCCCAGACCACCCCCTGCTAGCTGTTTAGGTCAGAAACTTTTTATTTTCTGGTCAGCAAGTATTTCTTTTTTTTTTTTTTTTAACATTTATTTATTTTGAGACATAGAGACAGAGTGTGAGCAGGAGAAGGGCAGAGAGAGAGGGAGACACAGAATCCGAAGCAGGCTCCAGGCTCTGAGCTGCCAGCACAGAGACCGACGAGGGGCTCGAACTCACAGACCGCGAGATCATGACCTGAGCCGAAGTTGGCCTCTTAACCGACTGAGCCACCCAGGCGCCCCTCAGCAAGTATTTCTGAATGCAAAATAGACAAATTACAGTAACAGAAATTAGATGCCGGTATCAGCTCCAACCCTGCTGACTGTAGACGGACGGAACTATTTGCCGGGATGATTGTATGGACACGGGTAGGAAAAAAACCTCACAAGTAGAGTTCACACCTGAGAATCAACTTGAGTTTTGTCTCTCCCACTTAGAAGCTTGTTCCCTTTTTTTGTCTATTTCCCTTGGGCTGACCTGTAATTTGTATTAGATCGTGTGACCATCCTATAACTCAGGGGGATGTTTCAATACTATGCCAAGATTTCAGACGTTAGAGCAAGAAGAGTGGTGAGGGCCTGCTGTATACGCCCTGTGCTTTGTTTCAACTTGATCAACCTGTGTTTTTATTTTCCTCCCAGTAACAACGAGGGAGTTGGGCCATATGAATTCAAAGGCATGTTTCGGCTCTCTGTGCTTTTAATTACACTCTCTCTGAACAAGCAGTAGGGTTTCTATTTATTAATTTGCAGGTCTTATGAGCTTTTAAGTCACTTTTAATGTTAAGCGAGTAGTCAGTATTACATTGCTATATCTCCATTCCATCATTTTTTCTTTCGTTTTACATTTTCAAGATGTTTCCGGTTATATCAATAAATTTAATGTCTTTTAAACATCAGAACAGCCATTATGTGGGCCAGATAACAGTATTAAATTGCTATCACATTTCTGTAAACATCCACTTTTAGATAATTTCCAAAGTAGTTTATAGGATCCATACATGAGAACAGAGTATTTAATCTGTCAATTAACTCGCATTTGCAAACTAACTGTTGATACTGAAAATCTTTCAATATAGTACTGATCTTACTTTTGTTGACATTGTGTATAATAATGTATATAATAGTTGACACATTTATAGTAGTTTCAGGTGTACACAGAGTGATTCAACAAGTTTATACATTATGCTATGCTCACAAGTGTAGCTGCCATCTGTCACCATACAACGCTATTGCGATAGCATTGTTCCTTCTGCTGTGCCTTTTAGCCTATGACTCACTGATTCCATAACTGGAAGCCTGTACCCACCCCCCGCCCCTTCACCTATTTTGTTTAGACCCTCCCCCCTTCCCTCTGGCAATCATCAGTTCTTTTTTTGGGGGGTGTTGCGTTTTTGGGGGGGGGTTGGTTTTTGGCTTTTTAGAAAAAGAGCAAGCACATGTGCACAAGCAGGGGAGGGGCAGAGGGAGAGAGAGACTCTCAAACAGGCTCCACGGTCAGTGCAGAGCCCTACATGGGGTTCCATCTCTTGACAGTGAGATCATGACCTGAGCCGATATCAAGAATTGGACGCTTAACTGACTGAGCCACCCAGGCACCCTGGTTCTTTGTTTTTATATGTCTTATTCTGCTTTTTGTCTGTTTATTCATTTAGGGTTTTGTTTTGTTTTTTAGATTTCACATATGACGGAGATCGTCTGATATTTGTATTAATCTGACTTATGTCACTTAGCATTATAACCTCTAGGTCCATCCATGTTGTTGAAAATGGCACAATCTCATTCTTTTTTATGGCTGATATTCCGTTACACACACACACACACACACACACACACACACACACACACACCTCACGTCCTTATCCATTCATCTAATGATGGACACTTGTGCTGTTTCCATATCTTGGCCATTGTAGCTAAAGTTACAATAAACAAAGAGGTTTCAAATCAGTGTTTTTGTATTCTTTGGGTAAATGCCCAATAGTAGAATTACTGCATCATAAGGCGTATCCATTTTTAATTTTTTGAGGAACCTCCATACTCTTTTCCACACTGGCCGCACCAGTTTGCCTTCCCCCAACAGTGCCCAAAGGTTCCTTTTCCTCCGTACAGTTACCAACACTTGTTCCTTCTTTTTTAACTCGAGCCATTCTGACAGGTGTGAGGTGATATCTCATCGTGGTTTTGATTTGCATTTTTCTGATGATGAGTGATGTCGAGCATCTTTTCGTGTGTCCATTGACCATCTGCACATCTTCTCTGGAGAAATTTCTGTTCAGAACCTCTGCCCATTTTAATCGGATTATTTGTGGTTTTGGTGTTGAGTTGTATAAGTTCTTTCTATATTTTGGATAGTAACTTTTAATCGGGTATTTCATTTGAAAATATCTTCTCCCATTCAGTAGGTTGCCTTTTTGTTTTGTTGCTGGTTTCCTTTGCAAAAGTTTTACTTTGATGGAGTCCCAATTGTTTATTTTTGCTTTTGTTTCCCTTACCTTAGGAGACATAGCTAGAAAATCGTTGCTACAGCCGACGTCAGAGGGATTATTACCTGTGTTCTCTTCTAGGATTTTTATGGCTTCAGGTCTCACATTAGGTCTATAGTCCATTTTGAATTTATTTTTGGGTAGGGTGGAAGAAAGCGGTCCAGTTTCATTCTCCTATATCTAGCTGTGGTACTGTTTAATCATAAAAGGGTAGAATTGTCTTTAATAATTATTTTGCCCTTTTTTGTGAAAAACAAATTATCACATTTCTTGCCGCAACCACATTTCTTTTGACCAGAAATTAAGAAAATCTTGGCTTCTCTGGTGTTAACTTATGTAAAGTCCTTTGACTTCTTTGTTGAATTGTATTTTGAAAACGAGCTGGTATAAAAAGTAGATGGGAGATAATGGATATTTTCTGATGGTCTTTAAGAGTAATTTTACTAAAGTAGGTGGGTTTAACAGTTACTTTTATTGACGGTCATTTAAAGTAATTTTTCTCGGGGTGCCTGGTGGCTGAGTCCATTGAGCATCTGACTCTTGGTTTCGGCTCAGGTCGTGATCTCACGGTTCATGGAATCAAGCCCCTCATCAGGCTCTGCACCGATGTCATGGAACCTGCTTGGGCTTCTCTCTCTCCCCCTCTCTTTGCCCCTTCCCTGCTTGTGCTCACTCACTCAGGAGCGTGTGCTCTCTCTCTCAAAATAAATAAATAAACTTTAAAAATTTTTAAGTAATTTTTCTCAAGATCCTTCAAGAGAATCTACGCCTTTGAGTGAAGTGATTTTAAATTTTGTTCACCAATGGAGTTTACTTGCATCGGGAGTGACTTGTATAACTACTGGTCATCTCAACCCCTCATGCTGTGCGTTAGCACATCAGTGACTGGGGTTGCTTTGTGATTAATCCTGTGTGAAGCGGGTCCTCTCCATGTTGTCCCTGTGGCCGTCTTTCAGTTCTCGTTAGTTGGCCAAATACGGTACTCAAAACTGACTGGTGTCAGGCAAAAGAAAAAAGATGTAGGCCTTCTCTTGATTATTTCATTTGTTTCCTTCATCCTATAAAATGCTGTATTAATCTGTAATAATACACTTCCTGAGTGGATTTACTGTAGCTTCAGAAATTGGGAAAATGTTGAAAAGTTTCACCATTTTTATTGAAGGTTGATCATCCTTGCATTTTTGTGAACAGTGTGTTTTTTTTTTCTTCTCAGATGTGGAAAGATCACATTTTTAAAAAAAAATTTAGTATTTATTTACATTTGAGAGAGACAGACAGAGAGAGAGAGGCATGAGCAGGGGAGGAGTAGAGAGAGAGGGAGACATAGAATCTGAAGCAGGCTCTTGGCTCCGAGCTGTCAGCACAGAGCCTGACACAGGACTCAAACCCACTAAGATCATGACCTGAGCCAAAGTCGGACGCTTAACTGACTGAGTCACTCAGGCGCCCCGAGAAGGATCACATTTTAAATAAGTGAAATTGTTCTTTGCTTAGCTGGCAGCACATTAGATCTGACCAGTTCGTCTTGGTCTGAGTTGAGTATAAATAAACTACGGTCTCCACGTGATAAGGTGTAAGGGGAGTTTATGCTGATATCTCCACATTGACTGGGCTCCATAACATTTACATTCTGGCATGGGGAACACAAATGAGACATTTTTTTGGAGTCATCTGGCTAAGCGTATTTTTAAGTTCATCAAAGAAATGCAGTATGTTGAAATTCCTGTTGTTACTATAGTTTGTTTTAAGGCATGTGTCAATACTACTGCTTTGAACAAACATATGTCGAATTCGCACCCAGTTGGAACTTCATCTTTCTAGAGCATCCAAGGTTGCACGTATACATAAATGTTGGAGTTTTAATGTTTTCCTCCTTCCTCTGTACTCCGTCTTTTCCTTTAGAGTTGAAGAAAGAAAGTCTAGTGAGACAAAGTGAGAAGGAAGGGGATCGCAGAAAAGAAAGAAATGAAAAGCAGTGATTTTATCCATACGTCACAGGGGAGAGAAAAGTCACAACACTTTTGAAGGGATGGAAGTCTCAAAATGAACATCGCAAGAGGCTCTTTTCGAAAGGCAGAGTTTCAGCGTACTCTTTCAAGTATTTCCTGAGTCGTTAATAGAAATTGGAAATCTGTTGTGTGGGCTCCATGTTCATTCTGGTGCAGTTAGCTACATGCTCTAGACTCATGTGTGTGTGTGTGCTACAAAATGTCCGTGGTCGGAGCACCAGGCGGATTCACCTCTCAGACGCTTTCTCTTGGGTGTTGAAAGGCGTCACCCCATGACCTCTCCTTGGCAGGCACCACGTTGTACTAGAATACATCTGACCTGTTGTTGTATGGAAACTAATGGATTGACAACCCTATGAACATTTCGCCTTACACTACTACGCTGATAGGTTTTGCAGTGAGAGAAAAACAAAAGGCTTGAACTGTTCCAAAATAACATTTATTTTCTAAATAATGGTTCAAAAAGGAAAATGGTGAGGCCTATTTTAGGGAGTAATTCGATTATGAAATGGAAGCAGCTTCCATGGCGGACGGTTGTTTTCAGCATGTGGTGTGCAAAAAAGCGGCCGTGGTTTGTGTGATGCGCCTCCTCCCTTCCCCTGTGCCGGCGAGGTCTTCCTGCTGCCCAGCATTTGAAAAGCTGTGCTTTCAGTGCCCTCGTCTTCTGAGAGTTTGACAACTAGGGCATGTATAACAAACCGCCTTTCCAAGTCTGCACCTCCATGCCCAGCGCAGGCCGCAAACTCAGAGAGCCCAGCGTCGAATTCCACATTCCCACGGCCGTCCACCTACTCCTCCGTCTTTGACGCCTCCTTCTTTCAAGGTCTTCAGATCTAACATTGCATGGTCATCCTTGTTTCTTTCTTTCTCTCCTGCTGTTGGCTCTGTCTTTTTAAAAATATGTATATATATATACATATATATATAGTATCTGTCCAGTGCTACCAGCCCCACACCCACTTCCCAGCCCAATTCACCCTCAGCCCCCATCTGAACTATTTTAATCATCTCCTCACTGCACCACCTGCGTCTGTCTTTGGAAGCGAAAGTCCTTCCAGCCTGGTCTCAGCATGGCAGCCCGAGCAGCTCTTATCAAACGTAAGCCGGCTCGTCAGGCCCAAACACTCTTATTCAAACCTCTATCAAGGCTTCTTCTCTCATTGGGAGTACGATCCACTCCAAAGTTTTTGTGGAACCCAGGGCCCCCCGTGATGTGTTCCCTGCTGCTTCTCCAGTGTCCTCTCCTCCCACCGTCCCCTTCCTTCAATGCCTGGCCCCCTCTGGCTTTATTGTCTTGTCCCGTCCACCATAAGCGTGCTCTGTGCCTGGCACCGAATGCCGGTCCTGCAGATGTCTTCGTGCATGGTGCTTATTACCACCTAAAATAGGTAGGTAGGTAGGTAGGTAGGTAGGTAGATGAATGGGTGGATGGATGGATGGATGGATGGATGGATGATTGGTCAGATCTCCCTCCCATTCCAGAATGTAAACTTCTTGATGGCAAAGTATTTTTTATTATTTTTTTAAATTTATTTATTTAAATTCAAGTTAGTTGACATACAGTGTAGTATTGGTTTTAGGAGTAGAACCCAGTGATTCATCACTTACATACAACACCCAGTGCTCATCCCAGCAAGTGCCCTCCTTCATGCCCATCACACCTATTTAGCCCATCCCCCCACCCAAGGCCTACCCAGCACCCCTCGAGCAGCCCTTGGTTTATTCTCGGTATTTAAGGTCTCTTATGGCTTGCCTCCCTCTGTGTTTTAATCTTATTTTTCCTTCCCTTCCCCTGTGTTCATCCGTTGTGCATCTTAAGTTCCATATATGAGTGAAATCATACATTTGTTTTTCTCTGACTTATTTCATTTTAGCATAATACATTCTAGTTCCATCCACACTGTTGCAAATGGCAAGATTTCATTCTTTTGATGGCCAAATAATATTCCATTTATATACAAACCACATCTCCTTTATCCATCCATCAGTTGATGGACATTTGGGCTCTTTGCATGATCTGGCTATTGTCGATAATGCTGCTCCAAACATTGGGGTGCACGCGCCCATTCGAATCAACATTTTTGTATCCTTTTAATAGACACCTAGTGGTGCAGTTGTTGGGTCACAGGGCAGATGAAGTATTTTTTGTTAACCCCTCTATTCCTAGTTGTGTGAACAGTGCTTGGCACACAGTAGACACTCCATAAATACTTGTTAAATAAGTGAGCGATGCGAGGCAGAACTCTAACTCTGCACAACATCATACCGCTCAGCCCTGCACGGTCCTGGGGAGAGAAGCAGCTCTGTGAACTGCCAAAGAGCAGATATTACTCAGCTGGCACACTTCAGGAGGGTGAGAGAGATTGTTCTACGCTTTGTGGTCATAGAAGGCTTCATGGTACTAATAAAGGCCAACGCTCAGCCTGAGGTGGGTAGTAGTGTTTAGAGTTGATGCAGGGAGATGGAGAGACTGTTAATCATAGGCAAATGCTCAGGAGACAATGGGAGATTTGTTATTCTATCCTGGGAAATAAAGACCTCAGATGCTGATATGTGTATTCTGGGGGTGTTCAGCGAAGCATCCTTTGAAGCTGTCAGAGCAGACACATACCTAAGAGGGCGTAGCCACAGAACGACAGGGGCGGGGCCTCAGGAAGTGACTTTGACAGACAGACTTGGGAGTCAAACCATCAAAGGAAACCCAGAAGAGAAGACAAGATACATTGAAGAGAAGCAGATTACTGAGGTGTCGAAGGAAGAGAGGATGGCAAAAGACAAACTGTTTCAAATACTGGAGCAAAATCTAGTGGGAGAAGGTCTTTCGGAAAGCCACTGGACTTGACGCCTAAGAGGTCATGGGCAGAATCTGTAGGATTCAAGTAGGAAGGTGTGTGCCAGATGGAACAGACTTAAACGAGCATGTGGGAAGAAGAGACACTGGTACTAGTAATATCTTCATGATGTTCAACAGGAAAGGATCAAGACGCCATTGATGCCGTCAAGGAGTGAGACCGCATTTATGGATCTGCCCTTCTGATGGGCAGTGGAGAGGCCCTCCTTTCCCTCCCTGTACCCAGACTCCTACCCAGACTCCTAGGAACCCGGCATCTCCTCACAGAATCCCTCAGACGACCTTATCTTCCTCTTCTCCAAAGCGCCCACAGCCAGAGATAACACATGGACATCAAGGGAAACAATCAGATTGGGCTTCCATTGACTTTTTCCTTTTTCTGCCTTGACGGTCTTTCATCACAGCGCAGATCCTGTGGTCTTCGGGTGAAACTGTCACTCTGCACAACATCAAACTTTAACTGCTCCTCACAGCCCTGTCTCAGGGAGAACATCGGGCTCTATAAAATGCAGAAAACGGCTCCTTCCCTCACAACTTTCAACGAACCCATGAATTACTAGCGGCAGAGTCAAATGAGAGCATGTCGGAGGCTTAGACTGTAAACAGGTGTCTGCAATACACAGACAGCTCATTACGCATCCTAACAGTTGCCTTAAGAAACTGCTTAATGCCCGTCTTGTCAAAATGGATTTTTAGTTCCTCTTCAGACCAGGTTGTTAAAGTTTTTCAACACGAATAACATGTGTAGGGATGTAAGAATCACATGTTAAAACACTAACGGGTATTTTAATAGGGCTGGAGATGTAGGGAGGTGGAGAGGGGAAGAGCAGAGGGGATGATGGCCGCTTTTCTAAGATTTCCGGTTTCAGATCACCAAGCTCCTTTCCTTTCACTTCTCTTTAAAGGCAGGCCATCTCTAATGAATAGCAGAGAGCAGGTTCCTGTGGGGCCGGGTCATCGCTCTTCCCCTGTTCCCAACTAGAAAACCCTCAAAAGAAGGGACACGGCAATGTCATCTCTGCATTCCCCCACGTTAATTAGCAAAATGTCAGACTCCCAGGCTCAGTGACGGTGGGCTGATTTCCTCCTCTGACTTTGTCAGAGTAGATTAGCGCCTGTGGCTCCTTGGAAACCAAATGCAGTGTCTCGCAGCATTTTTTTTTAATTTTTTTTCTTAACGTTTATTTATTTTGGAGAGACGTAGAGACAGAACGTGAGCAAGGGAAGGGCAGAGAGAGAGGGAGACACAGAACCTGAAGTAGGCTCCAGGCTCTGATGAGCCATCAGCACAGAACCCGACGAGGGGCTCGAACTCAAGACTGTGAGATCATGACCTGAGCCGAAGTCGGCCACTCAACCGACTGAGCCACCGGGAGGCCCTGCCTCGCGTCATTAACAGGCACGCCGCCACACAGGGATCTTGATAAAACGCCGTCCTGACCCTGCGGGTCTGCGGCGGGGCCTGATTCCCGGATTCCGCATTTCTCACAAGCCCCAAGGGGGCGCTCCACGCTGGCTCGCACACCGCATCTGACGCAGCAGGGTTTTGGCAGAACGCGCCCCCCACGGGTTCCGCCTACCACTGTGGTAGATCCGCAGAATGATCCGAGTTCCTCTTCCGGCAGTGTCCGATGGGGCTGAACAGAGTTCGAACTCTGTTATCTTTTTAAATATTTAAACAAAGGTTTATGGCAAAGGCAAATGCAAAATTCAGTTTTTAAAATTGCAAGAAAAATGTAAACCATAAATATATATATATGTTATATATAATATATATAATATAATATTATATATATGGGATTCTTCGCAGTGGAGATCACTCCCTGCAGGTTACACTCCCGTTTGGCCTCCAGAGGATGCGTTCGGATGAGAAGCTGCTGGGGTGCCTTAGAGGAAAAGGGTCAGAAGCACCAACATGATCCCATGAGGAAACGGGGACCAGGGAGGTTTGCCCAGCTAGTCAGCC